>CM056170.1:34298618-34391298 GCA_029691765.1 Entomobrya proxima | reverse complement strand
TCTGTAAGTTTTATTATCCTTTTAGCTAGTAAAAACAGCAACAAACATTTCAAATCGACAGTCTAAACTTCTGTAACTTTGTCCACGTCGGCCCAGGAGTAAAAATGGTATTTCGTATTTCAAATCTTTTCTGCTTGCACTGTACTTTCTGATTTACTTTTACATTTTCTTTTATGTTGGAACAACGTGTTTTCGGTGGCATAACCCATTCCACAGAATTCACATTTTAAGGAATACTTGTCTCCATGCTTATTTTTCATGTGGTAGTATAGGGCCTGACGAACATTAAACTTGGCTTGACAGAATTCGCAGAAAAATGGACCTGGTTTGTATTGCTTCTCCCTGGGAGCAGTGTGGAGCAAAAGATGCTTCTTCAGATCTTGTTTTCTTGCAAATGCTGCAACAAATCAATACAAAAAATTACAGATAAATGACATCAAAGAGCTTTTTTTAAATGAAGAATGAACAAGTTTTAAACTTTTTATACCCTTTCCACAAAATTCACAGCAGCATGGTTTCTCCTTCCTGTGCACAAACGCCATGTGTTGCTTCATTTGACTTTCATCTTTAAAGCTAACATTGCATTCCTTGCAGGTTCGAATGGGAACGCCTAGACCCTGTTGATGGTGCACAATGGCCATGTGAACCTTTAGGTAGTGGTCGGTAGAAAAGGCCAACGGACACATTGGACAAACACTCTTTTCATTCATGTGCTGCAATATAATGGCCCAAAAAATTATCAAATTAAATTGATAAGCCTATTGCGCAATTAAAACAAGACAATAATTATAAACTTTTTACCTTTAACTTGACATGATCAACGTAGTCATGATACTTTTTACTCTTATGACCACAATCCCGACAGACTAACAAATCCAATTTATGCTTCCTGGCAATATGATAGTCCTTCTTGAGTTTCGTAGGAAATGCCTCCGAACAATAGTCACACTGTACACATTTCTCCTCTTCTGGCTTATCTTCCTTCGTTGGGGTCAGGCCGTGCTTATCCTTCTGGTGCATTTCCAGAATTTGCTGGGTTTCGAATCCTGAACGGTTGCAAACTGTACAAGTGTGGAAGCCAGCATTTTGATGATTATATTTCAGATGTTGGAGTAATTTCAGCTTTGTGGGGAAGATCATTTGACAATGGTCGCAATAAAAGGGAATTTCTTCCCTTAACCATATACGGTACTGAAACTGGTAGTTTTTACTGCCTGAAGGGGGAGGACGTGGACGTGTGTGGCGATGAATGGGAGGCTTGTCTTCGGAACAGTACCAACCGCAAAGCTTGCAGGGTTGGCCTTCATTGCTCTCGTGGAGCTTTTGGTGCAGCTCCAGTTTATTCTTGGATCTGTACAGGGCCACACAAAGGGGGCATTTGTACATGTACGTGTTCCTTTGTCTCTTGGGTGCCTCCTCCATGTCATCCTCCGGATCATCAATAACTTGAGGTGCCTTAGTAACCTCCCCAGGTTCTAGAAGAACAATCTTTCGTCTTTTCCTCTTCTTAACAGGCTTATTACTTGTGCCTACTTCCGGTTCCCTTTCCTCATCCGGTTGCCATTCAAAATCCGCATGGTCATCACTACAAGGGTCAGGGATATCCTTTTCCACTAGGCCTGGAGAAAGTGGATCTTCAGGAGATTCAAAAGCTTCCAATGTTACATCACCGGGTAATTTACGCTTTCTCCTAGTGCGTCGTTTGCGTCTCGTCGTCACCGCTTCAGTTTCGGGTTTCCTGTCAACCTCACCTACAATTAAACAACATGTTTTTAATCAATTAGCCTTCCCTTAAAAATTGGTACTTGGTCAGTATTCAAATTAGCCATAAATTCGTCATACCTGCTGAAAAAATAACGCAGTCTATAATCTTCAACTGTACACTCCTCTCGTCATCCAAATGGTCGTGACAACCTTCGTCACCTCCCACTTTCCTCCTCCTCCTGCCTTTATTCCCCACCACAATCAAACTTTTCAGTTGCCTCCTTATCTCCTCCAACTTGCAATTCAATCGCTGAACTTCCCTAAACACTTGATAACCCTCCCAAACCCTTTGAAGACAGCTGTCACAAACCTTTATCCAACTATCCGGATGTCCCAGTCCGTCATTCACTTGTAAAAAATCTTGACACAGTTCCTTCTCAATGCCCAGTAACTCCCGAACAATGAAAATGGTCCTTAGATGATTTTTTAAATAACTGTCACGGTCAAATCTAAACTGATTTTCCGTCCCTTCGTCAATTTCTTGTTTGACCACAGTGTCCCTCAAGGCCTTATCGATAAGGTCTGTAGGGGCACAGCAAAACAAGCAGGGTGGCTTTCCAGGGTCCATTTTAATTTCCTGGATCGGGATCCCACTAGATGACTTTGGCTAGACCACGAGATTAGATCAGCCGGCTTTTGGGCTGTTTTTGTTGTCACAGCTGACAAGTGGCTTGGCTGGGAAACGAGTTGCATGCAACGGGCAGTAACAAAAGCACCGAATTTCTTGTCGATCCGTCACTTTCCTTCGGTAAGTTACAGATTTTTAACGGTTTTTAGCTAAGCTTTATATTAAATTATAACGGTATTGGTTTCAGGCTGCCTAAAAATGTCACCGAAAAGTAGCCCTAGTCCAGACGTACCTGACAATGCCACCAGGAAGATTCTGACCCTGGCCCTAATCAGCCAAGATAACCAGATCCTGCTGGGCCTAAAGAAACGGGGATTTGGTCAAGGTCTTTGGAATGGCTTTGGGGGAAAGGTTGATCCCAATGACGAAACCATTGTTGCTGCCGCCATTCGCGAAGTGGAGGAAGAATGTGGACTACTTGTCAAGCCCAGTGATATGGAGCAGTTGGCAGTGATTCATTTCGAGTTCCAGGGGGACCCTGTGATTTTGGAGGTGCATGTTTTTAAAGCGGAGAGATTCTCGGGGGAGGTCAAGGAAAGTGAGGAAATGATGCCGAAATGGTACCCAAGGGAGAATGTGCCACATTCGCAAATGTGGCCAGATGACAAAGTGTGGTATCCACTGTACCTGAAGGGGATCAAGTTTAGGGCGTATTTTCTGTTTCAAGGACACGAGACCATTTTGAAGTATGTGATTAGGGATTTTGATGATTCTAGTAAGATTTTAATGGAAATGAAGTAAAGGTGATGGAAATGTCATGTCATGATGTCACGATGTCATAAGTGTGAAAGATCTCTTGATTGTATTTTTATTGTAAGAATTAGATCAATAAATGTACATTTACATTGATTAATATTGTTTTAACTTGACATTATTGAAAAAAATGTTGAAGAGTCTCCAGAAATCAGGGCATTTTCAAATTCTGCTTGCATGCAAACCCCATTTTTATCATAATTCATTATCTCCCATGGAAACTCCATAGTGGCTTCCGTTCCAAATCGTTTTCTGACCTTTATTCCAATTCCCTGAAGTATTTCCAGGTTATCCTCAACCTGGAACAAATCATTTGTGCAAGCACAACCATTCCATTTGAAGCTCCTGAGCTTCCACAGCTTCGCCAACACTTCCCCCAGACAAGTGGCAGTTACCCAACTTCTATGTGCCATTTCCAGGGACTCTAATCTAGGCCATATTTTCGCAATTTCCTCCAATTGTTCATCACCATAAACCACTGCTTTTAGATCGGTTAGATCAAGGATACCCAATTGTTTCCAACTTTGCATGGAAATTGGACCCCAGTCCATTTCCAGGTGGCGTAAGTTTGAAAGAGAGTCTCTTGACCAGTTAGTCATATTTATTAAATCTTCAGTAAAAAGTGGAAACGCTTTTCGTCCTTCCTTTAACAAATGGTGAATCCGCTTGCCATGATATGCCTTTTCATAGCAGCTTGTCACCCAGCAGAGTTTTCGAACGTTTGGAAAACTATTAATCAGAAAGTCCAAGTTTGGACTCAGGTTGCCCCACAACTCCAATTCCTTAACTTTTTCAAACCTTAGAAAATCAATTGATCTTTCAAAATCATCAAAAGGTGCACGGTACAGCTTCAGACGAAACACGTTTTTCATCCATCGCCGAATAACAAGCAAATCCCTTTCCACGAAATCTGGGTCCAAACCCAGATCCAATGCAAGATCGGTCATTCTCGGGAAATCGTACACATTTCCCTTGCCAAACAAATCCTTGTCTTCCGCTGCAGCTTCACAAGTACTAAGAACTCCGTAGAGCTGTGCCCTTGCAGAGAAATCCAACAGATTTAGAGACACCAAGCTAAGCTCAACTTGACCGATAACCTCGTCCCAAATCAACTCCCAGAAGTTACCCAAGTGACGGGGTGCAGATGCTTGGGGCTCTTGATCGTAAGTTCCAAGCCAATTCCCTCTTCGTCTCTTCACAGTTTCCAGTCCTTCCGTAGTTTCACCCTCACGCAAGCCATAACTCAGATCCTCTATAATTCCCTTAAAACCTTTACAAATGTCATTGTCCCAACCTGGAGGTTTCAGTGTTGGTGGAGGCTCCTCAGTATCTTCGTGATAATTCCCAATGCTCAGCTTTTTCAATTTGGGCAGCATGGCCAATAGTGGTCCCCAAATTCTTAACGGGGTTGTGGGCTTCAATGCAAATTCTCCATTTTCCTCCCCTCCAACTGCCACTTTTAAACTGACATCTAAATTGAGTAAACCATGCTGATATCCATTTTCAAAATACGGTAAGTTATTAAACCGATTGGGAAGAAAGAAGGTCTCTGGTGGGTACAAGTATCTTGATTTAACTAGGCTTCTTCGCTGCCTTATCCATTCTTTTCTGTTTCCATACTCCATCCAGCTTTGGTGAGCTTGGTTGATATCCCGAAGTGCCTCTGGATGTACAACACACTCCCTTACGGTCAGATTCATCAAACCGGGCAACATTCTTAGAAAACGTTCCTTAAATACCCACGCTTCCCTTTGAAACTCACAGTCTACCAGCGTCAGAGTAGTCAGCCAGGGTGTGGCGGCCCATTTCCAAAACCAGCGGTCCACATTTGGGCTGACATTTTCCTCTGAAAACTGCCACGCGTAAAGTTCCATTTTAGAATGATCCATTTTCGTCACCATACGCATCACCACAGGATCTTGTGCTTGATACAACTCGTAAAACTCGGACAGGGACATCAGGATAGTTCTCTTTTTAACAACTCGCCCATCACATCCATTTCCCTCCTCTGGAAGGGCAGTGTAACGCAGCACAGGATATTTGCTCAGCTTTAGCCAATACCCGGTACAAGCTTCTAACCAGGTTGGGTTCACCAACCGATTGCGCAAAATGGTTTGCGGGGACGTGTCATACTTCAGAACCTCTTTAAGCACCTGAAACCACATAAGGGGAAAAGTAGACACGCTTCTGCAAAATCCAATGCAAATTTGACAGCTTTGTACTTCTTACCAAGAAATTATTTAGGGGGTGCTCATTCCTGGCCTTCTGCTTCTTGGAGTCAGCGTCCATAATACTTATCTCCGAATGGAATTTGCAAATAATGAAATTAATAAAATGTTATAAACTGGAAACCAGTGGTTTAAACCACACAGAGCGATGGACACTGTTGTCAATGCTACTCCTCTCCTACGAATGCGGAACAAAATGAGCAAAGTTTAACCCTAGAACCTAAGCCCTTATTAATTCTGTGTATTGAACCATGAAAATGGTAAGGTGCCCGAACCCAACCCTTTCTCTAGACATGCTTGAATAACTTCTTAAACCCTTTTTCCTTGGATTTTGCCTTTATCATGATGAAGGTGCTCCATATTGTTATATAAATAACCCATTGTTCATAACGATGTACAAAAATGAAACTGGATTTATTTTCCACATTCAAAATGCTTACAACAAATTATATGTATTATAACCAAAAAAAGTGTACAAAATTCTCATAAATTTTTATTATTCTGGCAGTATATTTCATTATACCCTTACAACTCATCCCTAAAACCAGCCCTGACTCCTGGCATATTCCAAATCCCTTTCTACATAATCCAGTGACCTTTTCAACCTCGGGTAAAACCCTGGCGCCCACTTTTCCAGCTTTTTACTCACAAAAAACCTGTCTGGATTTTCTCCCTCGATCCACTGCCTAAAAGCAGGCGCCGTATTATAATGCACCATTAAATCGTCCTCATGTTTATACAGCTCCTTTAAAACAGGATGATACCCGGTTGTTTTTTCATCCTCCTCCTCTTGGAGCACCACCTTGGCAAACTCCCCAAACTCTACAATTTTCACCTCAAACCCAAACCTCTTGGCCACTTCCGGAAACTCCTGATCAATATCCGGCTTATTATGCGTAATATTGTAAACGTCACAAGGCACACTAGGATTCAAGCTCAGCTTCACAATCAGCTCTGCCACAGTGTCCACCGGAAGTAGCACCAGTGGCGCAGGATTACTGGGCATTAGCCCCTTTTTCATAATAAAAATGTATCTTAGCATCATGTGGCTTTGGTCTACAGGAAACTGGCCCGTTTTACTATCACCGGACAAATACGGCAGCCTAAAAACCTTACACGGGATACCTCTATTAAGCACCGCCTCCTTCATCAGCATGTCTTCCACGTATTTGGAAATGAGATAGGCAAACGTGGTCACCCCGTCGTAGTCCTCTGCCTCTGGCCAGCTTTCCAAAATCCTGCCATCCTCCTTATCCGTCGTTGCTACGCTGACAAGGGACGCTGCGTGGAACACATGCTTTAGCTTGGCTTCACAAGCAAACTCCAGGATGTTTTTGGTGCCCCCGATATTCACCGTGCGAACATCTTCCACACCCCCAGCCCTCTCCCTGTAATGCTCCATGTGGTTCACATTCGCAAAACAGTTGAAAATCCCGTCCACCTTCAAACTGAGATCTTTCCAAACTTCCTCCTCCAGACCCAAATGGGGTAGTGCGCAATTTCCCGAAACAAACTTTACTTTAGTTTTCCACTCCATTTTCTGGAATCCCCGATTTTCCAGCGTTTTCTGGAAACGCTGCTCCAGCGTCTGATCTTTTCTGGGTCTTAGCAAACAAATAATTTCCTTTAATTGCTCCACCTTCAACAGCTCTCTTAACAGGTATAGCCCCAAAGTACCCGTGGCCCCGGTAAGCAACACCGTCTTAATCTCAGTAACTTTTACAGCTTCACCCACTTCCGGTTTGGCTTGAATATGCTCCGGCAAAACGCAATCCTTTCTCAGCAGCTCTTTTACTTGTTCCGTCGTCGGCAATTCCAACTCACTTAAGGTCTCTCCTTCAATCTGCTTTACAAGGGCTTCACTAATCAAACTAATTGTGTTGCATTCTCTCAGCGCACTGGTGTTAATTGTCACCCTGTCACCAAGCAGGGCTTGAAGTGCATTCTTAATTTCCACAAACATCAGCGAGTCCACGCCCAGTTCCTGCAGATCCACGTTATCCCTCAGCTTGTCACCTTCTTCAAGACGCAAAATGCTACTTAGTATTTTAGTACAGTAGCTTTTGACCACTCCGACCTTTTCCTCAAATCCCACCTTACTATCATATTCCTGCCAAAACTCATCCGACTTGATATTCAAGCTGGTACTGCTAGTACTCGTTTTCCACACCCGCTCGTCCAAATAAACGCTTAATTGTGGCACCAACTTGCTCCACAAGACAAACGAGTCCACATTCAGCGCACAGATTTGTGTACGATGAGTTTTCATGGCGTGCTCCAGCGTTGCCAATCCCTGCAAATTGCTAATAGGCCTTATTCCAGGGAAGTCCACCTCCGTTGCCACGCCGACTTCGCCCCACGGACCCCAATTAATTGTCGTTGCTGGCAAGCCAATAGAATGCCTGTAAAAGGCAAACGCATCCTCAAAACAGCTCCCCGCCGCGTGATTACTCTGCCCGGGTGTACCAAACAAGCCCGTCATGCTCGAAAACAGCACAAAATGCTCCAAATGCTCCTTTTTAGTAAATTCATGCAAATTCATGGTTCCATCAATTTTCGACCTAAAAACGGAGCTAAGTTTACTCCAGTCCTGATTTGCTACCATGCCATCATTCAGCGTTCCTGCGCAGTGCATAACACCCTTCAAGGGAGGCAGACCCATTTCCGGTATCATTTTCTCAAACAGCTTTTCACATTCTTGCCTATTTCCAATGTCCAACTGCACCACTTCCACCCGACATCCCTTAGCCCTCAACTTGCCAATCTGAGCTTGCACCTTGTCACTTGGGGGATTTCTCCCTAAAAGCACCACATTTCTTGCTCCCTTTTCCACCATCCATTGACAAACCAAAAACCCAATTCCTCCCAATCCTCCGGTAATCAAATAAGTACTGGCTTGATTAAACATTGGAATCTTTGCCACCAACTGTCCATTTTCCCTTGACCACTGGGGCATTAAGCAAACCACTTTGCCAATTTGTCTTGCCTTTTGCAGGTAAACCAAAGCTTGACGAATATCCGTTGCGTCAAACATCACCATTGGCAAGGGACTATGAATTCTGTTGCTCAAGAAATAAGTATGCATGCTTTTCAGCCTTCCCCTCCAATCCTCCGGAGTTAACGAACTAATATCATAGTCAATTATATAATAATTTATATCCGGTCGCAGTCCCTTAATCTCTTCTTCCTTCCACACTGCAATTTTACTCATTTCCAAAAACCAAGCGTTTTCCGCACAAGCTCGTAAACTCGCTTCTTTAAAGCCTTCACTAGTCAAGCTGTTTAAAACCACGTCCACACCCCGACCATTGGTCACCTTTAGAATTTCTTCAGCAAACGTGGTATTCCTAGAGTGAAAAATGTGCTGAATACCCAAATTTCTTAGAAAATTGCGCTTTCTTTGACTACCCGCCGTAGTAATAATGTTGGTTACTCCATAATGCTTGCAAATGTCTATGGCGCTTAGTCCCACTCCCCCAGAGCCCGTGTGAATTAGCACCCAGTCTGTGGGTTTCACCTTGGCCACCTCCACAAGGCAGTGATAAGCTGTGGAGAATACCACAGGCAGAGTAGCAGCTTGACAAATTGGCAAATGGTCGGGTAAGGGAACCACGTAATCTTCCCTTAAGCGAGTATGACTGGGTAGTGCCGTGCCATCAAAATTTACCCCAAAAACCAAATCCCCTTCTTTCCACTTAGTAACCCCTTTGCCCAGTCGCTTTACTTCCCCAGCAAAGTCAAATCCTACAGTGTCAAAATCTCGTTGCAGAAACTGTTCTGTAGGTTTGAGTACATTGAGCACATCCCTGAAATTCAAGCCAAAGCATTTGACCTCCACTTCAATCTCGTTCTCTTTCAAAATGTAGTGGTCCAACGGACCAAACTGCAAGTCAGCAATAGCACGGGTTTCAGGGTGAATCAGTTGAAATCTGTCTGTACCTGAGGGCAGCTTCAGAGGCTGTTCCAAACTCGAGATTTTGTAAGGACACAACTTGGGAATGTATTTTGATCTGAAATGGAGGGCCGACTGAGGCTCTCTTTCAACGTTAAACAACTCCCCAAATATTTCCTGCAGCCTTAAGTCACTCTCCAGATCTCCATCCGTAATATCCACACAACGACAATTCAACTCGGCCAATTCATTTCTCAAACTTTTGCAAAAGCCCCAAATGGTACTGGCGTGGTAGTGACCTAAGTCGTTATCCTCAATCGGCACTATTCCCTCCGTTAGAGCAATCAACCTTGGCAAAACTTTCTGCTTTCCTTGTTCTAGCAACAGGGGAATATTTTTAGCCAGATAGAAAAATGGTTGAAGTAACTCACATTGATCTGTAATTTCTCTATCCATAGCCCAGCAGTAGAGCACGCCTTCAATAATCCTTCCTGTTTTGGTCACCTCTTCCAACAGCCATTTAAAGTCTTCCTCTGAATCTGGCTTTATTCTAAAAATGCTGTCACCACAGCTTTCACTTTTATCTTCTCCCGAGTAAACCAATACCTGTTTTCGATAAACACTTTCCAATCTTTCATTCAAATAGTTTGTCACATTCTTCCCATCCTCAAGATGAAACACCAACCAAACTTTCTCCTTTTCTTCCTCCAAATTTCCCCTAACTTTCACCCGCTTTTCCTTATGCGCACAAATCATCGAATTTTGTTCCATCAAACAGCTAAAGACCTCATCCACTTGATAACCCATTTTCTCCAGGGTCCATTTCCACTTCCCCTTATCCATCGTACAATGCTTGGGCCTTAAATCCAAATCCTGAAATCTCCAGTATCCCGGAAGTAGGCCCACCAAAAAGGTAATGTACCTATTAACCTCTGTACTCTCCACCAAATCCAGTTTCCCTCCGGGTCTTAGCAACAAGCCCACATTTTCCAGACTTTCGCAAACATTCTTCGTGGCATGAATAACCTCACTAGCCGCAATGTAATCAAAATACTCGGGACAAAAGCCCTGCGCCAAAGGATCCTCTTCAATATTCAACTTTTTGAATTTCATATTGGCCACATATTTTTCAAACTTTCTCTCAGCAGCGGGGAAAAATCCCGAACTGATGTCCGTGTAGAAATATTCATACTCTACGCCCAGATTTTCCAGCACCTGCAAAAGCAAACTAGTCAGGGCTCCTGTTCCCGCACCAACTTCCAGTATCCTTAAAACGCATCTACTTTCTCCCATGCTGTCCTTAAAACGCTGCACCCTATGTTCCAGCCCAGCAATGCCAAACTCCTCAGAACCAATCAATTTCCCATATTCTTCATAAAACGCCGCAATGCTCACAGTATTATCCTTATCCTCCGGAAACAGAATTGGCAGTGCGCTCTGCTTTCCCCTTAAAATCTCGCCAAAATTCTGACCCACTTTTACCAGCACCTGAGCACTTTTCAGTTTGCCCGTGACTTGCTCAATGTACAATGGCGATGCTAAATGGGCTTGCAGCTTATCCGCATTCCATTTAATTTCTTTAACCCTCCACAAAATCCTCTTCATCCTTCCATCTTCCTCCTCTGCTTTCTCCTCTTTAATTTTCTCCAGCATTCCTTCTTCCTCCAGCACATCCAAAATAAATCCAAAGTACAATCTGTGCTCCTCCTGAATACCCAACTGCTTAAACAGCTCATCACTGTAAAACTCTTGATCCACTTCCGGTTCCCATCCACAGTCGTACAATGCCCCAAGCATGCTCAGTCCCGTAAACTCTTTCAAATTATCGCTAATTTCTTTATGTCTCGGGGAAAGATTTTCCGAGAATTGCTTCAACTTTTCCACCATTTCCGGAGAATATACCAGATTCTCACCCTCCCTAAAATTCAACCGATGCTCCCAAGCACCAAGTTTCCTTTTCCAGCACTCCTCCCACAAATCCGGCATCTCGCACTGCTGCTGTTTAATCACGCTCTCTACAGCTTTCACCGTTGTGTCAATCACCTCCACCCTACTCATCACCGCCACTGCCTTCCCCTTACAATCCAATAAAACAGCAGTGCAATCTAAAATCTGTTCTGAAGAATTATTTTGCAAAACCCGAATATACACATCCTGATAGCTTTGCTCATGAGGATTAGCCAGCCAAACAAACTTGCCAATTTTTATCGGCACGTAGAGCTTCTTCCGTGGCGTTTTATTTCCATCACTTTCCCTTAACAGCAAATGCATCATTATGGATTGTATCATTGCATCCAAAATAACGGGATGTACAACATATTCCGACAAGTGGCTATCCTCCAGAGGACACTTGACCTTAACCAGCAAACCGGAAGTATCCCTGCGCCATAATTTCTCCACGCTGCGAAATGTCGACCCAAATATTAGCCCTACAGCACTCAACTTGTCATAAATTTCGTTAACATTTATAGCCAATTCTTCTTCCTCTTCAGATTGCAAATTTAGTGGAAAATCCTCTACTTTAGTTTCCTCTGGACTGGGCAACGGATCAAACACAGCTTGTGCATGAGCCAGCCACTTGTTCCCACTTGTATCCGAAGTCACCCGGTGACTGATTTTAATTTCCCGTAAAGTTTGGCTATTTTCCCGCATTTCCACCACCGTTTGCACCTGCACACTTGAATTCTCCTCTAAGAGTAAGGGTGCTTCAATGCACAAGTTTTCCACTTTAATTACTCTTGTGGGTCGAGTAAAGCTGGTAATATAGCCTTCTGTAGCAGCTACTCCAGCAGCAAGGCACATTTCTAGAAATCCGGCTCCCGGAAAAATCACGTTTTCTCCAATGGCATGATCCTTTAAATATTCCAAACTGGAGCTGAGATTCATTCCACAGTCGAATAACTTGGAAGGTGAAGCGTTGGCTATGGCAGAGCCTAAAATGGGATGAATCTTTGCTCCGCTAACGCCCATCACATTAGGCCAGAATCTTTTCCGCATAAAGGGATAATTGGGAAGGCGAACTTTTCTTCGGTTATAATAGCGGTCAAAGCCTTGCCAGTCAATGTCCACACCGGAAATGTACAACTTTGATAGTGAGTGAAGCAGCGTGGTCCAATCTTCTTCTTTTTTCTTCAGGGAAGGAATAAACATCAGTTTACTGGAATTCTGACAGTTCATCATTGTCAAGGCGGACAAAATGGGTTGAGGACCAATTTCAATAAATATTTGGCAGCCGAGTTCCAACGCTTTTTTACTAGCTTCTTGGAAATTAACCGAGTTTCTGGTGTGCTGTACCCAATACTCGGGGTCAATTGATAATGCATTGATTAAGGTACCCTTTAAACCGGAAATGTATTCGCAATTTAATGTATTCCCGTTTTTTATTCCCTGAGCTACCTTCCGATACTGCTCTAGCATGGGATCCATGTGTTTGGAGTGAAATGCATGGCTGGCATCAAGAACAACGCACTTTACGCCCGCATCTTGTAAAAAATTATTAAATTCTTCCACAATCTTACTATCTCCAGCAACCACAGTTTGTTCTGGAGAGTTTATCGCTGCAAAATCCAAATATTTTTCAGGATCGCCCTCAGAGAATCGAGACATCAAGTTGGTTACCCCCGCACGGTCTTGTTTAATCACCAGCATTTTCCCAGTAGGAAGTTGGTCAATCAGCAAACTCCTTTCCGCCACTAAAGTAAGTGCATCCTCCAAACTTAGCACTCCGGTACAAACCGCAGCGCAAAATTCGCCCAGACTATGCCCCAAAACATAGTCTGGTTTGATGCCCCAACTAAGCCATAATTTAAGCAGGGCATACTCCACACAAAAGATACTGGTTTGACTGTAAATCGTCCTCCCAATCCCATTTTCTCCTTCTTGCCACAAAACAGGTTTAATGTGGATTTTATACCGTTTCCGTAAAAAGTTGTCACAGCGATCAAAATGGAATTTGAAAACTGGGCTGGTTTCATACAAACTTTTAGCCATTCCTGGATACTGACTGCCTTGACCCGTAAATAAGAAACAAATTTTGCCCAGATTTTCTATCCCCGTTTCTCCCTTTATCACCTTGCTGTCAATTTTTTCCAAAAACTCTTCTTTTGATTTGGCAATCAACACGGCCCTGTGTCGAAAGCTAGCTCTACCCGTATTTGCGGTGAAAGCAATGTCTGCCAAGCTATCCGCTTCGGATGAAGCTTTTACATGATCTCTGTACCTTTCCAACATTAATTGCAACGCTTCTTCAGATTTTGCTGACATTTTTACCAAATGATAAGGTCTCTCCTGAACATTTTTGCAAGTGGACGGTAGCAATTCTTCGGGTATTTCTTCCACAATCACATGCACATCCGTGCCCGCAATGCCAAACGCACTAACTCCCGCAAATCTAGTTTCCCCGGGAACCCGTTTCCACTCCACAGGTTTTAATGGGATTTCTGCAGGAACAGCTTCCAGCTTAATTGCAGGATTCAACCCATCAAAATTAATATGCGGAGGAATCACCTCATTCTGCATTGCCAGCACAACCTTCATCAACCCCGCAATCCCACTCACTGCTTCCGTATGACCCACATTGGTTTTCACCGAGCCGATGAGCAAAGGCTGCTTTCTCTTTTTGGTGTGATAAGCCTTAGCAATTGCACTCACTTCCAAGGGGTCACCCACCACAGTGCCCGTACCATGGGCCTCCACATAGGTAACCTTTTCAGGTTCCAGATTTGCATCTCTTAAAGCTTGGGTCATTGCCAAGGCTTCACAGTGTACTGTGGGTGTGCCCATGCTTTTGCTAACTCCCTCTTGCGTCATTGCAGAACCTCTTAGCAGCCCCCAAATTCGGTCTCCATCTTTCACCGCATCAGATAACCTCTTCAGCACCAAAACCGCACATCCTTCTGCCCTGCCAAAGCCATCCGCTTTGCTAGAAAATGTTTTACAGCGACCATCAGGCGCCAATGCCAGTGGAATCTCGTCCTTGTCAAATGGATGCAATAGCAAATTTACTCCACAAGCCAGTGCCACGTTACTTTCCCCAGAAATTAAACTTTTATAAGCCATGTGCACAGCAACCATTGCTGAGCTGCACCCACTTTCGGTGGCAATGCTGGGACCGGTCAAACCCAAAAGGTAGCTTATTCGGGCAGCACAAGCCCCAATGCTATTGCCCATGTAAAGCCTATAGAATTCGGTATGACCCGTGTGGCTCAAAATGTCCCTGTAGTCAGTTACCCAACTGCCAATAAAAACGCCACCATGAACACCCCGCATTTTATGAGGATCTATAGCCGCATCTTCAAGACCTTCCCAAACCAACTCGTGCAACAGACGCTGTTGAGGATCCATGAACACAGCTTCCTTGTTGGAAATCCCGAAAAATTTGGTGTCAAACTCGTCTACTGGCACGGAAAGAAATCCGGCGTTGGTGGTGCGGAATTCTGAAGCGTTACGAACACATTGGTCGGGGAGCCAACGAAAGTCGGGCGGAGTATCTGTGGCGTCCGTGCCGGTGAATAAGATGTTCCAGAATTCTTCAGGAGAGTTGGATTTGGGATAGCGGCAAGACATGCCAACGATGGCGATGGGTTCTTTTGAGTATTTTTCGGAGAGGGGGGAAGTGAGAGGAGGTTGCCCTTCCAGAATAGGCTTTACGGATTCTTGGTAAATGGTTTTCCAGTGGTTAAGGGCGAGCTAATTAAAAGATTTCATGTTTAAAAAAATAATTCGTTTTTGAACATTTTAGGAAGGCTTACATTATTCACGCCATTTTCAGCTAAATGAACCACGCTTTTGTCCATCTGCACGAAAAACATGTCTTTGTAGTCCACATCTCTGCAATTTTTATGAAATTAAGATAATTGAAAAGCTTTGAACAAATTTGGAAATTTGTAAAGAGTTCTCAGTGTACCCCATAAGTATTTCATCATGTTCCCCCGAAGTTTGCAAAACTTGTCTAAATTTCCCCGGAATGCACTCCACATGCCCTTGATCCTGTGCTGCTTGATTAACAAACCAAGTTTTCAAAAACTGGGCAAAACTTTGATCCTGGTTCCTACTTCCTTCCAAGCACTCCAAAACCGAGTTAAAAATTTGGATGGAAGGCTTTACCAAACAAATGGACAGATCCAAGTTGGGCAGACAAGTAAAGTTTGAGCTGACATGAGTCTGGGAAACTGGGGCAGTGCTTTTAATGTCAAGCGTGGGCTCATCCAGGTTGAAGATCTCGTCGCAGTTTTTAACCGCAAAGAGGTTGGAAGCAAGGAACACGCATTTTTCAAAGGATTGGAGGGTGAAAGTAAAGAGCAAAGAAAAGTCGGATGGAGAAAGGGTTCCAGCACAAGATTTTAGTTCTTCGGGATCCAAGGAGAGGATGTAGTCAAAAGTTTGACGGAGGATTTTCCTGCAATACCGAAGCAATGTAAAAAAATTGCTAAAGTTTCCGAAGAAAACTGGAGCCACAGAAATAAATTTGTACCTGGATTTTAGGGAAACTTCGGGAGAAACTATGGCAACTAGTTTTCTGGAAGTAAGCATCCGTTTCAGAGACTCGCAGAGGACCAGGGCGTTGCCGACCTGGAACTCGGATGTGACGCCGGTCACCCATGCTTCGTTTCGAAGACCTGAAATATTATGACATAATAAAAATGCATTGTAGGTCGCATAGATACAAACTTTTCTGCTTTGCCCAATTGCTTCCGAAATGATTACAGTTCATGTAAGTGAACAGAAACTAGGAATAATATTATGTAGTTAATGCAGTACCCCTCATGTTGTCACGGTTTCTTTTTTTAAAATGCACACAACTTCCTTTTAAATTTTTTATTGATTGCTTGAAAAACGCTAAACCAAGGAAAAAATATAACGATGAAAGTGAAAAATGATCATTTCTCAATAGCTTTTGCACGACATTAAATACAACGAAATTTTACTTGTCACTTGAAAACTCTGACCACTACTGCACTTCTTACATGAACCTTGTTGACTCAACAAAGTCTGAAACAGAAATGCTTTCTGGTTTTTTACACGAGTGCATGCAAGTTCAGTCTGCTCAGTTTTTACAAGATTCCTTGAGTCTAGGCAATATAGTTTATATATCATAAAAAACTAGCCAAGAAGTGGTTGGAAGAAGATGCTTAGAGCCAAGCTACATTTTATGGAAAGGTAAATGATACCTGTTTAGCTTTCTTTAAGCCTAATTCATATATAAAGCAATTTTCATTTAATTGCAGATACAGTGATTAGTGGTGATTTCAACATACATGAAACAATGTTTAATATCAATAAACAAACTAACTATAATAGAGATATACCTAAGTATTTTATTTTTCTAAAAACGTCAGATTTAACCATTCAGATTGAAATGCTTATGGTTATCACACAATTTACTTTGATATTATAGCTATCATAATTTATAAAATCCAGCAAATCGAAATTTAAGACGACAAAAATATTTCCTTATTGTCAGTGATTTTCTTAGGATTGCTACAGAGATTCCATTTTGTATCCATGATTAGTTCTCTTTTGTTTAATTGCTATACAGAGATTCGTCTAAAAGAATTGAAGACCTGCTATAAGATCGTGTTTTGTTTTTTGAAAGGGTCATTTAACCACAATCTATTGAAGCCGGCTTAATCAGTCATGGAAACCGGTTTTCCCTTTTTTACTTCCCCTACTATCTCTGCTACTACATTATTTCCAAGGTTCGCTGTACAAATTTCAGTGCCAACTGTGCTAAACACGAATTTTTTCTTTTAAAATTCATTTACCATTTTTTTGTAACAGGTATAAAATGCTAAACAGATAATCCAGATTTTAGATTGCCGTGTAGCATCTCTTCTGCAAAAGAATTCCTTGCAAGAAATGCGCAATGAATGTTAAAACACTGGAAAACCGGGTTTGAACCTTAATTACCATTTTTTCTGATGACAAGCCACACAAAAAAGAATAGCAGCAGCAATTCGAAAAGATCATGGATGAATTTTTCCTATACACCTGAAAGCAATAAAGCAAATTGTCATGCAAGCTAAAAGCAAGTTAGAAGATGAGTACGAACATGAACATGATCATCCTAGAACATATCATTTATAAAAGCATGCTACCTATATATCATTTCATATTTTTAAACGAAATTCAAGTAAGGTCTTTGCCCTTAGGTATATCTAAGGTCCAGTTTAAAAATGTTATGCAATTTTCCAAACTTATCTAAACGTTTTAATTACGAAGAGGTACCAACTAGCGACCTCCTGAGAAAGAAAGTGTAAATATTTTTGAATGTGTAAAATGAATAGCTGTTCCGCTTAGATACTTTAATTATTACAAATAAATTTAAGCGAAGAAGTTGACCCTACCTATTCTATAATACATGTAAGCCACCTTTCTTGCACCAGATTTAGTCGCTGAAATGCGGCACAATAGCCATTCAGCCAAATAAAGTTTGATACTCAGACTTTATTTCGTTTCTCCAATCATAATTGTATGCCAATCAGTTACCAATTAATTAAAACGTTAGTTAAAGCTAAAGGTAAGTGTAAACTTGACAGCAGTATTTTCTGACAAGCTTAAATATGAAATAATAACAAAATACTCCATTGTATTGTGTGCATGCACTTATCATGAAACCATTCCATCAATCCAATTAATGTACTTATCTTGTCTGTCATTACCTTGTAAAGTTGTCAGCTTGTGACAAATTATGTCAAAAACAAGATATTTCCCAAGCCACAATGTAATCACATGCAAAATATTTTAGCCTTAATTCTCGTTAAAATTGAATATCAATTACAGTTCATATTAAAGATTGAGCGCAGCGTGAACAATCAAAAATTCAAAATGAAGCTCAAATTTTTATTTTGCCTTTCCCTAGCCATTTTCTTAGAATTTGGCGTTACCCATGCCATTCAAAAAGTATGGAAAACGGACAAGCATATCATTCAGCTTGACACGCAGGCAGAAGGACGCTCACCCAATAACGCGTTGCGCATTTCCTTTGGTCCTGCCAATGGACAAAAGCCAAGTAAATTAATTACTTATCTTAATATTCTAAAATGCAAACTAATTTTAATCTCCATTTCCCAGTGGTCGTTGGAGTTCTGGGTCTCAGCCTACCCGACGCCGTTGCCCTAACCGGTGAATGCCAAACCGGCATTCCCAACAGCGCCTGTTACGAATTTAGCGACTTTGCCAAGTTCGAACTAATTGGCCCTTCTGACGATGACCCCTCCAGTTGCGGAAGAATTCAATGGACCAGTGCATATTCCAGAGAGCTCCAGGACTGTTTTCAAATCACCCCAGAGGTTCACTGGTATGGTGGAGGAGAAACTTATGTTCAACGGTGGCCCATAGAAACCCAGGAAAGAAGTCAAGTACCCTTTATAACAGGCGACCATTTAAACAATAGCACATTTTTCGCTGGAGGTGTCCTTGAAAAATACTGGCTGGCTAGTAACGGTCTGGCGTTATTTTTCGATGATGATGTTCCTTTGCATTACAGTAAGTACATTACTTGACGAGGACATGGAAAATTTAATCTAAATGTAAAATTAATCCCCATAAATAATTTGTTTCTTTGAAAAGGCGTTAAAACGGAAAACCAACCCGAAATCTGCTTCATCTCCAAAGACGACCATCCTTATTCCACCCGCTTGCCCCTAACAATGAAATACTCCTTTTGTCTAGGCGACAACATTCTGCAAGCTCATCAAAAAGTACAAAAGAACTTTTTCCGCACCCCAACATCCACTCCCGAGGAAAAGATGCTACTTTATCCTCTCTGGTCCACCTGGGCACAATACCACTCCGGTGTCAATCAATCCATCGTTCTGGACTTTAGCCACCGCGTAATTAGCGAAGGCTTCCAAGCCTCTAGCCACATTGAAATTGATGACAACTGGGAGCCCTGCTACGGCCAAGAAACATTTCACCCCGACAAGTTCCCCGATCCTAAAGCAATGATCAGCGAGATCAAAGATATGGGTTTGAATGTTACCGTTTGGGTACATCCCTTTGTCAACTACGACTGTCCGTTGTTCAACGAGGGTCTGAGTCGGGGTTATTTTGTTAAGGATCCTAAAGATAAAACGGGAGTGGCTTCTTGGTGGGCTGGAGGTAACGCAGGGGCTATTGACGTTACAAATCCTGACGCTGTTGCCTGGTGGCACGCACGCTTAAGGAAATTGCAAGAAGATACTGGTGTCAGTAGCTTCAAGTTTGACGCTGGGGAAAGTAACTGGCTGCCTTATAGCTTTAAAGCGCATTCTGGAGATGCTGACTTTCTTCCAAATTTGTACACCACCAAGTTTGTCGAGGCTTGTAGCGAATTCGGGGGATTGATTGAAACCCGAGCAGCGCATAGAAATCATGACAAGGGAATATTTATCAGAATGATGGACAAGGACAGTAGTTGGGGCTATGGAAATGGTTTAAGGAGCATGATTCCCACCCTCTTCCACTTTGGAATTCTGGGTTATCCTTTTGTATTGCCTGATATGATTGGGGGTAACGCTTATGGAGGAAGACCCAGTAAGGAGCTGTACGTAAGATGGATGCAAGCCAATGTGCTAATGCCCGCTGTACAGATTTCCATTGTGCCTTGGGACTTTGACGAGGAGACGGTAAGGTTGACACTTGCGGTTTTGGAAATTAGGAAACAGTTTAACGAAGACATATTAAGGGCAGCGCAAGAGGCAAAGGAAAATGGCAGTCCGATGAATAGACCTTTGTGGTGGTTAGATCCAGAAGATGAGGAAACTTACACAATTGATACCCAATACACTTTGGGGGATAGCGTGATTGTCGCTCCGGTGGTGGATGACGGGGTAAGACAAAGGGACATTTATTTGCCACGAGGGGAATGGAAGGAATTGGAGGATACGAGAGTGTACACCGGACCTACGTGGATTAGAGATTTTCCTGTGGAGTTGGACAAAGTGCCTATTTTTGTAAAGAATGCATAAAAATTATGAAAAGTTGGCAAAATAAATTAATTGAGAAAACAGTTTTCATGTTGCGGTAAACAAGTTTGCTTATCATTGCCAGCATCATCAATCACTCATCGCATAACATTTTATTTTTAAAGATAAGCTACATTTTTACGATGACACGTGGTAAAATAGGGTAATCACAGGTTACGCGTTACAGCAGACATCAACGTGATTAAAGCTGAAAAACTGGAAGCAAAGCAAAGATGATAATAATTCCGTCTGTGTATTCATTTAACTATGTATTTTATTGCTTGTAGCTTCCTCCTTTCGTTTCATGTAATATTTTTTCCAGATTTCCATGTACGTTCATTGATAATCTCCATGCGCCAGCAATTTTGCAGCAGTAAAATGTAAAATGTCTTCATTTTCTCTATGCTGTTGCTGTACTCTGTGCCATAAACTACAAAACTACTGACAGTTTGGCGTCAATGCCACCGTAATTAGAAGCTTATTTATGAGACTGTAGCCTATTCAAAAACTCACGCTTTGCGTCAAACTCCAATGAAAATTGCCAAAGAGCTAAAATTACCTTCTACAAAACAAGCAATAAGCAATACCAATAATTAGTACATTCATTCACAGAGCAATGCCATTTTCCATAATTATTTCTACCATATCACAACTCTATCGATAATCTGTTTACACAAAATGCATAAACCGTAAAAATTCATATCAACATTGTTGTCTCGCCGACTAAACTCCAAGCGGAATACTCTACCGTTTTATTACCCTCTCTGCAAAATAATGTCCTCCGAAATTGTCTCAAATTGATTTGTAGCTCTCTAATCAGCATACTCACTATAAGCAAAATCTACACACACCAATTATTTCTTCTGATCTCTTGGTATGGTCTGCATATGCAAAGTAAAATGGCATTACAATCATAGAACAAAGAGCACATTTACCTTTTTGCTTTGTACCGTGCAATATGCTTTTCTATTGCGTAAACCCGGATGGTTACGTACCTACTAATGGCAATCATCACAATCTTTTAGTGAATCAGTATCATGTACTATAAATACACATCTATTCTATGAAATGCAATAGGTTTATCTAGCTTAGAGTGCGGAACGGAAGAAAAAAATTATTACCGTGTTGTTAATCACTCTTTGCGCACCAATCCACATTTCATTGCCAAATAAATGGCAATAACGCATAACGGTGGTGGTAATATCCGTAGCGTGGTAACTTTATGCATGCGCCAAGCTATATAAATTTTGTTAACATTTTTTGAATATATATCGAGACAAAAAACGAAGATCAGTTTTCTAGTTAAAGCTTAAACACGCAAGCCAGAGCAGGCAACGCACACACAGATAGAGATAAACTTGGCATTTTAGACTTTTAATGGCTTTTCGCTGCAGATTGTGTAGCTAAAGCTAATGACAAGACAAAAAGGCTAGAATAAAATAAAATGATGAATAGCACTTGGCTTAGCAGTCAGAGAGCTTTTTAGAGAGAAGGAAAGAGGATATGCGTAAAAAAATACTCACAGAGAGTTTTGCATCTGTGTTTAGTTTGGTGTCTCTATATCTCTACACTTTTGTGTCTTGATCACAATGATATGCTCTGGTTACTTATATCCTTCTTATATTCCAAAACATCCCAAATTTTATTGTAACGTTTTAAGCATTGTTTATAGTACACAATATTTTGGATTTTTACTTAAGAGTTGCATCCACTGCTACTACTATTGCTGCTGTTGTCATTTTGCGTGCTGCGTTTTTCCTACCCAAAACCATAATGCTGTGCTATACTGAAAATTTTTCATACAAGTAGTCAAATCCCATGTTTTTCTGTGTGCTTCCCTTCTTCTTCCCATTCCCCAAAACTTATAGCTTAAAGCTTTAGCTAAAAGTTCTGAACATTTTGTGCTGAGCTCTGAACTGAACTGTGTGCTACTGTTTTATTTTGGAATAACAGGATCCTCATGTTCCGCCAACCAGCTCAGTATCGTTGCACCACTCGTCCCAGTCTCATCTCTCCTTACACACACTCTCTTTACTACTCTGCATTTTTTCCACACACAAAAGCTGAAATAATACCAAAAACCAACTAGGTATTTTATTTTTCTCTGTGTCCCCAGCAGACTCTTTTCAAACTTTTTATTTACAAGCAGAGAAGGCTGTTGTATAGCATGTTGTGTGCATAAAATGCACTTAATACTAAAGACTACCGCAACTGCATAATAATATTTTTTTGTACAATGGGTCATCCTACACTCAAATAAAAATTGGAGGTTGACTACCCATTTCTTTTTCTGGTGCATAGCATATTGACAATGTATCAATCAATACTACTTCTACTACACACTGTACTAAATTGCATGGCCATGTGTGTGTAGTTTTTGTCTGCCAAAAAACACAGTAATATAGCCTTGTGTGCTCTTCTTTTATATTATATGATATCGGAACAAATTTAGAGGAAAAATGAAACAATAATAATAACAGCGCATTGTGCTATTTCTTTTTATTGTCCATTTTCTATACATTATAAGCTCATCTGTCTTCTTCTTCTTTTTAATTCATTCTCTGTCTTTCTGTGTGTTTATCAAACATTGACTTCTTTTATAAAAAAATAAATTGAATAACAAGCAGTATTACAAAAAATCTTTTTTATTTGAAAAAGAGAATGCATCATCATCAACATCATTACAAGCAGATTGAGAAGAAGAACAAAGTGAATGTCTGATGATCTTGTTGATCATTTTCTCAAGAAAAATATTGTGACTTGAACTCTTTTTCTATCTTGTTGAAAGAATTTCCCGTGACTAAAGAGAACTAAATTTTGTGTGTGTTTTTGTGCAGCAGAACATTGAACACTTGTTAGCATCGCATCATCTTGAAAGAAACAAAGTGCATCTTCTTCTAGAGAAAAGCTACCTCCTTCTTCTGTGTTATTTTTGAAACACTTGAAATCTTTCAAGAAAAGAAGCATACACACCAGTCATCATTATCATTATCCTTTTGCCTTGGATTTACGGAGAGGAACAATGCCATGTACTTAGAAGCACAGACAAGACATTCACTGTGTCTCACTCAACTGAAAAGGATAATCTCCTCCGTGCATTTTTCTCAAAAGATGATTCTGTCTTCTTCTTGAAAAGTAATCCTATCGTCTAATGACTTTACCCGAAAACTTATTTCATGTTGATGTTGTTGGATATTGGAAGCTCTGACAAAACTTGTGTGCTGTGTGCTTGTGTGAAACGTGAAGAAACAGAGTTTCTTTTCTGAAAGTCATACATTGACCATCTCTTCATCCATCCATCCCAAACATTTTTCAAGTACAACAGGTAGGATCTCTCCGTGTACTGAAACAGGTACCAGGTGTACAGATATTCTAGCCTGTGTCTTTAGTCTCTGGTGTCTTTATACTGGTTATGCATTTTTATAATGAAAAAATATAATCCAACCTGTCTTGGCACTTGGCACACTGTGTGCGTGTACATATCCACTATCCACTCCGGTTTCCTTCCCTATCAGCAGTATGTATCTGTGTGTTTAAAACTTTGAAAAATCCTTTTTATTATCACTGATTATATTATATCATGGAACGGAACGGACGGAGAGGAGATAATAGCGCACAAAAATCAGTACTACTAAACATACGTGTGCATATATAAAATGTTCATGTTGAAACCTTGAGTTTTTGAGTGAGAATGAATATGCGCTACCTGTAGAATATATTATTTACCTGACCAGAGGGAACCTACGTACATTTAGCATTACACACTGGTGACTATGTAAACTTGTCCATTTTAAATATTTTACCTGGCAAGTGGCAAAAAAAATTCAAAGAGTATGATCACACTCATAGTCAGGCATGCAGGTAGACAAGTTGGGTAAAAAAATTTACATACCTACTTGTTGTAAAGCCTTTGAAATTGTTAATACAAAAGATTCCCGTACAAATAAAGTTGGCAATGATCGGGAAACAAAAACTCTAAAAGTTCAGTGAACAGTTAGGAAAATTGTGCGAAATATTTTAGATTGGTTCCCGTAGTGGCAAAAAATTGGTAAGAAAAAGTTATTTTCAAGCTATGTTGCCATCATCTCGAAGCAATTAAGTTTATTTTTGTGTCTGAAATTGAAATTATTTTTGGAAATAAGTTGACAGAAGTTATTAATGGGTGTATTATGACTGGAGTGTGTTTTTGATTGGCTTTTAATGCGTAATTAATTTACAGAGTACAGAGCACACTACTCTGTACGCATTTTATTATTGTAAATGTCAAAGTTCTGCTGTTGCTCTGAATGTGACTAAGGTTAATAGGCAATGACATTTAAAGCCCCAGTCAGCGACACATATTTTTGTAGTTCAGCTTGAGATTCGCGATTAAATGGCTGAGTCAGAAAAATAAACACGTAATGAATTTGATTAGGTATGCGTTACGCCAAATTTCTGCATTTCAAGACATGACGAAAGAATGAATGGCGAATTGACTTTAGATGAATAACAAGCGATAAAACAGTTTTAATGGGAGCGCAGCCGAGAAGCTACATGGTTAGGGTTACAACAGTTTAAGAAATGCACACGCACGTGATTAAATTCTTGTGCAAAAAGGATAAATAGGAAGTAGACACCCGACACCAGAGACTACGCGTTTTTATGGCATAATATTTTGGCTTTGAAAGAACAACGTTCTATTCAAAGTTAAGCCATTTTTAACCTAATTTTTTTGTTCTTTGACTTATTTTTTTCTCACAGAAACCCTTTTTCCAGGATATCCGTTAAAAACGCAGTGTACAGCCGCGGCTGTCAACTGTCGTCGTTCTTTGTTGTGCCACGTTACTTTGTATGAAAAAAAACTTGCAATTTTTTTGTTCTTCTTTCCTTGTCAACTCCAGTCAACATGTCAAACCGGAAATGGCACTCAATTTACAAGTTTGTGCAAAACAACAAGTGATGATAACCAAGTGAATACAAACTTTTAACTTAACATTAAAGTGTTTAAAGTGTTTTTTAAAAGACTGAACGTTTATAAAAAGCGCAGAACAAAACACACAGTGATTTTTTTCTATTGATCTCTCCATTTCCCTTTCTTCTTCTGCGAATTTCTAGTGAACTAGTAAAAAAGGAAATGTCAGTCAAGCCGTTTAGCAGCAGTGAAAGTCGAGCTTTATCTCTGTCCCTCCAACATTCACACCTTCATCCTGCTCACAATCCTCAGAAATCACCTCCTTTTTAGTCTGTCACTTCTCACTACTTGCTTTAATGCTAGAACTTGCTCCTTCGACACAGTTTTTTCATTGAAACATTTAATTTCTTTGGAAGAAAAGTCAAAGACTCTAGAAGCAGAGGTGGTGGAGGAATGTCTTGGTAATCTGGGTGACACGCCACCCATTTTTCTCCTTGGAGGCAACGACAGCTGCCTGTAATCTCTTTTTGCTACCCGGTTTCCTCCAAAAAAGGCAGGAATTTTTTTCTGAAAAAAGGAATTTCTTCCATTCTTTAACCTTTTTGTTATGGAATATGAACCAGACGTGGGCGAGGATGACGACTGCTTCTTTAGCCCCGGAACAAAAAGCGCTGCTGCCCTTGTTAACATATTTCCAATAAACCCAACAAGCCAACAAGTTACTAATGAAAATGCTGCTGCTGTTGTTATAGAAAATGCAAAACTGGCTAGAACCATGCCTCAAGTTCATCCTAAGCTGACTGATTACGATAATGATAATACTAACACTGATAATCAGACAGGTAGTAGTGGTGTACTAATTGCTAGCGGTAGCACTTTGCTACTGACAAGGTGTACACGCACCAGTGATAATAACCACAGACTGAAAAGTCCCCACTATCCTCAGCAGAATCCTCCTCCTCCTAATCATCATCATCAGTCCTCTTCGCCGTCGCTTTCTTCTCCAGGAAACATAATAATGGAGGAAAGTACTACTATTAGAAGTATAGTCTGTAATACAAGTAATTTTCAAAGGGAAACTAGTCCCCGGGGAAACTTTGGAATGAGCAGTAGGACAACGACACGAAAAACAGGGGGCACGTGGTCCTCCTGGCTGCCGCATTATCATCAACCCAACCTGGCGTCAGTCTTTGTGCTGATCCTGGTGGTGATCAGTCTATCGGTGAATACGTGTCTGGCTAGCAATTACTCCGGAAGCAGTGGACATAATAATTATACAAGTAGCAGGAGTAATTATTTAGCGGAGACCCGGAATAATAATAATAATCAACAGCAGCAGACGAGTGATAAGCTTGGGAAGGAAAATGTATTCAAGGATTTGACCACTGTGGAGGATATCAATGGCTTGTTGCAATTGGAGGAAAGTGAGCTGGATGGAAGCAGACAAGACTACAAGGAGGATAATGGACTTGGAGAGGGTGATCAAGAGCATTACACGCACCAGTGGGCAGTGCACATTCTCGGTGGACCGGAAGTAGCGGCTAGAGTGGCGGAAAAGCATGGATTCCACTTTCATGGCGAGGTAGGTTCCAAAATGAAGTTTTTACTAGCAATTTTGCTTAATGATACTGCTATGCTTCTGCTTTTAACAGTTAAAAAGCTTATAGAGTATAAAAGATAGATGGAAAGTTTAATCACTTTTATTGCCGCTGAAAAGAAGTCTTTAGTAAGCTTAGTCATCATCAAAAGAAATTAGAATTAGGAAGGAAAATCCTATTTAAATTTTCTGCAGAATAAAAATATATCTTAATGATAATGATTAAGGATTCTACAGTTTGAATACTTAAACGTTTGTCAATAAGGAGACAGTCTTTTGTGCTGTTATTTGGAAAATCACATCTCTTTAGGGAATCTTGAGAACGCTCCATATCGCTATCTAAACGACTTTTTCATGGAAATCCGTTGTACTCTTTCCAAAAACAGAAGCATATCTGCAAAAATATATTCAAAACCAGAGAATAACTAAGAACTCCTCACGCAAAAATATTCTGGGAAAACTACTCTCAATTTCTGTAGTTGCCAAGCGTATAATAATTATGCGTATTCATTTGGTTCTATGGTTCTGGTATCATTATCTTCTTCTGAAGAATTGTCTATTTTCCCAGAAGAAAGCCCATTAAAATTGACAAGATCATTGACAAAATTGCTGGTATTCTTTAGCATTCCTCTGTGTATTTCCTAGTTGGAATTATTCTGCTATATTGATCATCGATCACCATCTCGGGTTAAAAACCCTCTTCCGGTGTTTTATCTCCTTGTGCAAAGTCAACCATAAATTTAGAAACGCATCTCAATTCTAAACTTAAAAGTTTTACCGTTTTTCCTTCTCTTGTAACATCTTAAGCCATGCATAATTTATCTCTTGTTTAATTACCTACTTATCTTAAATTGCACCCAAATACCAACTTTACAGCGTAAAAACAGAGAGGAAAAATAAAATGCATTTTTATATGCCAGAATGAAAACAAGAAGGAAGGAAGTACAGCCCTTGTTATTTTAAAAGGTGCATTGCACTTTTCTTGGCACCATTTCTAAACTTTTACTATCTCTACCTACTTAGTGTACTGTTACGCAACAATAATTGAAAAAGTGAAGCCAACCCAGTTAGCACACAGTAGTAAATTTTTTTAACCAGGTGCATTATTATTAACAACATGTGTGGCTAAATTACTACTGTGCTCTACATAGCTTTATGGCTAAAGTAAGTCCAGTGTAAAAACTTCTTCGGTTTTTTTTCTTGGCTGCTTATTTAGCTGTTGGCCATAGAGAGTTTAAGTGCAGTGCGTGTTATGACACAGCAAAGCAATTTCCTATGATTAATGTGTGTCATTAATCAGGCACAATTGATTTTTAATTGGCCCTGCCTTTTTCTCCTTTTGCCGTTTTTTGGCCGTACTAAAACCTTGGAAAGCTTTAGCAGCAGTCATTCATCCTGTATATCGGTTTTATCGGCTTTTTCTCTCCCGGCACTAGTGGTGGTGCGGGTGCTATGGTGTGTATGTGGGATTATATATTTTTTTTCACTGGTGCCATTTCTCGGGGCAGTCAACTGCGAAAAAGGGAAATGGTGCCACACATATCATCCATCTCCCTAAAATATAATCCATTTCGCATTATGGATAGTTCCAAGTTCCAACTCTTCCAGCAAAACTCTTTTTTCCAGGATTATTATATATAGCACCAGCAGCATCACACACAGAATATGACATAATCTACCAGTTTCCAGAGTAGCGGCATGTGTGTGTGTGCAGTTTGTTCATCCTTTTCAATAAAATGGATGCAAGGCAAGACTTTACTCCTAGTGATATAAGCTCTTTGTTGAGTGTAATACAAAATGCCTAATAAGCTGGAATGGTAAATGGTGGATAATGTTTCAAGGGATAAAAAATACTGTAGCCAAGGCTGTGTGCGAAATTTTTCCAAAGATGGATAATAAATGGGATCATTGTCCTTTCACAGAAAAAAAATTGTGTGTGTGGCTGGTTTGCTGGTGAGGATGATAGTGTGCTGATCTGCTTTGATGATGATGAAAATCCTTTCTGGATTCATTCAGCTAAAAAAAGTCGGTCAGAGATAGCTCTGTCCAGTTTAGCATCTGGAATGGAAAAAGATCCTGCTGGCCCAAGCACATTTTTCTTGCTGACTGCATAATAATCACAATCAGCACAAAAATGGCTAACCGATCTGGTTGACTGGGTTAAAGTTTTTTTTCAAGCGGAATTGCATTTTCTTCTTGTGCAGCAGCTCAAGCCAAGTCAAGTGTTGTTTTTTTGTCCATGTCCACCAGTCCACCAAATATAGTACAGCATTATATATAGCACACAGGAAAACAAAAATAAATGGAAAAAGGTGAAGGTCAAGCTATTATCCTTATGGTAGTTTTTTACAGTGGACATTTAATAGCCATTGAAAAATTGTTTCAATGAAAAAATTGCACAATCGATTTTTAGCATTTTATAGGCACACACCAACCATTTAGGTATACCCACAAGCAAAAGGAGCCTTTCACTTTTGTCATCTATTTTTAATCTCCTTCTGTTGATGCGTTTCAGCCAGATTAGAGTGCACTGTGGTATAACTACTGGTTAATGACGCTCATTACTTTAATGAACCTACACTTGTGCTGTCCTCACCATCAAAGTAAACTTGTGTGGTAGCAGTGACAAGGAAATGAAAGGGTTAATTGATTTTTTTGATTGCCACTCAACTTCCCATCATCATCATATACTCATACGAGCAATGAGCAATAATAATTATTTTTGGTGTAATAACACTTTCTTCTTCTTCATCTAAACATATTTGTAGGTCTTAATGACACACACATCTCTTCAAGTCTTAACAACACCGTTGTTGTTTCTGCTGCTGGTGTAATTGTTATCATTCTCTGGCTGTCTTGTCATTTTGGCTACTAATTACCCTAAAAATTAATGGCTTGTGTTTATACTCTTCTATCTGCAACTGCAAAAGGATTAGTGTGTATTTTCCATTTTTATTACCCATTTTTATGTGTGTGCACCCACTACGAAAAAAATGTGCTCTCCATTTTTATTACTACATCTAGCTGACTGTCAATTTGTGTGTCCCAGTCACTTCCCATATTATTCTCAAGAAGGAGATAAAAATTAGAGTAAAACAAGATGGGATTGACAATGCCACACACATTTTTACACACCTTAAGTACCATAAGCCATAAAAATGTGTGTATTAGGGAGTCACTGTCCCCATCATGTCGTTGAGTTGTTGGCGTTGTGTCCCTTTTTATTTTTATGTGTGTCATCTTCTTTTCTTCTCTCTGTTTTACAGCTTGTTACCAACTTTTTTAGTTCTTTTTAGTAAAACACAGGCTATATGTCTATTTTGGGTTATTTCCCAAAATAAGTAGAAACGGTTTTTCCCACTGAGCCCATCACACTGAAAAATACTGCCTAAACATAGTTAGCAGACTGGGATGAAAATGTAGCGCATTGCTTTTAGTAAAAAAAAGCTGCACAACACAGCATAGTTCAAGCATGTGTGTGGGCTTTGGGCCTTTTTATTTTAAAACAGCTAGAAACAGAGACCATGATCATCATCAGCACGATTCAGGATGATGATCACTTTAGACCCGAAAAAAATCCTGGCATGGCATGGCCCACTTTTCTTTTGTCTCTTTCGTAATTCTAATGCAAACATCACCAGAGAACAACCACCAGAGAGAGAAAGCATATACTAACTCTACCAGCAAAAATATACACGCAAAGATAAAAGCTCCAAGTATTTTTTCCCTTTTTATTCTTTCCACCGCCGCGTTTTTTGTTTTGCTTCTTAAGCAAGCTAGCACACACACACAAGGCTTGTATTTTTTTGGCAGAAGAAAAGTGCTTTTTCTGCACGAACGAGCTACAATGTGGAAAGAAAAGGAGCACAAAGAATGTAGGGACATGGATATCTTCTTTATTCCTCCACACAACCCATATTATATAGTTGTACAGTTGTGTGTTTGCAAAGTGCCCTTAGAGTTGTACACTCTGAAGAGAAAAAAAATGCAGAAGAGAGAAAGTGCGGTGGAGAAAGTGCAAACACTCTTGAAAATGGGAACAGAGCATGCAGCTGCTGGTGTGCTGGTACTAAGCTTTTTCTCTTCCTGGTCTCTAGTCTCTGTCTAAAAGAAAGAAAGACAAAGACAAAACCAGAGAAAAATACCAGAGACCACTTACCAGCCTCTGATGTTTTTACAAGGTCCCTTTTTTATCTTGAAAAAAAAAATACTGGAGAAAGCTCTGAAACATCAAGAAAAAAAGAAAGCACAAGATGAGAGGAGGATGGTGATGACGATGATCATGTATGATGATCATCAAGTAGCAGCTTTTTTCCATTTTCTTTCCCAGCTTTCTCCTAAACATTATTCAAGACAGCATGGCATGCATGGCAGTGTAGTGTGTGTGCGATGGAATGGTGATGAGAAGATGTTGGGGAGAAAATGATCATGACTATGTTTATGTGCAATAATATATTGTTGTACATTTTCTCCAGAGCAGAGAAGAAATAAACGCAGTTTTTACATTTAGTAGTCTAGTACTGAGTGTGTGGTATGTTTTCCCTAATTTTTTGTTCTCAGACAGAAAAGGAATAGAGGCCGAGGCCGACTTGTGAAATATTTAAGCAGGAGTTTAAACATGTTTAGCATGCACATTGAGTAGAGTAGAGTATCTCATCATGATTATCATCATCACCAGAGAATATTGCAGATAGGCCATGGCCACTAGTAGAATAAAAACGGGAGCCAAAAAAATAGGCAGAATGTATTGTATTGGCTAAAAGTGATAAAAAATGCAGCATCGAAGAAAGTTTAATAACAGTACAAACTCTTTTCTGAGTTTGCTTGCTGTCTGTTTATGTTCCTGTTGCTAAATAGTCCATTGTATTTTACGGATGGAGAAAAAAGGGAAAGTATTGAACAACATGCAGCTGTTTGTTTGTTTTTGGTGGAGGAGGCATACAAGCAGAAAAAGGATATAAAATGGAATGGCAAGGGTAATAACAATTAATTGAAGAAGGCTGTGAATGAAAATGCCAGGGTAGAAAATGCTGGAAATGGAAAATGAGTGCGGTTTATATACAGAGAGAGATGGTGGTTGTATTTTTGCTCCGGGTTTTGATGACGATATCATGATGCGAATGAAAAGGCAGATGCCGCACGAAACACAATGGATGTACTATTTTTTGTTTCTGACCTGCTTTCACTTTTGTGGCTATTTTTGGTGCATTATGAAACATTTTTTTCAGAGAAAGATTATAGGTCAGTGTAATCGCTTTAGGTACATTTTTTGGGCTGAATAATACCCGGGTAATTTCTATTGATTTGTAAGCTTCTGTAAAAGCAGATGCGGGTAAAAGAGGGAAATTGAGTCGTCTATTTTAATTGTTTCCACAGCAGCAGCAGCACAGTGTCGTGTACCAGAAAAGCATGCGAGCATATTGCAACGGAGTTAATTTACCAAGTTGTTATTTGCAGGGAACGAGGACCATTTTAGAGGATCGATATTCCATTTTCTAGTTACGGAACTAACGACCAAAAAACGGCATCATTGTTGCATGTACATTTGCTAGGCTTCTATCTGACTCTCTGCACTAAAGTGTATTTCTGTAGGTTAGACACATTTTAATAAAACGTGGCTCATAAATTTGCTCTGTGCTCTGAGGAGGGTTCAAACTTTATGAAAAAATGTTCATTTCCTAAAACTACCGAATTATAGCAGAAGTAATGGAGCTATGTGGTAGGTTAATAAAAAAGGCTAAATGCCTTTGCGTTTGCATCCACATCCACACACAATGATAAAAACAGGAATAGGAATGAAAACTATTTGAACAAATATGTTGAATGTACGTGCGTGGTCATAATAAGTAATTTGACAGAGTGTAATTGTTATGTCTTCTGTGAAAAAAGGGAGATGAGATGATGATGCATTGTCAGTGGATTAATTCTCAATGTCAAGGCTTCTCGGAAAAAATAGGTTTGAAAAAATGCATAGTCACAAACAAAATTGTTTAAAAAGTTGATTGATGGATTGATGATGGAAATGGTGATCATCTAGTTATCATAATAATTTTATTAAAGTTGATATTAGATGCTTAGTCACATTTCCAGAACGAAAACAGACATATTCTCGAACTGAAAGAAGATTAGAAACGAATCCAAATGGGGTTTGCACACGTAACCGTCAACCGTGTGTGGGTAATGCAATCGTTACCGTAATGCAAGATCAGTTAGCTGAGCAATAACAGTAATCATCATTTTTTATTGGTTTTAATGCTCCCCAACTGACTTTGCACTTTATTGACAAGTGCACACTTCTTCTTCTTCAAGTCTTGAGTGACGTCGGTAGCTGTTCCCGTTCTTTTAAAGAAGCTATAATAATTTGCTGAAGTTTGCAAAAAATACATGAGAAGAGCCTTTCAGTCTGTAAATGTGCGAAATAAAAGTGATGAAGACAGGAATAACGCTCGTTTTTTGGATTTTAAATGACGGGATTAGAAAAGGATTACTTTTATTACATAACGCCACGTTATATACAAAAAAATGTGAGAAAGGATAGGGGATAATGATGAAATTATTGCAGTTTTTTCTGCACTTTGAAAGACGAAAGAATAGCACAAGGTTAGTTGGTTCTCATATGCTGGGGGTTCTTTTTGGGTGGCCAAAAAATACGTATCCAAAAATAACTCTATGAAAGCCCTTTCCATTTTTTACTGTTATTGTTATAACCGTCCGAATGTAATAAACGAACACACGAAACGGTGAATACGGAGTGTCGACAAAACCTCCGAAAAAATATTTCCTGGAAATAGATGCAATTGACTTGTTGGCAAAGTATATAATAACACCACTTGCATTTTTAATGGAATGCGGCTGAGTGTATACAAGTAAAAAGATTTATTCTGTGGTTTGGTCTGTTGCTTGTTGGAATGTTTGACAAATTGAGTGGCAAAATTTTTCATAGCAAATTGGTATGTAAAAAATTATTATAATAATAAGTTGCTTGAAAATGACGACAAATTTTGTTTAGTACTATTTTGTGCGATATGTCCGATAAACACAGATGGGTAGGAACAACAGTGCTTGATTTTGAAATGTTTGCCAAGGGCATAAATCTCTACTACCAACCGTTTTATTTCCACGTTCAAGTTCAACTTCAACCTGTTTGCTTATTTTTAGCAACATGAACAGCTCGTTAATAATGTTCCGTTTTTACTACGTCAATAATGTAGTCCAATGTTTTGTTTGTTTCCCCAAAAGGCCTTATTTCTTTTCATTTTTCTCTGCGTATGCCTTTGTATCAAATAGCAACCCACTCATTTTTCCAACAGAATGTCAGTCAGGTACACACTTAAAACGCACAGCATTTTTTGTACCTGTCCATCTGTCTCCTTTCTCTTTGTCTGTTTCTGAGTCGGCGGAAACATGAAAGGCCATACCAAACCCTACAGAGATCACAGGCTGTAGACAAGGTCTTTATGAAAAAATGCTGCATCAACAACAATTTTATTGCGTGTTTTTTGCACAACAAAAATAAGCTTTTGCAGAATCAGAGCATATCCCAAGAAAAAAATGCTAGACTACCCACCTGGTAGCTCCCAGATATTTTCCTTCTTTCTTTTTGACACAAACGCTAACCGACTTTTGATGGGCAGGTCTGATTGCAGATTTACGTGAGCCCCGTCTTAGGCAATATTTTGCAAGGGAGCGCAGAGAAAAAGAGGGATCGTGACGATGATTATGATGATGATGACGATGAACATGACAGTGAAGAAAATGGGAGACGTGCTGTATGTTGTACATTTTGTTGTGTCGTGTTTCGTTTCAAAAGTAGGTAGATATTCGTATAAACCACACACCTGGTGCAGCATGCTAAAAAAGGCAGTTTTGTTCTACTGAATACACTGAATAGTAATTTGGTTGAGAAGAAGGTGATGTGCACACCAAAAAAATGAAGTTAGTAGTGAGTTGTGTGAGTAAAGCTATAATAATCTTCTATTTTTATTCAGATTCACACTCACATTTTTTGCTTTTGTCAATGTCAGTCAGGCAAATTATGTACTAGGAGCATAATATGTTTTTCACCAAAAAAATAGGAAAATTTTTTGGTTTAAGTTTAAATGCATTTGCATCTGGATACAACTACGTCAAGTAAAAATGAATGTATTTACATTTCTCTACAGAAATTACGCTCATTTCACACCTTTTCATTTACAAATGACAATTTTCTTCTAAAAATTGCAACAATTCAGATGTTCAATGTTCAACATAATTTCTTCTTTTTTTGCACAACAATTTTGTAATAATTGCCTGTACCTAACTAAATCGTCTACGCGGGTGGTAACAACGCATCTGCCTAACTGCCTAGCTCTCTGTGTGAGCATTTCATTTTTTTCTTGAAGAAATCAAGAAAATTTCACATTTTTTCAATCTACTTTTAAAACTCTATAAAAAGCGTTCCTTGCTTTAAAAAACTACTTCATGCACTGCTTATTTTTTTATTCTTGTGATGAAAGTTTACATAAAAAACGAGTGCATACTACGGATGCACACAGGACAACACTTTTTTTTTAAAAGAAATCGCATTTCAAACACGTGCAGAGTGTGTTTAGATTTAGATGAGCAACCAGAATCGTGAAGATTTCTAAAAATGGCCCAAAAAAGAGACGCACACGACGAAAGATTTCTTGTGTAATCACAAATCATGACATTAAACAGAATGTTCATCTGAAATTGTGTGTTGTAAGCACTGAGCCTATTTTTTATTATACGTGCCAGCACCATAAACTTTATAGACAATGTTTTTTATACCATCTTTTGTAAATCACGAATGATATCAAGCAAGCAGATATCAATCTTTTTATCATCTCATGCAAAAATAGATAAAAAGCGTGTGCACTATCTGCACATTCGTTTTTTGATGGCAAATCATAAAAAAAGTATTGCAGTTTGGTACTTGGGACATAAAACATCCGTCTCTCCGACAATAAATAAATCCGTATGCAATATGCAATAACACAAGCTAATAAAAAATAGAGACTTGTCAAATCTGAAAGTTATTATCCGCGCAGTGAACTAAAAAGAAGAAGAGCTTTTATACGAGTTTTTCAAGGGGTTCGGTTGAGATCCCCTAAGAGTACTTTGGTTGGAGAAGGTCAAAATCCAAAATAAAAAAGGAAGTTTAAGTTTTAAAGATGAAATGGCTACAACATGCAATCGGAGCTATATATTACAGATTTCCAACAAAGGTAAAGTACCTAGATTTGAACCATCGATCCATTATACCAATACGTACTGCGTCAGCGCTTCAGACAGAAATGCCAACGTCTAAATAGTCCATTTCACAATGTCAAGCTCTTTTTAAAATATCCATTTTTCTTCAAAATAATCCCTCATTTCACTTCATTTCCCAAAATAATTGCAAATAACAACTAAAAATTTCAATCTTTTGGAAAGTTAAACACACCCAAGCGCCATAGTGCCTCCTGTCATTATAATCATTATAATAACTGTGCTTAAAACGCTTGGCTTAATTTTTAATCTTTATCTACCTACGCGCGCATTTACAAGTTTTTGCCAATTTTCCCCCAAACAAAAGCTTTTGAATTTTGCACTGTTATCGTCCTCTGTGCAAAAACATCTTAAATGATAGAAGAGTGGCAGGTGCCAATTGTCTGCGTTTATATACGATAAAATATATGGCAATTGTTAGCAATTTACCGGATTACATAGTTGGCAGGTGGTTGTTACACAGGTAGGTAGCGTGAAAAGAAGCAAATAATGCGGAAATAATGGCAGTTTAAATAAGACATGAAAATAGGTACACAGGTACAAAACCATTTAGATTACGTGCCATACTTACTGAGTTTATTATTCTTACGCAAAAGCGAATTTAAAATGAAGATGCATTTCATGTGTCAAGCCTTTGGGGGCTGACAGGCAATTAAAGCGATATAAGTACCTATATGATATTTTAGCTAAATTGGAGCATAGCATATATATTAGCAGTGTAGCATACGCGGCTTTTGTTTCATCCATCAAATTAGGGAAATTAGTAGACTGCAGGGGGTACACATTCCACATTAATACGTCTTACGCAACAAAATTAAATTGACTTTGTGTGTACTTCTCTCTCTGTGAACTGTGAAGTTGTTTTGGACAGCTTTTTTGATGTTTTTAAAAACAAAGTTGTCTTAGAACTTCTTCTCCTTCTGATGAAGTTTAGGCTTTTTGATGAAGAACAACCAGAAAGGCATGTCACGTTCCACGTCCCAAGTCCCGAGTCCTGCGTCACAAAGTCGGTTCATAGTAAACTAAAACAAAGGACTGTTTTTCAAGAAACTAGTGCGAATTTAATAATAGATGGACAATTAACTTGAGAAAATGGTACCTACTACCACGTCATTGCCATATACCACTCGCACACTTTTCCCTTTTTATTCAATTTTTTATCTTGAATGTGGGCTTGCGTTAAAATTAAGATAAAATGCATTTTTTCCACATTTTACATCACCCTCGTGACTACACCATATACAGGCTCTCTACTCTTTCGTTATCCGGTCATTATACTTGCGCACGATCTTCCCTTTCCGCTCAGCATTGCACTGCATTTTATACAGAACTGTGTACTCACAGTGCAGTATAGAGCAGCTGAGCTGCAGCAGTGCGTGTGTAAAGCAGAAGTGTTTACACCCGTCAGTCACATAGACTCTCAACACAACTACTTCTGACTTTCAATTTGACCCTTTATTAATTCAGTAATTTACAAAGATCAATTAAATTCTCGATAAGTACTTCTGTTTTTTCGTCAAGGAACATCTTATCAACATGGAGTTTTATAAGGTTATTTACGATTCGTAGAGCTGTGATTTTCATGTCATTTTCACCCGGTGAATGAGAATAGCAGTAATGAGAATGCCTGTGATAGTTTTTCAACGTTCATTCAGGTAAATTGAGCATTCATCAGTGATGAATTATCAATTGATAAGTACTTCTGATGGTACGTTCCAGAACATCTTATCAATTTTTTAGGCTTTTACGATCCTGTGGGCTGTGACAAGTCATTTTAACCCGATGAATGAGAACAGCTGTAGTGATCATCACACAGCCGAAAGCCTGTGGTAGTTTTTCAACGTCTATTGAGGTAAATTGAATATTCATCACTTGATAAGTACTTCTGATTGTACGTTACAGAACATCTTATCAACTTTTTAGGCTTTTACGATCCCGTGGGCTGAGACAAGTCATTTCAACCAGGTGAATGAGAATAACTGTAGTGAACATCTGACAGCTGATTGCCAGTGATAGTTTTGGAACTCCTATTCAGTTAAATTGAATATTCACAAACTGGATTTGTGCTTTTGATATATTGCTAAAGACTGTAATTTGTCAGGTTTGGTAGATTTTCCAGCAAACTTGGAATGCTTAAGAAACGCACACCTTATTGGATCCTCTTTGCCTGGAATGTTGATTTGTCATGGAGCGGGACAAGAAAAATCAACAGAACCCAAAATTAAAGTTGACACCTGAGCAGCTGCAGAAAAAACCAAAAGACAAAGACAACGACGCCAAATGCTGACTCCTGAAAATCGAGAAATCCGAAACTGTAGGCAGCTGCAATATGCACACCTTCGGAAGCGTATAGCTTTACAAGATAACACAAATCAACCAATCAGTTTAGAGTTTAAAGGCAATTCCAAAACGGAACATCATACCACAACAAGATTCGAACAGACTTCAAACTATCCTGGGCAATGACCTTCAACAACTCCACCAGAGCACTATTTTGGGAAAATAATCGCAGTATGCAACTTCTGCCTGGCGCGTCATTTTCCAACTGATCGAACTCAACGGGGGACATTACAATAATTAAAGTGCACTGTTGTTGTGCATCTTGAGCTATTCATCATCATATCATATCGTACTGTGTTTTTGTACATCATCACTTCACCAACTCCACACTGCACAGCAACTTCATATTATCTCATTTTATATCGTCCTTCCTCGCGGCTCCCCCACCATCGTCATCGCTCTCTTCTATCTCTTTACTTAATAAAATCCCCTTAAATTTCACGTTTCACGGCTGGCTTACGGATTTCGTCATTAGCCCTTTACCCAACACTCTAAAAAGCCCAAAAGTTATATAAGATCCACTACTCTGCGGTAAACTTCACTTTGTTTTCAAGCTAGTGTGTGTAAAAGCTGCCATTTTTGGTTAGATTATTTACGTGAGTGTGTGTCTGTACTATTACCTTGTGCTCATTATGCATTAATCAAAGTTCGTGTTTGCTCTGCTGCTGTTGCGTCGGGAAATAAAAGGGGAAATATATATTCCCCTTTGCCAGTTGCATAATAACTAAAAGAACTGCATGCGTGAAAATGAATGAAACTCAGAATGCGCATTATAAATATTTGAAACGGAGAATAGTGTGATATAACCTAGTCCAATATTAAATTATGCACAATTTACATGATGAATATTGATATGAAAGGACAAATTTATATACGGAAGATAAAAAAAGATTATTATTGCAGAGCTATATGGTGGTGCGTGGGCGTGTAAATATTGAAAGCTTATATTTGTTGGATTTTGGGCTTTGAACTGTTTATCTTTTATCTGTACCTATCTATATTATAAGTTATTATGAAAGCACACACAGCAAAGGAATAAATAATTGGCAAAATAATGGGTGTACACAGCGATAAAGCCCACTGTAAGCGTATTTTGGTAAATTATCCTATTTTCGAATAAAAAGGCGGATAAAATAGAAAATCACGTAAAATATGAAAAGCCCGACCAAGTATAGTAGTTTTAATCTGCGTAATTTTATGCAAGTCACATAACCGCTGCTGTATATTCAACCAAACCAAAAAGTTAGTCTGTATAAAATGAAATGTAACACGTTTTCCACATTGTATAATATTTTCAGCCGCAAAAAGCTACATCTGCTATTATGAAACTTGGTAGTGGTGGTGGTATACCAATTTCACAGTATTGATATTTGATTGCTATCATTTTGTGTGTGGATTTTGGAGACTAAAAACTGGACTGTTTGCCTTTGGTGGTTTGGCTTTAGCATCAAAAAGCAAAGTCATGCGAGAAAAGTTGTGCTTCTAATTGCACAGTAGAGAGCTAGTTCAGAGTCCACGTCCACATCCGGAGAAAATGTATTTAATAAACAGGCAAACATCGAAACAGACACGCAAATGCATAAAATGTTGAATTTTTGGATATATTTTGCTTTGACTGGTTGTTGTGGTTTATGCTACTGTATCAGCACTAAGCAGCACACACCAACAAGCCTTTTCCAATACTGTCTCATTAAATCATCCAAAATATCGGCATCGGCATAGTAGCATTGATGTAGAGTGTACTGGACAGTATGATTTAGCAAAGGGAAATTAGTAATATGGACAGAGAGTTTGCTGGAAAGGAAATTGAGTAAGATTTACTCAAAATTCCAATCTCGTGTTCAATTTGTTCCAGAGTTTATTCATGCGACGGTACTATGGCCTGTGTATACCTATATTTCTCTGGTATTCATATTATCTTTTCTGTTCTGTAGAAAAGCAAATTGAATGCTGGATGATTTATTGGACAGTTTGGGGAAGAGGAGAAGAGTAACGTGCTTGTAAATTATACCTTGAGTAAGATAACAGGCCAGTAACTTTGAGGAAAAGTGTCTGCACTCTGTAGGATATTACGACGCTGCTGCACGTGTTATGTACGCGTGATAAGTGAAAATACTGGCTTAAACTGGTTGATTACCAATTTGTTTTCTAAAGATTCATAAAATACTCTTGTAATCAACGGTATGTGCTTTATGTATCCAAAATGCTGATGAATTTTATCAAAAGAAAAAAAAAATCCACTCAAACTTATTTTTTTATAAATAATCCGGTCTGATAATTCCTAACAAGTTCAACTATCTTGTCTATTTGCGCAGTATACTAATCACTCCTCCATGCAAAGTAAACACGCACATTGGGCGCATCATATCATGTCACAAATAATTTATTTCAGACCGTCTACTAGTTTCTCTGAAATAACTACAAATTACTTTGTTACTCTACTTAAATTTGTATTGTCATTGTCATGAAAAAGCATGTCACATCAAGATTCAAACCGTTGACGAAACACACTTGAAAATCAAATAAAAAAGTGGAGCAGCACAAAATGCTTAGGCATCGCACGCAAATCATGGTCATGTTTTTTATTTAAAATTCTCTACTGACTAATGAATGCAAAGATGACCACCGTAATATTCTCAACTCATTTGAAAAATGTTTATTCATATTCCAAAACTGTTCAAACGCTTTCTCCCACCAACCCACCGCGCCAACGCACCACTGAACATGATCAAACATTCATCGACAACATCATCCTCATTATCAAGCTGCGAACCTATATAAAAATTTTGATAGCCCTTCTCTGATCATCACATTTTCACTTCTTTGCTGTCAGAATCAGAAACACGGGAGATGATTTTAACATGCTGGTGTGTAATATATAAGTGGGTGGTCAGTTTCACTATTTATACTTCACTTCCCTCACAGTTCTCTTCTCTGACGATTCTGAAGCTAGTACGCCACCACGCCAACATAAATTCTCATCATAAGTCATTTTGTCTGTCTTTCCTGCTGTGATTTCATTTAGCTTGTACGAAACGAAAGCAAATATTACACACAGTCAGTCTGCTGCTAAAAGTAAAAGTTGACTGCACTTTAGACGGCAAACACATGTACACACACATTTTTTTAGCAAGGTAATAAAAACACCACCACCGCCACCACCTCCTTCATTCTACCGTCATAAGTGATCAGCACCAGTATGGTTGTTGATCTCTCTCAGGATGCTGATACTTTTGACAGTTTGCCCATAAATAATAGAACAGACACACACGGCGCTACTTACTACTTCAGTCAATTTGCCATGTGTACCTTTTACCTATTTTCTTACCTGAAAATTCATATGAAAGTACTAAAATGCTTCTGTCTTCTCGTCATCTTCATCCTCCGTCTAGGCTGGCGCCTCCACCACCCCGCAACAGTCTTTTTTGCGTGTGTAAATTTTTAATAACTGACATAAATATGTGTGTGATGTGCGAGCAGCTTTTTGCACTACGCACTTTATACCTTTTCCTCTGAGCTGCCATATTTCATCTAAGCTTCTTGTTCATTTTCTCAGGTAGAATATATTTTTCTCAACGTGCTCCGACTCATAAAGCAAGTAATTTATCTTGCTGTATTTTAAATGTGTGCAATATGCACAAGCCCATATATTTCATGCTTGGTGTGATGTTAAATGTTTTGGGATGATGCTCTATGTCTATGTCTGCGTCTGTGTGTAACTTTTTTTAAACTATTTTTTTCTCACTCTAAAGTTTGTTTACAGAAACCTACACTGCTAAACAACACACACAACACTTCTTTTGATAATCTTTTTTCAAGTGTATTTATGTGTAAAATAGTCTGTGCGTTTTGCCGTTCTTTCTTAGAAAACTGAGACCGTAATATATTCCTGTCAAGCCAAGGAAAAAAACTGTAGGCTAAACACACACAACTTGGTAGAAAACTGGGAAAGGGATGCAAAGCGAAAAAAATGTGCGTGTTTGTTTATAACAATTTCCAGTGTTTGTACATGGCCCAGTAAAAAAACTGAATTGAAAGAGGAAAGAATGGAAGGGCTAAGACATAAATATTTTTTGGTAAAAGTTAACAAGACGCACTAGCAACTAGAGACAAGAGCGTTTTCTCAGAAGGAAGAAGATGATCATGATAATATATGCATAGTAGTAATAATAATATTTAGTAGAAAATGGACTACAAGTTTCCTAGAAAGATTTTTTTTTCAAAAAGAAAAAGCCAGGAATAAAGTTGGGCTATTAGAATGCAAGGCAGCATCTTTTGGAAGCAGAGTTTTTTTTCTTTCCTTCCTCTGGAGTGTGGAGGATGGAGGAAGGAACATGAACAGTAGTGAATTATGATAAATTGAATTGGGCAGGCTAAAGCAAGTCAAGTCATTATGGAATACACACACAGAGACTCTACGACTATCTCCTGAAAATGCATCTGGTGTTTGTACAGTCCGGATTTTTTTCGGTTCTGTAAAAAACTTGCTCTAAAGGAAGAAGAAAAGAAGATGATTCTCTCTGGAGATTTTTTAGCTATGCTGTTTCCACTCTTATTATTATTTTTCTGTAGGCTGTACACTTTTGAAAGAACTGAGGATTTTTGGAACTCTGCAAAAAGGCACAAAAGGCAAAAAACTGTTAGCCATATTAGAATCTTACTTTTGTGCAATTTGAGTAAAAAAGAAAGAAATGATGATCATGATCATCGTTACCATCATAAGTACAAGTTTAAAAGAATGAGAAAGAGGAAAAACGGTTAACTTAAGGAAGAAAAAAGTTTTCTGTGTTTTCATTATGTTCCCTCCATTCTTCGAGTCTAGAGTCTGGAGTGTAATTTATTATAAAAAAAGGTCTACGCACAGTACGTACGCAGCCGGCACACACACAAGAGAAACAAATTTAAACAAAGTTTTTAGCTTGTAAAATGGAAATAAATTATTTTTTTTACAGAAGATTTAGCTCTGTGCATGTTTTTATCAATAAGCGGAGATTAAAAAGGCATGATGATGTTCATGGTATTCATGGTTTGGATTAATAATCTGTGGTGTTTACGGTGATAATGGTAGATTTAAATATTACATTTTGTAAAGTTTTATTAAAATTTCAGTTTTACTGTTGCATGTCTTCATGTATGAACATGTAGAAAGCCTTTTCTATGTAGTAGTGATGATGCTAATGGGAATAAATGGGTTTATGGTTGCATGCACAATATTTTTGCAATTGCAAAAGCCTACTTGGTTGGTTGGATATGAGCTTGCCGCAAAAACACGAAACCACTTTAAATTGCTTCCACATTTTCCTCCATGCCTGTATATTCCGTGTTGGCTTGCTTGCTACTACCAAAAAACTTCTTTTTCTTGGTCCGTTCCGTTAGTTTAGTAGTTACCACTGAAAGTGTAGTAGTTTTTGGTAGTAATCACATGAAATGATAAAGTTTGGATAAATAATGAGCTCTCTGGTTAAGGTTTTTAGTGCACACGCTTATGGTTCAACTTTCCTCGTGATCATTATCATGCCGAGTTAGAGAGCTAGAGAGCTGAGATGAGAGTACATAAATACATTTGTATAAATTGCTAGATTGCTTTCTACTACTTCTCTGTCTCTCTCTGTCTACTTGTTTGCATTACCATTTAACCTTCCAATTTCCATCTGGCATTATGCTCATCATTTATTATCCTCTGTGTCTCGTCGTTGCTCTGAAATTGAATGAACAGTGATTGTACATTGTACTACTAACTAATGCGACGGGAATAGAGACTTTTGGAATGCTGAAAATAGATTCGTGGGATTTTGCTGGAAAAACCTGTATGAATGAAGCCAGAGGTTTTCTGACTGAAAAGAAAGTTGGTTGGAAGTTGATTGAATAATAATAAAACTGGGCTTTCTTATTAATCCCTTGCCAGTTGGCTATTCAAAGGTATGCACTCCACACACAGTTTACAGCTGAAATATTAATAATGTAATCATCAATTGATACGTTTTCAACTGGAGAATCATCACATGATTGATATGATGAATAATATATTTTGGGTTTGGGTGAATCATGGTCTTCTTTGTGGACTTGTTTGTAGTAATTTTGTTAAAGAGAGAGATGATTCAGAGATGATCAAAGTAATGTAGGTACTCACATACACTACTCACCTATTTCAATTTGATAATAAACGTCATACATAGTTGATACTGTATTTATTTATCGGGATTTTGTTTGCGTGAGGTAAACTCTCTGATGATCATCTCTATTTCTGTATGTATGGGTATTTCAAAGAAGAGGATCAAATATTTACTCAATTTGCTACACAAAAAATATAATTACAGTTTTCCTGCTCCAATTCTAATTACGTATTAAAGGCATGCTTGTGTGTATTGTGTAGTATCAAGTTGAAAATTGAATTTTGCTTGAAGATCATCTTGTCCCTGTGTACTGTGTGTATATGCTCTTCTCTGAATGAAAACTGAATTGAATTGGAAACTGGATCTAAATATATGTGGAGTGCCCTTCAGCCCTCTGGATTTACACAGAAAGCTAACAGAATCCACACACACATGCCATTACTTTAACTGTAACTATGCAAAAAAGTGGGACAGGTAGAAGGGAATTAGAAATTGGATTGGAATGAAATTGGTTATTAGACACACACACACGGAACGACACACGTGAGTACTCCAGTATAACAGCAGAACACACTCCAAATCCTGTTTACAGTTTACATCCCATTTTTTGCAAAGCTTGTTTGTTTATTTGCTTAGGATGGGCTCTGTAATGGAATGATGGGTTGTTAGAATGTTAGATGATCATCATCGTCATCATCGTCACATCATCATCACCACCAGATTAAAAAGGCCAAAGGGACATGTACGATGTACCGTACCTCTAGCTAAATGATAAGCTTTGGCTTTAGGGTCAAAAGTTGCTCTAATTCCGGAAGTATATTCCAAAATGTTTCGTAAAAAATGTCATTGACTTTTTCACAAAAATTTATTTTCCAAAAAAATAGTTACACAACCTTCCAGTCTCTTATTTTGCTCACGTAGACACTTTTATTTTATTTTTTTGCACAAAAAACTGGTCCATTTCCTTTATCCTGTCAATCAATAAGCTATACAGTCAACATGTTTCCTTTTTAACAATGTTTACCTTCTTCTTTATGAAAAACATGGTGTTCACTCATCATTGAACATTTCGCAAGCTTATTTTGAAGCGTACCAAAATAAACATGCGCTACATAACTACATTATTATCGATCCCATTTTATATTTCCAGAGAGTTTACAAGCTTTGCACGTTTACATATTAGCATCCTTTTCCCGTTGACATAGCTCATAATAATAATATATTTTTCTTGAAAGAGGATCCATCTTCTATTGTATTACGTTTCGTCAGTTTTTAAAGTAGGAGCATACACACACGAGCTCCAAGATAAAACAAAACGTAGCCAGAAAGCCGATACGAATCTCGTCGTCTTCAGTCTTTTGCCTCTTGTTTTGCTACTGATTATGCCTATTTTGCATTCCAAACAAGACGCACACACAAAAAATAAATTTTTTCTAGGAAAGTAAAAAGCTATTTGAAATGCAGGCCGGGTGCCATCATATTATTTCAACCAAAAGAATATATATCCAGAGGACTATCTTTAAAATGCAAAGCAATGTTGGTTCCCAAGCCAAAAGAATAAAAACGGGAAGTACATTTGCATTTGACTTCATGTACAATTCATGTTCTTAAAAGAGACAACATCTTTTCCATTCCTCATCTTTCTTTTCTGCTGCTCCTTATTCTTCTTTTGGGTATTATTTCTCTGTACTCTGCGCTGAGAGACTAATACTGATGAAAATTTCTTCAAAGTTGAGTTTATTTTCTTGTTCTGTTAAGAATGTGCATTATTATTATGACTTGAAGCTAAAAGTACATATTTTTTTGAAGTGGTAGCGACATACACATCTTCAACTTCCAACACAAGTCATCATCCTCGTCTTCATCTTCTTGACAAAAATATTTTTGTCGCAAGGCTTGCTAAGAAAAAAAATATTTTTTAAAAAGGCATAGGCACGTGCAGGAAGTTGAAAGAGGAAGGGAAGAAGAGCGATGATGATAAGAAGACAAGTTGTGTAAAAGCATGCATTTTAGTAAGCTTATGAGTGCATATGCCGTGGGGATCGAAAATGTTTTGGCTCTCTGGTCTACTGTACTAGTACTATCTCTGGCTTCAATAATAATTTTTTTCAGGGTGCCGGAAAATTTTTGAAGTGTGTATCTTCTGCTGTATCGTATCCAGAGTTATTTATTCATTTATGCACTCATGCATGATGATAAACGCTATGATGAGAACTTATCGAGAGTATTGAGAGGAGAGTGGGTGTCACATGCAAATGACAGTGTGTGTAAAGCTATCACTGTCATTGCTTTATGATAATTGCCTGTGTGAGTAGGAGAGTGGAAAAATATGAAAGATGAACAAGATGTTGTGACTATGTATGTGGCTTGGCTTCTGAAAATGCAAATGCAACTTCCGGCCTGTTTCGTTTAGATACTATTACTGCTTGCTTTTTAAAAAGAAATAATATGCCAAACGCCAGTAGTGGTGGTTGCCAATAAGTTGCTGGATAGATTTAGGATGAAATGTTATGACTTGTGACAGGGGAAACCACCACAAGTATAAAAATGCATTTAACCAAAACATAATAACATGGAGACATTAACGTTTAATGCGTTTTCATGGTAATTTGGCTAATTGTTAACTTATGTACAATTTAAAATTGAAACGCAAAAAATGATACATTTCAACGCTGCAAAAATCCAAGAGTACTGAATCGTACTACTTAGCTATTGTAGATTGGTTACCATCACAACTGCGTGTTGTAACTCATAAATTTCTTTAGAATCGAATCTCGCTGACATTTTATTCCATCCAAAATCCAAAATAGCTTTGAAGTTTTTGACTTGTCATCTTCCATCCACCACTTTGATAGCAGCCCAGAATAAAAACCTAACACACAACTTATTTTCTTTGCCCTTTCCATAAATTGCATTCGCTTCTTCTATTTTTCAAAGAAGATCATGCCTCTACACTCATATATATCCCAATATCCCTCTCTACACTTTTATGATTACCCAGAGTGAAAGGATGTTGACGTTGTTGACAGGCATATTATTGATACGATATGAGCTACACTGACAGCCTAGTTGTATGACTAGTTGTAATAACTGTATGATATTATGCCCTGGTATTCCTGCAATACCATATCATCAATGACTTGTATGACAGTATCATTCCCCTGGGAATTATTCCCGTTCTATCTTGGCAAGCTTATATAATAATCATTTTCAGAACCACTTCCCTTCTTCTTCCTTCTTGCGTCCCATGCAAAAATATATATTGGTATTGATCTTCATTGCTTTTTGGATGTTCCGATGGGGGAAAAGTTATTACAGATGAAATGTTAGGGTCGCTGACATTCCTTCCAAGCCAACAAGCCAATGTCTCCAAATCCTTGACTAACCTTCACAATTTTTTTCCCTGCTCATACCAAAATCATATTCCATTTAATTCCTTTGCTGGTGATAATCCCACAAAATAGTTTCCAATATATCCTTTCAGGAAAAAAGTGTGTAATGGCTTTATTGTCCATGATGCTTATGAAAAAATAAGTAATGAACTCTGTCTGTGCGTAACCAAAAAGATTTTCTCTCATGTGTGATAATAAAAAGCGATAATAAATGCAAACACTACTGCGATATCGCCACACAGACACACACAAGCTATTATTTTGATGATTATGCAACCCTACATAGCTTTTTATTACTGACTTTCCCTTTCATACCCAGCATGTAATATCTAACGCACACATACCACACAGATAAGAAGATGATCATCATCATAATCATCTCTCAATCTGTTTTTCCTTAAGCAAAAACCCCCAAAAAATGAAAGGAGGAATAATAATAATATTCCATCACTTTCTATGATTTCCTATTGTGTTGCATTTCTGGCTTTATTGCGCGTGCAATGTCGATATGGTTCTCAGCACCGTACTACCAACTACCACCCTTCGCATCTTTTCTTTTCTCTGAAAGAAAGTATGCTTTTAGCAGTATATTTTACGGGCTTTTCCATAGGCCCATGGCCCATTGTTGAAAAAAAAAACAGAGCCTGGTTGCTTGTAGTTGTGATGATGATGCAATGGTGCAGACCCGGCGTTATTGTTATTACTATTACCAAACCACTTTCCCTCACTGTAGCCGACTGACTCTTCTCTCGTTTTTTTTCAAGGAAAAAAGGCTTCAAGTAGGTTGGTTCCGGTGGTATTTTACCATAAAAAGGCTAGAGAGGCGCAATCATAATGATCATCATAATAATTCTGTAGAATGCTGGTGAATTCTTCTCTGGATTGCGGATTGTTTGTTGTTGTTGTTATTCCGGAGTTTTTTTTTCACTGGCGGAATTATTCTGGGCTGGCTCATGGTCTTGTTGAAAATTTGGTTGGCAAAAAATATTGATTCTACTTAACTCTCTCTTTCCTTTTGTTTTTCTACTTGCGACTACTACCCTTCGAGGAAAGTTGTAAGAATAACAAATAGCAGTAATGATAATGATTCTCTCCCTTTTTCTCAGCTCCGGACATTTTAAAATGGAAAGAGAAAATGAAAGTTCTTTAGAGAGTTTTTTAGTTGCTTGTGTGCTTGCCATGAACATGGCAAATTTCCAGAAAAAGCACAGAGAACTGTCAACTGTTTTCTCCCGGCTTTTCTTTAGTCTCCTGCACACTGGTTTTGCATAAAGGGGAAAAGTTTTTTAAGCTTAAGTACAATTTTCAATATAAAATATTACACAAACACGCGCTAGCTTTCTTGGACCACGCACTAAAAAAAGACCGGCTTTGATATTCTTGGCTCGGGTTTAAAACTTTTTTTTACTCTTGTTTGAAAAAAGGAAGACATTGCCAATAATATTCTTGCACAAGCAATAGAGCACACATTAAAAACTGGTTTTATTGAAAAATGTCGTCGCGTGCTGGTGTCCTGTGCTATGTTGCGGGTCTATAAGGAAAAACGGCATTTATACATGTTTTTTGGGCAACAAGCTAACATTTTGAACAATGAGTTGACTTTGAAAGAAAAAAGTTAAAATTGACTTTTTCGGGAACGGGGTTCCAGAAATGCATTTCTTTTTTGGTGTGACCCCCGAAAAAAATGGAAGAAAGATGGTGATTTTCTGGTGTTTTGACTATTGAGCAATTGAAATTGAAAAAAAAAGTGTTGAAAGGAATTCCGGTGGTGGCTATTTGCTATTGACTGCCTGGAAAAAAGTACAACGCGTAATAAATCTCATTGACAGAAAGAGAAAATGAATGCTGGTACGGTTTTTTTCAGAAGAAAAAGTTTCATTTTTTAGTTTTTTATGCTGGTTGACTTTTTAAAAGCAAGTATTTTTTATACCCGCAGATATTTTTTGTATGTGCGTTTCTGTTCATTTACTTTACTTTTACTGTACTGGCGTTTATTGCATTTCCCGGTGACATTGCACTTCGTCACAACTTTGTTTTGAGACTTTTGACGTGTTTTTCTTCTTCTGGTTACTTTTTCTGGTGGTGCATTACAAGAGGATAAGTTATGGGCTCATTAGAAACAGTAGCGTGGTTTTTTGTGATGGAAAGCCCATTAGACGAAAGTAAATAAAAAAAGAGGAGTAAAAAGCACAAGTTTAAAAAGGATTTCCAAGTTGAGTTTTTAGATGGAGATAAAAAAGGCTGACAGACAAGTATATATAATGTGTGCTGTCTTGAAAAGAATAGAGGTTTATAAGCTTCAAGGGCAATGTTAAAAGCTAGGGAGGAGGAGGCGGACTCTAATGCACTAAAATAACCACAAGTTATTTAGTTTTCTTAAGCAATTTTACTAACAAACTGGAAATGGTATGAAATTTTTAGCTTGTGTGCTTTTTGGACAGGTTTTAAGTGGCACTTTGATGTTTTGTGGTAAAAATGTGACACACAGGCATGACGTTGCATTGTTTAAGTAGGTATGCACATGCAATCCATCTAGAGTGCAAAATGATACAAAGCTCTTCTAGAAGAGAGGAGAGATGCATTATGCAGCCCAGTTTTAAATAGAAATGATCTCTGTAGCCCAAGATGAATTGCCTAAACACATGCACACAACTGTAATCTGTTGTATGTTTAGAGTACATAGTTCACTTGAACCCCACACCACCACCGCACAAAAATACTCAAGTTTTTTGAGTGGGCAGCAGACAAAATCTAGCATAATAAATGCAGTGACTCATGGGAGTACTGTGTGCAAATGAAAAAGTTATTTGAGAATATAACGGAACTAGCACTTTTTCAAGCTTATGCATCTTATAAATATTTAAAGAGTGCATTCACATTTCACACAAAGTAAACAGTTGAAAAAATTACTGTATTTAAATTGCAAAGTGCTACAATTAAAATTATAATGTTGTATAAGGTTAGTAATGGAGTAATTTCACAGAAGGGTAATTTCAAACCTGTCAAGTTTTACACTTGGTATTTTCAAGGACAGTTCTAACCTTCAGTCTTCTACCTGGGGTTCTAGTTTATTTATAGTTTGAAAAACAGACAAAAAGCTTTATGTAGTTGCTGGTTGCTTGTGTTCACTAAATTATGAACTGAAGTTCTCTACGAAATAAAATTCCTTCTTACACAACCTTACACAAACTTAGACGGATTCTCATTCTCATTGTTGTACTTGTCAAGTCTGTAGCATCTAGCACGACACAAAAGCTAAGGTTTTAAATAAAACAACAAGTTTTATTGCTGTGTTGTGAAAACTTGCCTTGTCTACTACATAGTACATTTAATCCTCCTCTACCTGTACGTTTTCAAGTGGCTACCTGCTTGCTTGTTCCTTAAATAGTTAATAAGCTTTACACAACGCGCGTGTGAAGAAAATTGCAACACACAAAAACAAGTAAGCCAAGGGCTTTACTTAGCTGTCATGTTATAAAACGGTGTCTGAACACAAATAAATATGTAAAGTGGAGCAGATGAGTTGTACGAGCGTCACAACAAGTTAGAAAAAATGCATTAAAATGTGTACTAAAAATTAGGTATAGAGAAAACAAATGTGTACTACTTTCTCTCAGAATGTTTTTTAGCTTGCGGTATTTTCTTTTATTGTTGTTGCTGGAACATGGTACATAGAATGATAAAGTGAAAGCAGAAAAAAGTAGTACTCTGTGCAAAACTCTCTCTCTCCTGTTGTGTGTGAGTATGACTGACAGAAATTGAATTGAGTTTGAATGATGATGCAAATTTTTTCTTCAAGGAGGCTTTCCTAAAACTTGAGAAGAAAATAAATATAAAATAAACTTGTTTGGGTGTACTACTGGGAAAAAATGATGATAGTGATGGAGATGTGCACTGTAAAAAATTTAGATAAAGAGGTACACACTGGTGTATATACACAACAAAGCATGGAGAAAGTCTCCCGTTTCCTGTCTCTTGAGCAGCAAGCGGAAGTCAGTGAAGGAGAAAGGAGTTCTCTCTCTCTCACACTCACACACTAAGGGAATATGTACTAGACTGGAGAAAGCATCTCTGAAAAAGAGAGAGATGGATGGATGGATGAATGGATTATAGAGATAGAAAATGCATAGAAAAAAAGTGGAGAAAGTTAGAGAGATGTCTGGTTGGACACCTTTTTTTGGAGAGAGAAAGTTTGTTTTTTCTCTTTTTTCTCAATTTTTTGCTCTATTCCATAAATAGGTTGTAAAAAGGGAGCCACAAAAAAGGAAGAAACTTGCAAAGTGCCTGTCTCCTCTTTTGGGTTTGTGCAAAAAAGAGAAAGTTTTTCTATTCAACAATTTTTTCTGTATGAAGGAAAGAAAAAGGAAAGTCTATTCATCTATCTATTTTACCTACCTTATGTATATTTTTATTCTTTTTTCCCGTTTTTCTTGACAAATTGAAGAATGACTAGAAGGTAGCTGGAGAAAAAAAGTTTCTCCATTTTGTGGAGTGCAGCAGTGGGAAGGAAAACCAGATGAGAATGAAAGGTGGAAAAAATGTGATAGATATGCAGACATGCAAAACGCATCTAGTATATAGACGCTGTTGCTGGTTTGCCTTTTGATACCCGAATGAGAATGATCACTCTACAATCCACATGACATGATGTACCGGGGAGAAAGCTCATTCATCCAAGGCACACACGGAGAGAAAGTAAAAAGCGAATTTTGTGAATATTATCAGTAAAATGGATAAAGTGTATATTTGGTGCCGAAACCGGGGACTGAGGAGAGCTGCATTGAAACATGTGTGGTGGTTTTTTAAAAAGGAAGATATTTTCTTGGGATCCTTCTGTTATTGCCTTGCAGTTAAAAAAGACCAGCTTTCAATCTCCGATTTTTTATCTTTCTTTCGCCTAACAGCGATGTGATATGGGTGTTGGTGCGTGCTACACTGGTAATACGTCAGGGGAAATGGAATTTTGTGGGTGCAGTGTGTGCACACAGACGTAGAAATAATACTCTTGTTTAAAAAATGGAAAAAGAAAGTACAAGTACAAGCATAGATTTCGGTAGAATATTGGAAATGCACGTTTCAGAATGAGTCTTCAGCTGTCAGAAAAAAATTGCTTGTGTGTGTAATGTTCAAGCTCCTGATATTCCTCTGTTTCATACATGTCAAGTCAGAAAAGCGTATGGCTTCTTGTTTCCTTCAAAATTTACACACGTTTGGTTTTCACCATTTTTCCCACTTTACTTTCTTTGGGAATAATAATAGACGGATTTTTAAAAAATACGGAACGAACGCCATAAATTTTCCCCTTGTTATTTCATTATATTTTCTGTAGATATTTTTTGTGCGTCACTTTTTCCTCCAAAAATAGAAAAGCGTACCTTCTTCCCTCTTGACATTCTAATGCCACCACTACCAATTTTCTCTATTTTTAGCCCAGTCAAATTATAAATATAAATTGTACACGCATATTGTATTTTTCTCAGCTTCCCACTATTCAACATTTAAGCTTTTAACGTTTAACAAGCACACACAACAAAACGTAATTGGAAAGACGGGGAAAACTTCTCCAAGAACTTTTTCTTCTTGAGAGTTTTTACAAAAAAAGTGCCATCATTCACGTTTCTGGTTTCTATCAGTAGCACGATATTGTGATCATCATCATCATCATCATCCTAACTTGTAGACACTTGTATGTATTGCAACGCAACTTGTCTCTCAATTTTTCTACCTTTATATGGCCCTGGCCTCAGAGTCTCAATCTCCCTTCAAACGTATAATAATTCCTTGTGTTGGAAAACGTGATCATTCTTATTTTGTGTCTTTCCAACAGAATGGTGTAGAGATGTTATTTCATTTTGAAGGGGGAAATACAGCATAGCTGGTGCTATCACCATACCACCATCATCGTTGTCGTTGCACTTTCATCTTCAATATTCTCTCCTGTACTGTTATAATAAAAGACAATGCTCATGTTTCTCCAAAGAAAAGGGAAACTAGTACTAATAACAAGCGTGACGATAATAATGATACAGAGAACAGACCCCACACACAAGACAATCTTCACGGGTATTTTCTCTCTGTTCTCATTCTCTTTCTCTTCATTAGATATTGCGTGTGCTGACGTTAATGAGAAAGTTGCATAAATCATTGAGCCCCTTTCTCTCTCTTTCTCAGAGTAAAATATACACCGGTATTAAATCAAGTGCGTATAATTTTCTCTCTCTGTGAGATTGCATGCATTTGGCAGAAACTACTGCATCATATCATATCACAGAGAGCATCATCATCCTTTCACTATCATTTTCACTTTCTTTATATACCACCGGAAAGAAAACGAGTATTGGGTCGTTCTCAGTTACACTTGAGCAGTTACGTACATGTACCTCTAACGATAATGATGAAAGTTTCCACTACATATATAGGCAGTAGCAGTGCATTGTACGCCATTAATCATTATACATTTTGCTTTCCCCAACTTTCCCTACATGATATGATGATGGGATAACTTTATTAAATAAAATGCAATACATGGTAATAATAAAATTGTGTGTGCACCGGAAGTCTTTTAATGAGTCCGCCTTGTAGATCGCAGAGATCCCCTAGTAGACTGCTTCCAGAAAAAATAACTTATTGTGCATGATCTGTTCTCTTCTAGAAGATCCTACACTACACAGTATTTTCATTTTCCCCTCATTTCCTCTTCCACTCTGATGAATTTTATTTTTAGCCTCGGAGAAAATTGGATGGAGAAAATGCAGCTTTCTTCTTTTTCTAGTGTGCAGCAAGGCAAGGTGTCAAAAGCTATTTTACGATGATGATGAGCAGTCGACTGTACAGTGTAGGGTGAAAGCACCAAGCTATATTTTTTTTCTTTTTGGAACTTTTTGTTGAAAATGCAGTGTTGCGTCTTGTTCAAACATCTCGGTTTTTAGTGCATCAGCCAGGCATTCATTTTCTCCCGGTTTTTATTCGGTTGGGTCTCCATCCAACATGATTACATTTTTTGAAAGGAATGGTTCTACTCTGCTCCGTTTTGCCGAATCCTTTTTTTGGGCAAGGAGGGGATGAGGTATTAAATTGGGTATTAAACTTTTCCCCCTTTCTTACTTGCGGCACCACTGAGAAAAACTCAAAGCTACTGCTGTTTTGCTTCTGTTCTGTATTGTATATCTTTTTTGAATTGGACCTTCTGGAAAATAAAAGCGGGGAAACATATTTTTTTTAAAGAAAAAGGCAAAACCCCACCATTTTCCCGTTTTACCTGATCCCAAACCATACCACACACCGAGAGAATACAGTCAAAATGCAAAAAAGGGGAACGGGGAAAATGTGTAGAACCTGAGCCTAAGTTTTTTGTTCTGTGTGCTATTCTATCTATTCTTCTCTCCGCTCACTTTTCACCGCGGAACAATGCAATTACCGCTAACAAGCATAAAAACAGGCTTTTATTCGGGTAGAGAAGATTTTTTTAAAAAAGAGACAAAGGCAGAGCTAGAGTGACAGACAAGATGTAAAAGAGGGGAAAAACATATTGTCTACAGGGCTTGTAAAAAGAATGGGGAAGAGAAAATGGCTAACGGGTATATTTATTTTCAGAGGAAAGTAATATATCAGGTTTTTACCGTATTTGCTGGAAATTGTAAGTGGAACCTGTTTTTATTGGTTGGGCTATAATTTGAAGAGCTACGGTAAAATGCGTAAGTGTTTATTGTAGCGTAGTTCCTTTTGTTGGTGATGATGATAATGATGATTTGGACAAGAAAATAGAGGATGCTTCTTTCTTTTTCTATCTGATTAACTTCCGTTAACAGCAACAACATGTTTTTTTACTGTGTCCTTTGTATAGTCTTTTTGCTTGTTATACAACAAATAAATTAACTTTTTCCGGTTGGTGTGTGGCGGTGGGAGTATATGGTAGTGGCGCTTTTTCAGAAAGGCGTGGGTTTGTTAGCCCAAGAAGAAAACAAGGGAACAAAAGCCGCTTTTCTTGTTCCATCATCAGTTTTTACCTGCTTTTTCCTTTTCTTTGTCGTTGGAAGGAAACGAGAAGAAAAATGGAATAAATTGGCTGCTTAGTATATTAAGGTTTATTAAGGTTTTACTTTGAAAAAGGTGTTATGTTTCCAATAAAATGGAAAACAAGTCTGGAGAAAGAAAGTACAAGCTTACCAGTTTTTCCTGTTTGAACGCATTTTGTCATTATCGTCATCCTTTTACTCATTATGTGTAATTTTTTGGGGAGAAAAGGAAAGGAAGTAAGTTTGAATAGATGCGTAAGTTTTCACTCTGAGAAAATCTGTTTGTTGGAGGAAGAAAAGCGGAATAAAGTCTAAAAAAAAGTTTTTTTGAGACAAACAAGCTTTTAACAAATTATCCAAAGCTGTGAATAGGTTTATCTGTTTTTAGTGAAGCGAATGATTGAGGAAAGTGAGGAAATTCTAAAAAGCGTGAGTTTTTAAAAGAGAAAGTTTTCCTGTTTTTATGCTTTATGCTGGTGCACTTTACATAATAAAAGATAACATTGTTATATGCTACTACGGTAAACAAAACATGTGTATTTTCTGAAAAGAGAAAAGTTAAACATTTCCTTTTGTTTCACTTTTTTCCCTGTGAAAAGAAAAACTGAGATTTTGATTTTTATACGATTATATGAGCAAAAAGAAAGCAAAATATTGTGCTATTTTTTTCTGAGTGTCCTCCGCTTCCTGTACAAAAAATGTCAACATTGTGTTAGCTTTCTATATTATAAAAACTTTCTTTTATTACTTTCTTGGAAAGAATAAGAAAATTGCAAAGAAAAGGGGAACAATGGATGTATGAGTGGGTAAAAATGGAGGAAATGTCGAAAACATTGTTTACTCTTTTTTCCATGTAAAAACTGTACAATAAGGCTTACATAAACTAAAAGTTGACAAATACCTACTTTCCCTCTGGTTTATTTTATATAGCCAGCAGCTAAAAAAATTGCACAAAAAACTAGTGGAGGACTTCCTTCCTCGCAGTAAATATCCTTTTTTGGTGTGTGTCAACTTGTTCCTCTTTTTTCTCTGGTTGTATGTTCCCTGCTTTCACTGCCTACACAAACTATTTTCACGGGCCAATGATCACCCCTTTAGTATATAAACCTAGAATGGAGAATGAAAGTGGAGAAAGGAAAAAAAGTATTTTTTGGAGAAATAAACGGAAGGAAAAAAGAAAGTGGCTTTAACTTGGTTTTATACTCCTTGCGGAGCATGGAGTCACCTGATAGAAAAAACCGGGCAGGAGAAAAACTTGAATAGAAAAACAGGAGAAAGTGACGATGCGAGCAAAGAGGAGAAAAAAGTATTATTTTGTTGTATCTGTGTGTCATGTCATCTTTTTTGTGCATTTTGCTTACTAGCTGTATGTACGTTTCATAAAAGGAAAGAAAGTAAGATGTATATTCTGTAGAGAAAGCTCGTAAAAAAGTTGCTTCTGCTGTGTTGTGTGTTCAGTCAACTCAGTCAGACTTGGAGATGATCAGATCCCAGCGGAGGATTTTCTGTCTAAAGTCAATTACATCTCAGTCTATCTTTTGGGCTCCCTCGGTGAAAGTATAAAACTACTTTGTATAGAATCCAGTAAAAAAGAGCTTACTTTGGGATATATCATCACCTGTGCGTTGCTGCTGCACCAAAGAAAACCATCTCTTCTGATGTGGATAAAAAATAGATATAAAAATGCAAGCCTGTCAGCCAGAAGAGAAAAAAAGAAAAAGTATATTATTCTGGTTTTTATGACCCAACAGCCAATAGAAAGTAGTTTGAGAAGGTATTATATACGGCACAACTTTAGCTCTGTTTACGTTTTTTATGACTTTCACTGAAAAAAGAGAAAGCATATAGACACAAACCAGATAAATGAGGAATGAATCCACAAGACCCAGAAAAGAAAACATGCATACCAGAAGAAAATTAAGTGAAAGCAGGGAAAAAAATTGATGCAGAGTGCAGGGCCGTATGTATATGACAATATGGCGACATGATGATGACAGGGAGCCATTGAACCAAAGGTTTTTAACGAGCCAAGCACAGAGAAAGTTTGTCCGGATGGACGACACGAAGTGCTCTAGTTTATGTTTTTTGAAGAAAGCATAAAGTAAGTGCGAGTTTTTAAAAGGCGACCCTTTTTCCTTGTTGTATGTGTGCCTATATACTTTCACTCTCTGCAGAAAAGAGAATGATGATGAAACACGCACACACTAGACTACACTTTTAGTGCATTTTGTACAACACTCCCACCACTTTCCCAGAGAAGACATCAGACATCACATAAAATAAACAGGAAGAGGAAAAAGGGTTAAAAGTTTTTAGACGGGGAAAGAGAAAGGCAGAGAAAGTCGCGTCAGTGTAGAGCCCCTTTTCCTTCCTGCTTGTAAAGTAAGTTGTTTTCAAAGTAGGCTCATGTTTTTCTCTCTGTGAGCTTCTTTCAAAAAATCATAAATTGTCTAGGCCATGCCTTCTCCTCTTCCCTGTGTGTGTGGATGTTTCGTTCTGGTACATAAAAAAGTAGCTGAGTTGTCTGCTACGCTTCATTTTTTGCAAGAACGTATAAAGCGTTGACTTTCCTTGAACATAAGCTATCGTCTCTTTTCTCTTTGGAGAAAGCAAAACAGTAATGATGGAATGTGAAAAGTGGGCATGATGAAGAGAAAGGAAGTGAGCAGCCAGCCATTTTCTGCTTGAGTGTGTCCTCTCTCTCTTTGCTCGTCTTTTGTCACTTGAAACAATCTCTATGGCATTTTGTGTGACCAAGACGAGCAGAGAAAAAAGATGCTTTCTCTAGAGCTTCTTGTGCTACTATTACTTCTTCTGTTGTGTGTTGTCTTTACAAAACAACACGGAGTGATTGTCACCAGACTATTTTCAAAGACGGGGGAGGAAAAGGAAACGCTTTAGAAAACTTTTGTTTTTATTATCATCGCCATATACAGAGGACCGTAGACAGAGTGTAACACGAGAGCAACGCGCGTGTACCACTGTCTCTGGCAGTTATGATTATAATGGAGAGTGTGAAGAAAGCAGAAAGTGAAAGGAGAAAGCATATGAAAGCCTGCTTTTTCTCAAGGCTGTTCAGTCATGCAATAAAAATTATATTTTTGGAGGAGGGGACTTGTGTACCTTTCTGCAAAACACAGAAAGTGGAGAAAGCCTAGTGAAAATATGTACTATTTGTCTGTTTACTACTGGGAATACTAGCTAATATTTCTGTTACTGTAAAAAAGAAAAAGGGCACACTAGGGAACAAATTGTTACTTTAGTGCAGAGTAAAAAAGAAAGTCGCCTTTTGTTACTAATAACCATTTCAGTGGAAAGATAAGCAAGGAATATTGAAGACGACAGGAGTGTCATTGTCGGGATAAGAAAGCAAAGTGTATCTTTTTGCTTTTAAAAATCGGGAAAAGTAGAAGTAACTATAAAAGAGGCCTATTATATGCGGGGAAATAGCCACAATAAATGCCTAGCACAGACTCACACACATAAATAAATACTTTCTCCAAAAAACGAGAAAGTTGGTCAAAAGCATTTTTTACTTGTTTTCTATCTCTCTTTTTCCAGTGCAAAAAATGTTTGTCTGCCTTTGCCTTGAAAAAAGTTTGTTGGGTTTGATAATAAGCGCAACTTATTTCCGGTCATAACAATTATAACTGTCATCATGCATTTGAAAGGCAAGTACGCAAAGTAGGCCACTTGATGAGGAAAATCGGGCTTTTGGGAGAAAACTGTCCGTCTCTCTGTCCATCTATCTATCTTGCTTCTTCGTTTGGAGTATTTTGATAAGTACCCATTGGTCCCGCTGTAAAAGACGGAATAAAATGGATAATTGAGGCAAAGTTTAGTAAGGAGATGAGAGCTATAAAAAGAGAAAGCTGTGCAAGAAAAGCAGCAAAAAAAGTTTATTTTTCTTGTGCAAAAAAATTATTCTCGAGAAAAAAAGTCAAGTAATAATCCTGCGTGTAATCGCCAGGCAATTTTTTCGACAGAGAAAGTATATATACAGCGCTTGTCATTTATCCTGGCATCTTTACTGGACTAATAATAGCATGTAGTGTGTGCTGGGCCAACAACACTGCACTTAAGACTTTTCATTAAAGAAAGTTTTGGACAATTTTTTGCCCTGTCAAGCCAAGACCACACTCATCTCATCTCTTCATTTTCTCCAGCTTTTTTATTCCTCTTGATGATGTCATTTTATGTCAGCTGATTACACAATTTCTCCACTGAACTGCAATGCATGAGCTGGCTTCTGGGGAATAATTTTTTTCATGGAGAAAAAAACTACGCTATAAAAAGAAAGTTCTTATCTTTCCGGGAATGGGCAAAAAAGCAAAAAGGATGCTTACATGTGTATACCATATAATGCTACAGGCAATTTGTTTGGGTGTCTGTTGACAACTTTCTCTGGATGAGGTTTTCTCTTATCTTTGTGTAAGTAAATCACATTAGCGACCACCCAAAAATAAGATGGGTATTAATGACTAGGAAAAGACAGGAAGTGTTTTTCCAGTTTAGGGAGAAAGCACATAAGTGAAAGTCAATATGGAAAAAATAAATGCTAGCATATTTTACTATTTTCTTTACAAATTATTTATTTTTAGAACATTACTTTTAGAAAGGGCCTCAAATAGAAAGAGTAAGCTATGGTTCAGAGAGAAAGCTCTGCTTTGCAATATTCCCCAGAAAAATAATTAAATTACAGTTTTTTGAAGACCCCTTTTACCTCCTTATCTTGCGTAAGAAGATTTCTATTATTAGCCCCGTAAAGAGGAAAAATCCTCCGGAGAGCACAGTTTGAAAAAAGGAAATTTGTTTTCTCCACTTTCTCCACATACGGTTTTTTGGTGTTCTCTAAGCTTCTGAAAATATTATGCTAAAAGCCTTTATACAAGATGATCTTTTTCAGAGAAAAAGAGAAAAAAACGCCACTTTCTTCTTTTTTTAACAAGAGCTTCTTGTGTTTCCTTTCTCCCATTTTTTATTGCTTGTTGACTTCTACTCCCTTTCTCTCATCATTTTTATTCAGCAGCACTTCAACTTCAACATGGTCGTCGCGTAATCATCAACATGATCACTTGTCATTGTTGAAAATGTTTGGTGCTTATCTTGCCCGGCCTAGTTTTTTTCTCTTCTACTAAAAAGGTGCTTACGCAATCTACACGTAAGGTTTTTAGCTATAACGTAATAATAATAGGACAATTTTTCTAGAGAAAGTTGATGCTGATATGGTTGGAAAGCTTTATATACTAAAGAAAGTTTGAAGGGAGTTATTATTTTTAAAGTGATAATGGCTCCTGGGAACATTGTGCATAGCAGTGTATATAGTAATAGTCATCATCCTAGTAATCATTTTATTATTCAAGCTTGTTCAAAATAAGTAGGTACTCCAGCAGACTGAAGAAGGGAGAAAGTGGAGAAAGCATGTATACAAAAGGGAACAGAAAAGAAAATTTGTTTTCGCTTTCTTCTCCTTGAAAAATGAGCTTGTTGACAGTAGTGTGCTTAGGCTGAACAAGAGGAAAAAGCGTTGAACGGAGAAAGTGTTTAGCTTGTACGGGAATGTTGAATAGTGGAGCTGATAAAAATGTAATGTTCTGAGGGAACATCAGGATCAAGTCAAGTATTTTTACTATGCTGCATATATACCATTCCTTCATATTTTATTGTCCGTCAAAATTTTTCTTTGGGAAAAGGAAAGTGTCGATAATGGTTGTATGTACTGGCGGCTCTGTAAGGATGAAAATCCAAAAGTTATTATTCAAAATGATTATGATAAAGTGGGAAAAAGTTAGCAAACTGATTGAAAGCTTTCTTTGAAGAAAAACGCGTGTGTTGTTAGCACGCCCATTTTTTGTTTTCAATGGAGTAACTAGCTATAGCTGCTAGTTCCTTTGTGCTTTTTTCTAGAAAACTTTATTATTTTCAAAAAATATACCACCGTAAGTCAGAAGAGTGCATTGACTTTGTTTGAAAATTAGAAAGCTGTTTTACAATCTTGCACACTGCACCTACTAGTGTGAATAACAACAATAAAAACAAGTGAAACCGCCAAAATGCTGGTTTCTTTTCTCTAAAGAAAGATTAAAGCACGGAAAGAAGAAAAGTATTTTCTCCAAGAAAGAAAGCATAGGCGATAGTACACTTACAGCTATGATGCGTGTTTCCTTCTGATAGGATAAAAAATATAATCTTGTACTTTTATTTCCCCTGTATTGTTCCCGTCACTGGAGAAAAAAGTTTTTCTGATTCTTCGCCCAAATTTATGTAACTAAAGCTAGTTGAGCATATACAGGCGACAAAACAACAAGCGGCAGGAAAAGTTGAAGGAGTTTTCCTGTTCTAAAAAGCGGATATACTATCCCAGAAAAAAAGTTAAACTTGAGATCAGACAAAGTGTGGAGTAAAAAGTTGGATATGCAGAAAGTAGCAGCGTAATGACTGTTGTTTTTATTACGACAATTGCCCATTCAATAACTTTTCTCGGTGCGCTAGGTACTTTCTCTCTCCATGGCCGAGGATGACAAAACAACAACAACAACTAACTGTAGCGTGGATGATGATAATGCGCAAAGCTAGGGAGAGAAAAAAACTTGAAGTACTTTTCGGGCAAATAGGGAGCAAAACAAAAAGTGTAAAGCTAGTTTAGAAAACAAGAAGAGTAAATAGACCAGTGGAAAGAAAGCGTAAGAAAGTTTCCCTTTTTCTGTATCCAATTCTTCTGGAAGAAAGTCAGTTTAAATGATACATGCACGCGCGTGTACTGTACACACGTAACCGAAACAAAAAAGTCAAACTCTCAAAGCTTTTTTTATGCCAGAAAGCTAAACCTAAACACATGAAAATGATGATAAAAGCCCGTTTCCTAAATTTTTAAAAAGGGTAAAAGCAGGCGCATTACACTTTCTAAAGTGGCGTTAGATCATCACTTTTGAGCTACTTTGCCTCTTGTCACCACCACCAAAAATACCGAGTGAAAATGGCTTTAAATTCTATATTCCTTGTAAGAAACTCAAAAGATAAGCAACTTGCTTTCCTTAAAGAAAAAGGGGAGAAAATGCGTAGAAAAATTCCTCGAAAATATCCATGCATCATCATCAGCTGCATCATAAGCACAGAAAATAAAGCTCCGTCACAACATCAATGTATAATACCGTCATTCCTTAAATATTCCGATTTTTCCCTGCACCACACTATCTGATCATCTCCTCCTGCTTTCCCCATAGGTCTTGTCTACATTACCAAAATACTTTGTAAAAAAAGAGAAAGGCACGCGGCGGTTCTGCATGTGTACTGCCTCTTATTTTTTTCTGGCTTGGTTTGGTATTCCGCTGCAGGGCATCCATGAAAAAAAGTGTAAAGGAGAGAAAAACCATATCAAATCATCTTTCTCCATCTATATTATTGGCAGCAGTACACATACTCACAGTACAACGGATTATGTAAAGTTGAACACATTTTCAAGCTAGAAAAGCCAAAAAGAGAGAACGACGACGGAGAAAAAGATCGATTACCAATCGTGCATGCGTTCCCTTTTTTATATAAAAAAGAGGAGAAGAGAAAGTCGGTTTTTTCTTCTTTTTGGTAACAGGATACGCAAGCACCAACTTTAGAAAGAGGAAAATAGGCTGAAAAAATGTATCTACGTGTGTAGTATTGCGTATATAAGCTTTATTCTTTTTTCACAGAGAAAGGAATGTGAAATGAGCTAGATAGACATTGCGAAAAAAACTAGACTTTTTTCCTCCGCTTTTCTATATATTCCGGCGAGTTTTTTCTTCTCTTTTTGGTTCAGCGGTTGGGTGATGATGATAAAGTTGTTGGAATAGGAAACAAGAGTAAAGGAATGCGTGGGTGGGGAAAAAACCTGCTGACTTTTTTGCTTAATATGCTTTCACATTATCTGCTATCTTATCCTGTTAAAATATTGTGTAATTTTAATAATAATGAATGGTTTATCTTTTTCTGTTTGATTCCAGGTAAGATCCGGAGTCCGGAATACAAGTTTTTTTCTACTTCTACGCTTTTCGGCTTTTTTACGCAAGATAATGTCTGGTACGTGGGAAGATTACGCAACCCTGGTATTTTTTTGTATTCGACATTATTACGTTACTTTGTACCCAAAAAAACGGGAAAAATATGGATTGCTGCAAGGCAATATGATGAAAATGAGTAGGATGATGATGAGCACATATTTATACTTGTGCACAGGGTTCCGTTTTACGGGAAGGAACTAAAAAGATACGATACATCGTTTGTTCAGTTTTTTGGGATGTGGTTCACATATTTTTTTCAAAAAAGAAATTCTAACGTATAGCTTCCGGGATTGTACATGTATTCATTGCATTATTGCATTTGGGATTTGGAAAAAAGGCTATTTTGAATATTATTATATTTTTTGGGAGCTGCACACCAGTCCATAGCAAAAAAAATGGGACAACGAAATAAGATATTTTATTTTTTGCACAAAGGCTGCGAATTTACATAAATCGTATGACCAAAACACCAAAACTTATTGCTTTTTCCTTTTCTGCAGAAAAGTAGGTTTTAAAACTGTTAGGTATAATCTGGTGTGTGTCGATGTGAAAATGTGCGCAGAATAATTTTATATCAAAGTAATCTTCAATCTGTAGACTTTCGACTTGTTCCCTTTTCCAAACAGGATATATAGGGTAGTGCAGGAAAATAGAATCAAAAAGACAAAGACAGCACCACTAGCAGAGTACAGGATTTTGTCAGGGGACTGGGGCGAAAGCGTAATCCCAAAACTAATAAATTATTTCGGGGGAACAAGCTAATAATACCAACACACTCTCTTGCCATTTATACGTTTGGCTTTGTTGCTTTGTAGAAGAAAAAAATCCAAAACGCAAAAAAAGTGGAAGTAGTCCGTATATTAGTTTAAAAAAGCCAAAGTGCGTTGCTCCCTTTGTGTTGGTTTTAAAGGAAAGAAAGAAAGCTTAAAAAATAAATGTGTGACAAGAGAAGACGCTTACCCCGTGTTATTCCGTATAAAAAAGTGATGAAAATATGAGCGGCAACTGAAGTGGAAAACCGTGTACGCATCTCTTGTCCCTTTTCAATTCTCACACGTGTGTGTGCGTGTTGTCTTTTCCTGCTTTTTTTGTTGGTTTTCCCAACTGGAAAAACAATTCGGGCTAAAGTAAAACCGTGTAAGAAAGAGAAAGGTATACACACTTGCACAGCAGGAAAAAAACGAAGAAAAGCTATGCGTGTACAACATATTTCCTATTTCCTGCCTCCTATACCAAACAAACCCTTCATTAGTATAGTGGAAAATCACTTTGAAAACGCACAAGCCTCCTGGAAAATATGATCCGTGGAAAATACGGAGAAAGGTGAAAGTGTAAAAAGAGATCGATGAACTTTCTCCTTTAATCATCACACGCTACTATCTATTTTCCAGGTAGAGTCAGAGTCAAAGTATGATCATCATTTCTAGCAAAATTACAATCTGTCTGTAGTCTGTACTGTGTTTAGTCTCGGTTGATAATTTATTTTCTTCCACCCAAATATACATACACAGAGCTTTAGCTCCACGTGTTTCCTGAAGGTACATTATGTTGTTTATGTGCAACGCGACATATTTCTCCGAATTCGCATTTTTTCTATGTCAAGCCAGCTTCCGGGCCAAAATTATAGTACTAATGAGGGCAAACCTAGTATAAAAACGTTGGTTATCCCAAAACTCCAAATATCATTCATTAGCCTAATCCGGTTTTTTTCTGGCTAGAGAGAGAGTCACGACTCATATGACTCATATTGCTTTTCCAGTTTTTGTGATCCCATTTCCCAGAAAATTTCAGCTTGAGCGCGGCAAAAGCTAAAAGGAAAATGAGACTGGTTGTTATACGCTCTCTGCTGTTTTTCCAACCAGAGTGAAAACTGAACAGAGAGAAAATAGAAGAGAAAAAGGTGTGTATAATCTTGTTGTGCTTTATCTCTCTGATTCCTGAATATTTTACGAGTGACGATATGATGCTGATGCTGTTACTGATGATGGTGGTTTGCCGGGAAAAAAACTGTACCTACACATTTTCCCCTCTTCATCTTGTACAAAAAGAGAGAAAATAAGGTAAAAGGGGAAAAAGGAAGGATGAATGGTATATGTGGTTAGGGACTTTAGTTAATTAGCCCCTCACTCCATTATGCTCATTCATTAGCCATTCTCTAATTAGAATGAAGAAGCGCACAGAGAAACAGGATGATTCACTAAGGTTTGGTAGAGTGGGTGTGCTTTCACTTTCTTGCATGCTCCATACCACTTGCCACTTTTTCCGTTTTTTTCTAGGGATTTTCAGCAGATTTCACTTCTCACACGAAGACTAAAAGAGTAAAGAGCAAAGCAGCAATATGAACAATGAGATAGTATGATGATGATAATGATCATGCGAGAGAGAAAAGTGGTAAATAGTAATAATATACGGAGTTAGCTAGTCCATTGTGGTTTTCAACACAATTTTCTACTTCTCTGCTTGCTTTCTCCGCCTTGGAGAAAGCCGGAGTGGAAATATTTTTTGGATGAATTTTTTATTAAAAAAGGTTCATCTCTGTTCTTATTTCTGTTTGTAAGGGCAAGACAAGATAGATAGGCCGTTTTTCTAGACCTAAATAAATGGGCTGCTAACTAGTAGAATATGTTAGGCCTAAAACCATGATTTGTTATTTAGCCCGGAATTTGTAGGGAAGTACACACGTGAATGTGAATATTTTAGTAAATTATGAAAGTGGTTTACACCATGGCACATTTACGAACCCGTAGTAAGTAGAGAGCGTAATATTTTTGTGGTATTATATTTTGATGGTAAAAGCATGTTGCAGGATGCTTGTACGTCTGTCTGTCTACAGTAGTGGAAACCAGGACATGTGTCCACTTTCCAAAGAGCAGTCCATCTCTGAGATTATTTATGTTCAAGCCCAAAAATGCACACGTTGTGTTTTATGACCTTAACTACATGGATTTTAATAATGAATACTTTTTGGAGAAAATTATGTGCTGTTCTAAAAGTAAATTAATTTGTGGCTGACAAGTAGTAAATCTGCAGCTTGTTGAAAAAGCCGACAGAGAAAGAAGCGTAGAGAGCAACTGGTTGATATACGGGTTGAAAGTGACGGTTTTATGTAAAGCTAGACAAAAAATGTGTACAAGTTAGGTTCTGAGTTTTCAAAAAATTTCAAAGTTGAAGAGAAAAAAATCTTGCCAAGAATAGAAATATCTCTTCGTGTGTTACACACGCTTTCACCCGAAAAAATGACTTCCGGCACTAAATACACTTTTGTAATAAATCATGCCAAAAAACCAAAAGAATGTGGGGTTGTCAGACTAGAGAAAAAAAGAAGCTTTCATTTTCCAAACCATTTTTGGTTTCTTCTTTTATTCCGGCAAACTAAAAAAGCCGGAGAAACTTTTTTTCTGGGATGATGATAAAGCTCTGGAGATACAGAAAACGAGAGAAAGAGGATATGTGTGCGTGTTCATTTAATTTAGCTTTTTTTCTCTGTGTGTTCCAATATCTCCACACACACTGCTCACTAATGAGCAAAAATTACAGTGTTTTTCTGCTGTACTCCGCATTTTTTCAATGATGAAAAGCACTCGGAGGAGCACACGCTAAAACTTTCTCTTTTTTTCGAAATGGGGCTAGTGCTAACTATGTGAGGAGGATAAAAGCCTAGGCGAGAAAATCACAGGGAGAATCATTACGTTCATTAAAATGATTTTTTTCTTTCTTGTGCTTTCTCCACTTTCTCTTTTGTACGAGAGAAAAGTATCGGTCTGCTCTTCTTCCTTTCCTCTGGTAAGGGACATAGTGGGCAATCATCCATCTGCTGACGGTGACAACATGTGTCTAAAAGAGAAAAATGAATGGACTTTTATTGTGTAAAAATGGGTCCGTGATTTTCTAGTGTCATGAGAAAATAACAGAGTAGCGCGCTTCTCCATAAGAAAAGAAAGTCAAATGGCAAAAATGAGCCAGCTTGCTTTTGCCAAAGAGAGAGAAAGCAGGTGTTTTTGATAGTCTATATATTTACACTGGGTTCATACTCTGTAATTTATATGCGGTGTGCGGACTATGGTCTTCTTTTTATCCTTTTTTGCAAGAAAAGGAAAGAAAGTTGCTGCAGCACACACACAGTGTGTGTTTGTTGGGTTATTTGGTGCGTGGCGCGAAGACTTCGTGGTGTGTTGCTTCTACTCATTCATTCCCAGTGACTTGGTTCAATTCTTTATGCCCGGGAAAAAGGTGACCCCGAAAAAAAATAAGGAAAATGGATGAGGGTTAAAAAGGGATGACTTTCTTCTTGGAAATAAGAGAAAGCAGAGCGTGGAGGCAGCAGCGGTGTTTTATTGTGCTCTAGTTAGTGGGATCACACAGAGAAGAAACAGAATTAATGACTGGGCTTCATTATTTAAAAAGTTTGTTTGTATGTGTGTGTGTGTGTGTATTTCTTGGGAAAAAGGGAGAAAGTCAGAGAGAGAGAAAGACGGATCCGCATCTGGGGAAATGTGCTGAATGTGAAGTGGCGTGCGCTCTAGCTAGCAGGTTTTCCTGTATGTTTTCAAAAAGTTGCTTTTTTGAAGAGTTTGATGGATATTCCCAAAGTAAACATTGAATCACCCACTTGAAACTTTCCTTTTTTGCTTGCTCTCAAGAATTTCTCCTCTTCAATTGTACGTCCCATTAATTCAATATCCGCAAATAAGTATGCTGCTGTGACTAAATTCTCATTCACTGGCTTGAGTTCTCTTAATTTAAGCTGTGTACTTGTACTTATAGGTATATGGTACCAGGAACCAAAATAGCAGGAGAAAACTTTTTGCGTTTTTTGAGAAAAACCAAAATTGTCAAGAGGGTGAGATAGGCTAGTTAGGTAGAGGAACAAGAGTGAAATGATTATCATCATCGTGTTTCTAGCAAAAAATGCAGGTTTTTTTGTTCAAAGCGAAAGCAAGTTTTCTTCCTCTGTTTTCTGCTTGAAGTTTTTCAAGTTTGTTTACCTTTCTCTTTTGGAATGACTTTGGGACTAACAAGAAAGGCTTGTACAAAAACGGGAATGAGTGACAGAAAGTTAGACAAAAAGGTAAAAACGACAAAAGGGGAAATTTAGACAAGTTGCTTAAAATAGAACTGTTATGTGTGGGTAGATTATTTAAATACCTATGTCAGCTGCCAAAGATTTTGAGTGAAAAAACAAAAACAATTTCTCGAAGAGAAAACAAAAATAGCATCAACGCGTCACCAAAAGCAAAATGTCAATAGTGAAGGGAAGGTCGCATGTCATTTCCATGGTTTTTTTGTAAAAACTATTAAAACTATCTTTTTTCCGTGACAAACATAAACCATAAAAGTTTTCCGGATAGTCTATGTATCACTGAATTAACTTCATATTCCTGGTTTATCCATATCTTGCTTTACTTTCCACTCTAGACAATCCAAATAATGCTTTCTCCTACTTTCTCCATTCCTACGGGACAGGATTAGAAAGTTTTCTCTCTTCTTTTTTTTTTACCTTAAAGCACCTTCAAAATCTAAATATATCTAGTGGTAAATTCAAATGTATGTATATACGGTGAAAGTTGACAGGATTTAGAGTTCTCAGTCACTCAGTTTCAGGCACACAAAAGCCTTTATTTCATCGCTAGCATGAGCACAAAACCCAGAGAACGAGACAGTGGATCCCTACAAAAACTTTTCTCTTTCCCTACTTTCTCCTACTTTTAATAATAACTAGGTCGTCATCATCTCATTTCCCCATTTTGAATCTGGTGAAAGCTGTTTTATTCCTGCATAATATTAGATAAGCATTTGAAACACACACAATGACAAAAAGCTCATTTGAAACGGAACTCATTTCAGTTTCATTCAATATCAGGAAGAGAAAAGCTCCGTTCAAAAACATAATGAACTTTTGCGCGGGTTTGATGTGTGGCTGTATCTGTATCTGCAGGTATATTATTTGTGGCTGGTTGACTGTTTGAACATTGTCTAGCACTGCCATTGATCATCTCTTCGAAATTTTGTATTGTCATTGCTTTGGAAAATGACAGGCTTTTGTTTCACTTTCCCAATTTATCCTCTCTCACATCACATCTCTTTCTCTTCTGTCTGTATCTGCGCTGACACAAAACAGTTAGAGTCAGTCTACCGGGTCGGGTGGTGGCTTTTTTGACAATTGGACTCAAAATTTGTCATCAGCTTCAGAGAAATTACTCTACTTTCTCCGGATTTTTTGTTTCTCCATGCCCAGGTTATTGACTCCTTTACCAATTTCTAGAGAAAATACGGTTTTAGAGGTTTTTTCTCTCCAAAGCTTTTCATCTTCAAAATGTGTGCTGAATCAGCATAGCACGAGGAATCTCAAATAGCACAGAGAAAAATCTCTTCAAATTCCTTTCTCCGATTCCCTTTTGTAATGATCCATTCTCCGAAAAAAACTTGGGTTTTAACACAAAAGTAACCTAGTTTATTATGCATTGCGCTCATAACTCAGTCATTACCAGATGCTGATTTGAGAAAAACATCACGTTGCTCTACCCAGTTTTTTAAAAAAAAGTTATAATGATGGAGAAAACAGCTACTTTTACTTTGTAATATTTTTTGTGTTCTCCTTCCTTTGTTTCCCTTTCATTTTTAATCCCTCTTAAAAATTTCTAATTGAATTACTTCCGCCTTCCAAACAAAATAGTGAAAGTAGAAAGAAAGCCTTTTTCTCTCTACCCAGTTCCTTACCACTTTCCTTAGCCAAACTTTTTCTTCTTTTTTCAATTGTTAATTCCCTTTATTAAGCTGGGAAAAAGTAAGGGAAAGTATAAAAACTATGCCATTATCATTCAATTTTTTTTTTCATTTGTTAGCAAAAAGACCATACCAACACATTTTGAAGCAAGTAAAATTCCAAAAAGGGAATCACGGAATTTTCTTTTCCAATATTTGTCGTCTCACAGCACCTCCCCCTTTCCGTTTGTATATTCCAACCCATCCAAAAATAGCCTAGGTAATAATGCCACTCGTGCATGCACTTTTCTCTTCCGCTGAATTTGACCTGTTACCCGAAAAGTAAACTTTTGAGTAGGAAATCCACATGCATGCATGCACCGACGTTTTACCCAAAAAATGGAAGAAAGCGTTCTACTTTTCTCTAGTATATTTGCAGCATTAACATAATACACAGTAATGTGGCGGTAACGGAAAGTATAAAAGTGAGGACAGATGTGCTCCTTTGAAAAAGCATTGGAATGTGACCTGCTGCTCTACTAGATAGAAAATGAAAGCATAGTAAACTTCAAGAAAAAAAAGGAATGTCATCAAGTCAAGGAATAAGGATAAGAAAATGTGTATAAAATAGATATGGAATTTACTGCAAGTATAAGTAAACTCTGTTTTCTCTACCACACAAGCACACATCTGCCGTAAATGATGGTGATGGCCTTCCAATGTTTTCCTACAGGAAAAAATAGCCCCAAAAAATTATGTATAAATTCATGAGGCAGTCTGGAATTTAAATGGCTATGCTCTGCACAGTCTATACTATACACACAGACCTTTCTCCTGATGACGGTGATGGGATGGTAGTCCGCATAGATAATGATAATAAAATATATCACACGGGAGATTGGATTTGTATGAGGTTTGACTCTGCAGACTAGAATATTTTATTTCTTTTTCAACGGCATTTTTTGGGGTCAGAAAGTAAATAAGAGTCACTGAGTCGACACACAATTGTGCGAAAAAGAGAAAGTTATTTTGTGTCTGTGTGAAAGGACTAAGGTTAAGAGAAAGGTAGGCCAAAAAGAAAGAAAGAGAGAACCGGACCACCCATGTCGTTTTTTGGGGGTTTTATCTCTGCAGACATGCATGAAAATTTGCAGAGAAAACGCACACGCGGTGGTTGCAAGATTTGAGATGAACCAAGCAGATATACTTTTCTATCGCAGGGAATACATTTTCCCTATTTTGATTTGGGCTGGTTAAAAAGAAGGAAGCTAATCCGAACAGAAAATTGTCTAATGTTTAAGGAGAAAGGTTTAATTTAGCAAGTTGTCGCACACAACTCCTTTGTGAGTTTTCTTTATCCGGCTCTGGTGAAAGTGATTGTGTACCATGTAGATACACACACGACCTAGATATAATTTTGAGGAGGATTTTGTAGGAATAATTTTTCGGGATGATCAGGCGAAAGGATAATGGGGAACAAGTTTGTAGGCAGAGAAGATTGTTAAAGCCATTGGAGAAAAAAGGGGTAAAAAAGCAGAGGATTCTGTTTAAAAAAAGAGAAAGTGGAAGGCGGAGGAGGATGAGCAAGATTAAGAACACAAGAAGAGATGATGGCAATGGGAAAAGGAGAATATGTGTATTTTCTCAGCAAAATTAAGTGGTTCTTGCTTTCTCCCTTATGTGCTGGTTTTCACTGTCTATTTAGTTGCTGTAGAGAAAAGAGGAAGTAGTGTAGTGTTCTTGGGTAATCTGCAAAATCCCGTCCTTTTCAATTTCCTTCTGAATGTGTTCAATGATAATAAAAAATGACGACGAGGGAGAGAAAGTAAGATAGGAAAGGCTAAAAACTAAAAGAGAAAAAACAATGTGATGACATTCTACATGCTAAGCAATAATATCTATATATACTATCAGCGATATTATCAAGTACTATTACTACTTTCTATATTGCGAAAAATAAGCAGTTGGATTTTATACCCGGGAATAAAACGCAATTATGTTTTCTCCTCTTTGCCTTTTGAATACATTTCTCAATCTGGGCTGCTGCTGTTGCAGAGAAATCCTGCGTAGGTTTTTTGTTCAGGAGAAAATTAATTGTCATTTTACGCAGCAGTAGAGTACAGGCCATTCACATTTTTCCTGCTTTATCGCTATCTGCTAAGCTATTCAACATTTTTTTGTTTAGACATAAAGTTCACTTTCACTTTGATTTCTATTTTGTAAAGAAGAAAAAAACTTCTTGTCCTAGTTTAACTCTTAAGTTGATGATGATGACGACGATAAGGATGATGGGCACAATGACGAGAAGAGGAATCGTCATCAGCAGGATTGTTAATTGTCATTAGCTAAAACAACAAACTTTTTTTCTGCTGACAACGACAACATAAAAATTGAGCACTGAATAGTAAAAAAAGACTTCTGCTGCTTGATGACTCCATCGTCAACAATTTTGATGAGCAGTAGTGAACGACCACCCACCTACACTAGTAGATTGGATTTTTCCCTTTTTTTGTTTTCTTCTAATTTGATATACTGCTTTCTACTGCGTAGCCTTGTTTGATTAATTGATGTAAATTTTAGATGAGAGCAAATAGTCAGTAACACACAGGATTTTTTTTCTGTGGGTACAGAAACATTACACAAGTTTCCTAGAATAATTTCTAAAGCACGTGTTGGAAATGGCCATGGCACGGGAGAAACTATAGCACGCACAAAACAAAAACGAGCTCATTATATTTTCACCATAGTCTCTATTCACCTATTGTGTTAACCTGCTTTTGTGTTTTAGCTTTTGATCATTTTTTTCTAACCAAAGAAATGGCCATGGAATGTAGAAAGTCCAACATACACACAGAGAAAATTGTTGTTTGCCTTTGTGTCATCAGAATCATCATCACAGAATTTTTGATGATGATATTGTGTATAGAGCCCTCGCTGTTGACTCAAATTGAGTAAATTTCATAATACAAAAATGAGCAGAGTACAAAAAAGCTGGAAATGGACTTGTTCTATTTACTTTCTCCCTTGTAGTGTAGTGTAGAAGTAGTGCGGTGTCAGCAAATACAAAATTATTTGTGTGTGATCGTTGTCCTGTTGATGACTGTATCATATACAGGCATATTACTCTGTTTGATAAAGTCGTTGACTCTCGCAGTGTGTACTGGCTTGGTTGGCTACTTTCTCCCCGTGTGTTTAGCTATCCTTGTGTCCGTTTTTATTTCACAAGCCTGGGGAGATGATAATACTCCGGAAAAATGTTTTTTCTTCTATTTTTCGCCGGGCTATTATTATTATTGTTATATGTACAATCTAAATAGAACACACAGGAGGGATCATCTCTTCCTTTGGGGCCTACTTTTTCCGTAAAGGAGATAGAAAGCAAGAGAAACAATCAACAAAACACATATACTTTTTGTCCAAGATAAACAAAGAGACAAAAACAGAGAAAGTTTTTTATTTTCGCTTCATTGCAGACCAAGACAATGTGAAAGTAAAAAACAGAAAGAAGAACAAACATTTTTTCACACTTTTTTCCCCTCTTCTCACTTTTCATGTATCAATTACATGCACTGGGCAAAGAAAAGGGTAAAAATACCACACTAGTTTTGTCCAGACTATTTTTCCAGTTTTGTAAGCATTTACCACCAACCATAAAGAAAAAGGTTCATCGACTTACACACACGAAAAAACGTATGAATTCCGTGTGAGTGAAAGTTTGTCCCCGTGCCTTCTCCTTTTCTTTTTTTAACGCCTTCATTCATTCATTGGATTTCTTTCACACGACCATTTTCCCTTTTTGCTTTGCTTCTGCTGACTTTGTAGAAAAAGAAGACAGGCTTCACGCAATGCATTTTTTGTGCGTTTCGTCTTGTGTCTTTTTTCTTGGTGTCATGGCGTGTGTGATGGATGGTTTGTCTTACAAGGCGATACAAACTCGGGTACAATTTTTTTTTCGGGTGAACCCAAAAATAGATATTTTTTCTACTAACTACCATGCCTGCTACACAGTTTTTTTTACGTGAGAGCTGATAGGATTTTGCGTGTGTGTGTATTTTGAAAAAAATGGCCTTGTTGTTGTTGATCCCATTCGTGATGTTATATATTTGGCGAAATACAAGAGAAAAACGGATTTTGGGGCTTATACTTTTACACACACGCTTTATATATTCAAAAGGGCTTTGGCTTTCTCTTTTTTCCAAAGAGTATTCCAAATAATGCAATTTTCTTTTTCTCGCTTTATCCTCCTACAGGCAACGCAACCATACACACAACAAATAGCCCGAAATGGGAAGAAATGAGAATGATGATGATGATACCTATATATACTTTTTTCTGTGGTGTTTGTAGTTTTGTATGTATGGATTGTGTGCTTTCTCTGTACAAAAAATGGATTACGCTCTTTGCATTACATTTTTTTTCTGCAGAAAAAAGCAGAAACGGAATAGGAAGACGAAAGTGGTTTATTATAATCCTGTCAAAATCCTTTATCGTCTTGTTCACTTTTTTCTCTCTTTTTATTCTTGGGTACAAACAAGCGCTGAGCACACGAGAAAGTGCGTGTGTACTGTTGTTGTTATGATGATGACGGTTTATATAAGTTGTAAGCACGCAGAGGTTTTTGTGATATGTCAGATATATCACAAGGAAGAAGAGAAGAACAAGCGGGGAAAGTTAAAGAGAAAGAAGAAGAAAGGCTGGTGTGTCTAACATGAAAATGATGATGGTTTATGGAACTGGCTGGCAGAAAGGGCAATAAAATTCAATCTGAGTGACAAGCAGTAAGAATGCATACTCATTTATTTTTTTGTAAAAAGGGGAAAGAAAGGAATGGGCTTTTTTCTAAGTGGTTTGTTTCCGGAGAATGTGTGTGTGTAGTTGAGTAGCACATTAGATTCCGGGAGAAAGTACTTATTGCCTGGTGGATGCGTGTGATAAGTAGAAAAAGTTGAAGAAATGACATGTCATGTGGGATGTCACTTAAACCCTTTACAAATCATAATGAAGGATGATAAGTGGCCTGTGTTATTATTATTGGTGCTTATATGTCGTCTATTTTTTTCGAAGAAAGTGGAGAAAGCGTAGGTTTTTTGTACGTTATGATAGTTTTCCTTTCTCCGGGATTTAATTTAGAATGAGGCGATGAGCTTTTAAACCGGAAGTTTGAAAAAGATTAACTATTCTTATTTGAATGGAGAAAGTAGGAAGAAGATGATGATGATCTTTTTTAAAAGTAAAATTTCTCTTTTAAGACGGCCAACTTGTACATATACATTTCCCGCATATTAAATGACAATGTGGATGCTAAACTGAACATGTTCATTTTTCTACATGTGCCAGCAATAAAAAACTCTCGAGTCCCTTTACTTTCCGTCTCTCTCTTCTTGTGTTTTTTTTGCAAAGCGCAACGACGGCAAATGGTTATGGTTTTGTCTTGATGCGTTCGTGAAGTGGATTTACATGGCCGTTTCCCTCTGAAAATGTGACAGTTTAAAAAGGGAACGACAAGGGAGTCATGTTCTGTGCGCTGGCTTTCTCCTTTTTTGGCAAAAAAGAAATTGAGAGACACACAGAGAGACAGAGAAAGCAAAGAATGTGTAATGGCAAGTAGCAATTTGTATGTAAAGCAAAATGCAAAAAATATCGTTTTCTAGCTTTCTGTCTCTCTCCCCGTGTGTGTCTGTCTCTGAAGAAGAAAAAACGTGCCTATTGCCTGAAAACTGTCTCTACTAGTGTCGACTTTCTCTTTTGAGCTGTGTAAGTGTGTGGGCTCACATTCTAGTCCTTCTCTCTATCTTTTTTTGGCAGGAGAATGCATATCTGTATGCGGTTTGATCTCTGCTTTCATACTATTGTCATGTAATACGCCTTTCTCTCCTTTGAAAAAAAACTTTTTCCTTTTTTATTTTATTTGAAGCAGACCAGGAAGAACAAGACCTTTTATGATGATCATGGCTAGGGAATACAACATGTCTTTTTTTACACATGTAGTGAGGTTTTCTCTCTCTAGTTTTTTAAAAGAGAGAAATTTATACGTACAAATTGCTACGCTTTTTCTGTTATGTTATATATCTGTTGTGGGGTTGTCTATCTTGTTTAAATTTTTTATAATGGGCTAGCTGAGAAAGGAGAAAGCGTCATAAAAAGGGCGAAAAAATGTATTATGAATACGGAATGCAATGCAGCTATATTACTACTAGTACACCACCATACAAGTTCATTGGAATGAAAGAGAATGGGCTTGTGAATGGCTCATCTTTATTGGGTTGACGACTCTAGATTTTCTTTTTATTGGATAACGGGTTAACTTTCTATGATGATGGACTTTTATACATTTTTTACCTTATATGGTCCATTGTAAAAGCCCAGCTTTCTCTTTTTTCTTGGCTAACAGCCCTATTCCCTAAATATGCACGGATATCATATAGATATGTATAGAAAAAATGTGCCTTTTTTGGACAGAGATGATGATAATAGTCATAATCATTGCTGTGTAGAAATTCCCTTGAATAAAAAAGGAGAAAGTGGAGTGTATAGCAACATGGGATGCTGAGCTGATGATGATCATTGTCGTCATAGTCATGATAATCATTGTAGCATGATCATGCCGCATATAAAGTGAAAGTAGACTTTTTCCAAAAAAAGGATAAACTATATACTACATGGTTAAAAAGAACAGGCTCATTTATTCGGGATGTGGGAATACAGGGAGAAAAAGAAAGAGCCGTTAACTTTGGAATGGGTCTTTTGAGAAGAACAATAATTTGAATATTGTTGGCCGCTCTCTTTCTCCATCTTTTTTTCTCTTTTTTTATTCAGTCAGTCAGTCATTCATTCAAGCTAAAACTTCCTTTTTCCGATTTCCCCACAAGGAAAGTTAAAACTTCTCTTATTTTTTGGTAAAACTTCAATATAAACCATTTTTCCTAGCCAAAAGAAAGCTTAGTAAGTCAGTCACACTGGAAAAACTGGGAAGTCACTGGCCAAGAAATTATACTTTGGGGCCGACGACATGCTCCCCTGCTCTAGTGTTCCGCAAATGTGACAAAAATTAGGCTTCATGAGTCACTGGTTCACTAGCACCAACAAAATTTCAAATTAGATTTTATTTACAATGACACATTCCTCTCTTGTTTCCCTACTTTTCCCGGTGGCAACTTTTTCGTTTTAAAACAAAAAAATCTGCACTACCAATATACTACTTATCCGCATTAAATTTTTGTCTGGACAGTGAGCTGTCACTTGAAAAAATATTTTTTTCTCTCCCGGAAAAACTGGAGAAAGTATGCATGCATGCATAATAAATAGATGGGCAGACAGAAAATATACGATATTGTGTGCCAATGCCATTCATGTCCCCACTTTTTGTCCAAAAACGTTACTTTCCTCTAACTTTCACCTCCTTCTTGTGGTGTATGCATGATGTGGATAGCAACTCACAGACAAGACAGTTATTTGCTTTTACAAAAGAGAGAAAACCAGAATAAAAAAGGGAGTACTAAAATGTGCCATTTTTTCTTGCTCTCTCTCTCTTCTTGCTATGGTCTCCGTTACAATATGAGCCGGAGAAAGTCTCTGATATTATTATATGCTTTCTTATCTGACATTTTATGGGAATGAAAAGAGCCACCAAAAGATTCCTTGCATGATTCTTCCTCTTTTTTTGCTTTCTTCATTCCATTTCTATTTTTATATTCTGTCTTTTCTCTTCACACACGCAAAAAAAGAGAAAACCTTATATAAAATATATGTATGTACGAGTACTCAAGTGATTTATGAATATTAGAATGTTTCAGGAGACTCCACAAAAAAAGAGAGAGAAAGAGATTGCCTCCAGCAGTATTTTCTCCTAGTTTGCTTTCTCTATTTTCTCCTTGTGTAATATTACATTTTGTCTTTTGACTTGGAATACATTCCACGTCGATACTTTACTGCGCTGGAGAAAGCAAAGAGAGAATGGTGCAGTGTAGAGAGAAAGTAGTAACTTCTTCTGCATCACGTTTTTATATTCACTTCTGTCTCTAAATAGATTGTGCAAGCCAATCAAAGTGACATGGAAAATGCGAATATATATTCCAAAGTGGAGAAATTTTTTTACGAATGCAAGGCGCACATGCCGTGCCATGCATGCAAACGGGAACAAGATACAAAAAGATGAGACAGAGAGAATATGTATACTAAACATTGTTTCAATCGATCCTCTTTCAGTTTTGTGTCACCAGTCAATAAAATCTTCTTCTGTACAAGTAGCATCAGTAGCAACAGAAGCAAAAGTAAAAGCACGTGAAAGTGGAAAGTCATAGATAGCATTTAACATTCTTTATATTATTTTCTCCTACAGAGAGTCTGATCTATCGCCGCTTCCCAGACTGGGAAAAGATCCATTTTCCCATTAGTTTTTATATTCAACGACAAAACGTGTGTGCTGGGTCTTTCCTCCTTTTCTATATTTTCGTTTTCATCTTTTCATCATGGACCAGCACAAAAAAACGCAATTCTTTTTTATTGTTGTTGGATTTTCTCTCTTTTGGGGAAAAAAGGGTTGGAGTGGGTGGTGGCGCGAGCGACACAAGAAATATGTGTTTTGACAATATTAGTTAAACGTTATTAGTCTTCTGCTATTGTATTTCCCTCTTGTGCGGAAGAAAAAAGAGAAAGCTTTCACCAAAAAATTATTATCGTCATATCTTCATATTGTATTGTCGTTATCATCATATATTTATTCCTTTTTTTGGTTCGGATTCACAAAAAAAATGTGAAAGTATTATAAATACTCTGGAGAAAGCGAGAGAGAGAGAAAGAAAAAAACGCTTTCTCTTTTTTTATTCTTGGCTCCAGCTCCAGGGAAAAAATACATAATGTGGTACACAATAGGGACAAGTATTTTTTCCTTTCTCTGCTTTATATTTTCACAGGAGAAAGCAAAATCTTGTCACTACAAGGTTTCCTTTCTGGAGGCTTTTTATTTTACAAAACGCTCACATTACCATTTTTTATTGAGCACACGCGAAAAAATGAAAGCATTATCATCACTTTTGCTATTTGCCATTGCAATAATAATTGTCATTGCTTGTCTATTGGGGCATAATGATAATATCATCTTGTTATTGCTCCCAGTGCTTTCTCCAGCACACACACACACGCACACGAAAAAAATATCAGATGAAAATGTCATTGCCTTTTTTTCTTCATGTTTGATTTCTGGTTAGTTTTATTCCCAAAAAAATCAGCTTGCGTGGGTAAGAATCCCCACAAATGAAGATGCAATCAATATCAAGACAGAAAAATATCTAGAAGGAATCCCACTTTCACCATTTTCTGGGAAAATGTATCTCTTTCTTAATTTGATTGTTATATCCGCTACTTTGCCAACCTGCTGCTGCATTCCATGTTGATTCATTGGGAAAAAATCTTACAAGATCACAAACATCCAAACAGCTGCGTAGACTACTCAACAACTATAGCCTTGTTGTGGCTGTTACTGCTGCTGCTGCTGGTACACTGGTAGTAAAAGGTCAAAATCAGATTAAAGCAGTGTGTGTGTATGGGCATAAAAACTTCAACAAGAAAATAAAGTGAAAGTGGACTGGACAGTGAAAGAAAAAAAGGGCAAAAGAGCAAAAAAGCCTTGTCATCGGGTTTGTTCCCAGCTGTAGTCCTTTCTCTCTTTCTGTCTCTTTAAAAAAATCCCAATCAGATCCTCCGGAAATCTAATCGACTTTCTTTGCTTTCTCCAAATACTGCGGGTCGTGTGCCTACGCACTGAGAGATACAACTAGTTGGTCTTCCTTTTTTGTTGATTCTACTCTGTGCCAGAGTAAATACCATGCCAAACCTAACAAATTTCATTGTCAATCTAAACAAGACTGCTTTCTTCAAGAAAGGCAGAGAAAGGGTCCACCTTTTTACTCAACTCTTGCTGGTCAGCTTCATTTTGTTGTAACTAGCTGTTGTGTTTGTACTTCCATTTTCCCTAACTGTCAATTTGGTTTAACCCCGGATACACAAGCAACAAAAGAGAAATCCTAAAAAATAAAAAAGTGTAAATCCAAGTTGAGTCTTTGGTGCTTTCTCCTATTTTTGGTATCTTTCTTCCTGTTGAAAACACTAAAATGTATATGGTCAGCTAAAAAAGAAAGAAAAATGTTGTAAAATATTATACACACACGCGCGCTTCTCCATCTCCACTCTGCTCTTTTGCTTTTACAACCAGAAACACAAAAAAGGAAAAGATATTCACTATTTTTATCAGATTTCCGCTTCACCAAAAACAAAATGAAAGTGCAGTTGGGTAACTTTCTTCTAGGATAGGAGTAAAAAATAGATCTGAAAATAAGAAAGAGTCCGTGTGTGTGTGAGATTTGAAATTAGATCTTTTTCTTAGAACTATGCTTTCTCTTTTTTATGTCTGCTGCAAGAAGGTTAACTTTGTTACAAAAGCGCATTTCTCCTTTCCCTCTGGTTTTATCTTTTTTACTATTATTTTTCTTCCATTTCTGCAAGTTTTTTCTTTTGTTTCCTCTTTCTCTGCAGTTTACGAGCTGGAACATTATGGAAAAAGCCTACGCTCATCAGCGCAGCACAGAGAGAAGAACAAAAGTCGCATATTTTTCTCTCTTTCTCCTTTTCTTTTTAGAAATTCTCATTGTGTGTGTGTGCATCGAATTTTTTCCATGTTTTTTCATTCCAAAAAACACTTGTAACGAATTTTGATTTTTCAACCTAACTTGTTTTGATTACACAGCTGTGCTCATCCTTAAAAATATTTTTCTTTTTGTAGTTTTCTCTCTATCGATCCATTTGTTTCTCTCACTGCTTGTTAACAAATTCAAGAATCAAGTCCACACACATTTCTATACGGACAGCCAGGAAGAGAAAACCTTTCTCCTGGTTTTTTGTTCTATTTAACAAATACATTGACAAAATACTACAAGTTTTCTCCTCTGTTGTTTCTCCAGCCAAAAGACCAAAAGCCAGAACACTTTTGCCATGTCATGCAGCATGATCGAGCAAAAGTAGTAATATTTGTATGTGCTTTCTCTCTCTCTTCAGGAAAAATCCCATTTTCGGTTCAATATCCGCTTTCTCTCTTTAGCTTTCCCTATTGCAGTTCTTCCTCCTCTTCTAGCTTTCTCCTGTGTTTTGTGTGTATCCCTTTCTACCCGCGTCTTGTTTAATGAAATAAAGCCTTGTCTACTCTGGTTTTCCCTTCTTTCTGCTGAGTAGACACTAGACTACCACTGTTGCCTAGCTTTACCCAAATAATAAACGCCCGCTTTCTGTTTGCACTTTGGATATATTTTTCCTGATGATCATCACACACAAAGATCTACACAAATATACATTCTAACTCTGCTTGACAACGATGGTGGTGAAAGCCCCATAGCACCAGCACTAGTAGTAGCAGTCTGTAGGCACAACACTATTAATTAATAACGTTACATGAAGAGAGAAAGCACAGTAGCTCATCCAACACACTCTGTGTACATTTCCCATTTCTAGTAGTGCTAAAAACTACAACTTGGAGTAATAACCCGGGGGAATACATGCAAAAAGCTTGCATACCATTACCCATTCTACTTTCTCCCACTTTCTGCAACATTATTATTGTTGTGCAAGGCAGCAGCAGCAGTAGTAGGATGACAAGACAAGACAGTATACACAAAAGGCTCAGAGAAACAATCAGATGTTCATGTAACCCCCTCATTTTGTTAGCCTTTCTCTCTCTCTGTATATATGTTCCTCTATTAACTCTGCTAATTAATCATCAAAACAGTAAGGCTTTACAAAAGAAAAATATTCAACAATGCGCAATGCAAATATATCCACACTTTACCCGCATGAGAAATATATGGGAATATTTATTCAAAGGCAAAAGTTGCAAGTCAGCCATGTCATGTCTGTGTGGCGTGTTGTGGTCTTATGGTGGTACTGGTGGGGAAAGCCCCCTGTGAAAACCTTGTTCTGGGTGGCAACTCTCAAGCAAAAACCTCTCTACATATTTTTTCTTTCTCCAGATAAAAAAGGTAATAAAAGGCAGAGCACAAGTGCATAGAAGAAAAGACTGAGGCAAGAGAGAAAGACTCCGCGTGTGTGTACACAACGCTTGGCTGAGTCCCATCATCCTCCTCATCATCTGCTGCTTGCTCTCATCTTCAAAATATTTCATAGAGAGAAAGTGATGACTACTATGAGGATGATGAGCATGATAACAAGTAGTAAAATGCAACGGCTAAAAGTGCTTTCTTCATCTTCTTCCTCAGAGCAATATGATCTTTAGCTTACACCTTGAAGAAAAAATATACACATGCAGAGAAAGCACACAAGAAAAAAAGAAAGTAAAGTAGAGAAAATGAAATGGGTAGTGTGGCGGAATGCTCGGGCTGCTGCTCATTCTCACTCCACTTCAGAGATATAAGATGATGATCAAAAGACAGAAGGGAGAAAAAAATATATTCTGCTCGTCTGCTTTCTTCTTCTTCTTTACTCCTTCTTATTATTCTGCCTTCTGTTTACTTTTCTTTTACTTTGGGCTCCTTTTTTGTCTTGATCATTTTCCTGAGAGAGAGAGAGAAAGTAAAGAGAAAAGAAAGGTGGTGGTAGTACTACTGCTACTAGTGGCGGTAAAAGCGTGTGTGTGGTAGTGGTTGTGAGGTTTCTTTTCCCCGTATTTGCTTTCATCCTCCTTTTCTTCATCTCTGCATCGTATTTAACAGAAAGAAGAGAAAAAAATGAAAAGACAAGACTACATCTTTTCTAGGGTTGCCATGCCTTCTTCTCTATCTCTTTACACACACCATCATCACCGCCTATTTATGTACTTTTGCATTTATTCGTTTTTGGTTTTTGTGGTGGCCCCCTTTCTTCGTCTTCCTTGAGAGAACAAGAAAGAGAGAGAGAAAGATGAACACTGTAGTATTTTTTTTCTTCTTATAAATTTGCTGAGAGTGAAAAGCATATACATTCCACAAGCTACTTTATCTCTCCCTGCTCTTGTAAATATGCATATGTTATACAAAAAGTGAAAGTTGTAGAGAAAAGAGTCGTCATCATCATGTGTGCGGTTTTATTACATTTTCCCCTCGTGTCTTTAATCTAGATCGTTTATCATCATCGTCATCATCATCATCATCATCATCTGTAGAATCAGAGTTGGGTAGTTTTATATAATTTTTTCTCTGTATCAAACCAGCAGCATGCACTGCAAACACACACACTCATGACCAAATGTTCATTTTGACACCTTTTCTCTTTACACAGGGAAAAATGAGTATGACCACATCTCTCCACACACACAGAGACTCTACCAGATAGAGAGAAAGTTAAAGAGAGAGAAATAAAAGTGGCTTTTCATTTTATTTGGCAACTCAAGTGGAAGCCGTGTGTAAAGTGGAAGAGGAAGCAATAATGAAGGAAAACATGTATCTCTCTCTATGACCAGCAGTAGTATTTACCTTTATTGCTTTCACACCAGGAGCAAAGAGAAGTAAGCGCGCGCCGTAGTAACCACTAAAACCGTAACCACCCTGTGGGGTCCTTTTTCCCTAGTAAAAGGCATAAAATGTCTATTGCACACACACAAGCTATGAAAAAGAAAAAAAATCTTACAAAATATTCGTCTCTCACTTTCACTCTTTTTGCCCATTTCCTCAAACAGCAATATTCTTGTTTATTGCGAATAAATAGAAAGCAGCCACTTAAAGTCGAAATAGACTCCAAGTGTGTGTGTATCTCTTTTTTTTTGAACCAGCAGAAAATTTTTTATTAGCTGCTATAAAATATATAGATATAAAAACAGGAAAGGGTTGCATTTTATAAGAATCCCATCATTATTCACGTGTGTGTAGATGTCCAAAAAAATAGAGAAAGTCCATTGAGAGGAATAACGTTTCGTTACCGGAACAAAAGCAAGCTTTATTACCGGAGAAAATGTGAAAGCTTGTAGATGGAGAGAGAGAAAGCTTATTTTAAGAGAGGAAAAGGCAGTTGGAAAATAAATGGGTGGCTTAAGTTGAAAAAGCGGATATAAAAAAGGGGCAATAAAACAATATGGTTGTAAAGCAGCGCAGCACACAAGGTTGTGCGTGTGGTAAAGCTTAAAAGAGAAAATATTTTGTAACTTTTTATGCCAAAGTATAAACTAGAAAGGAGGGAAAACGAAACAGGAAGTAGATTGTATTTCAAGTGGTTTGGTGACAATGAACAGAAAAAGATGATGATGACAAGGTGTGAAGAAAAAGCATAAAAACAATAGGGAAAATTTTCCTTGGTTAAGACTGCGTATTGTTATTTTACACGCCTTATTTAGTAAAATGGAGAAAGTGTGTGGCACGTGCTGCTGTGTGCTATATGCTTTTACTGCTGTTGTGAGAAAATGGTCTATTGTTCTTTATTATTAGAGGATGCTGTGTGAGTGTGTGAAAGAAAGTTTTGGCTTGTTTTCACTCTCGAGAAGTAGTGTAGCTTTTTTGGAGGGAAAAGTTGGCTAATTGGTCATTAGACTGGGTTGCCTAGGGAAAATAAAAGGAGAAAGTGTGTACTTATGGGTATAATATGTTGGTGTGCGTGTAATAATTAGACAGAAGCGGGATAAAAATTGACACGGCTTGTTAGCTAATCACTACACTGTCACTGTATAGCACATAGCACAAAGAAAGCATTGTTTTTTATTAAAGTGGAGTAGTAAATAGAGTAGTATTTTAGTTGGTGGTTAATGAGATGAGTAGGGAAAAACAATAGGGTAACATTACATAGTATCAAAGCTGTCATTTGTTTTTCCTGTTGTTCCAACCAAACGTTTGAAGACAGGAAGTTATATACATAATATTTTAGCCAGTTGGATACTTATTGTTAATTAGGTACCTAATATATTATGTATATTGATTAAGATGAAATTTGTAATTTTCCTGTCATTATTTTCTTTGTGAAAGTGTTCGAATTCTCACTTCCGGGGCAAGCAGGTCATAGTTCAATATTTTTTCTTGCGACCGTTCCAGAATTTCTTTGTCTTTCTTTGTGACTGGAACGGAAGTTCTTTGTACTGCTTTGCCCAAGAGCGGAAATGCTTTGTTTGTTACGTTTTGTAGTTCGAAGTTTCGAAACTACTTTCTTTGTCATGAGTGGAAGTGAGATTCGCTATAAAAGCAGAACCCAAAATTGCTTCGGAATCTGAGTCTTAACACAATCATCGTGGGTTAAGCAACAATAAAATCAAGTACTGCGTTTTCTAAAGAGTCTTGTTGGGAATCATCATTTATTTCTGGGGAACAGCCTTCGCTAGTTAATACGGCGGAGTTAAGCTGTCCAATCATTATCTCTGTTATCCCCGTGGCCCATATTTACACTGAGCTTATCGAAGGCGGGGGTAACAAGTGGTCCTTCGAGCCGGATCCCCAGCGCTCTGGAGAAGCAGTCAGGAGACCTTCAAGTGGTCCAATTGCCCCAGAGGGAGCAGGTCTTGAAGCAGTCTCAATTTCCCTAGTCAATTGTGGGAATAGCGAGGGTGGAAGCTTCCGGCATCAACCAGGATGGAAGGGAAGCCGACACCAGCATTAGCGGGACCCCACGTCAATCCTGGAAGCCGTCCAGGAGGGGTCAGAAGAAGTACACGTACCAACATTGGTCAACCCCCCAACCGTTACGGGGAGTGGACGCAAGGACTGAGCACTCCGCTCACAAGCACGAGGCTCGACGCACGAGGTACACCATTACGGAGGACGACTATTGTTGTGCCGCCGGATGCAATCATATCACGCAGGGCGGATGACAACGACTCGGTCGTGTCCAGTGGATCAAACCGATCCCACGGTACCATCGTCGAAGAGATCGACATGGACATCAGCAACCTGGAGGCCAGCATTGCAGAGAAGCTGTCCAAGTTGGAGTCCATGAAGCAGCGGCGAGAGGAGGAGATGTCCAAGTTGTTGGAGCAGCCTGAGTTTTCGGACATGGAACTGGAAGATGAAGACTTTGGCGCTGCTGGATTTAGTGATTCTGTCGTACCTCCAATATCGGTGAATAGCGTAGGTTTACCCAGGGAAGGTGTGCCTGGTAATCCGTTGTCAAGTCTGGCGAGACCTCCAAAGACGATGACTATGTCTAAATCTGCGGAGGAAACGCGTGATCCCGTGGAGGTGATCAACTCTTTCTTTTTAAAGAGGGAGAAAGAGAAGGCACGGAACCAGGCGGATGGGGGTGGCTTTTCAAAGACGCTTGGGAGTCACGAGAGGGGTAAATTTTACGGTGGCAGGCGGTTATTTGCTGAGACGTCAGCACAACGCGCCACAGATGATCGGTATGGGGGGAAAGCAGAGGAACGACGATTCAGTGGTGGTCAGGGTAGGAGTCAAGATGCGGCTAGCCACTACGCTGGAGCAAGTTCCGGAACTCAAGGGCATGGAAATTTTGGACCAGTTGGAGCTACTGGAGGACCTGGATGGGGAGGAGCACTAACGCCTGGACCGACACCAGGGGTGCCCTTTCAGCAGGCGCAGAATCCAACTGGAGTGGATGCACTAGCAGCAGCACTGGTGCAGGCCTTGACTCTTCAGAGTCAAAACACGGAGAGGTTTGTGGCTCGTCAAAGCCACGGCAGCCAACTACCTACTTTCACCGGGAACCCGCTTGACTGGCCGTTATTTGCTCACCACTACATCCAATCAACCAGGGATTGTGGATTCACCGCAGCGCAAAACATGGCTCGACTGGAGAAGGCGCTACGGGGGGAAGCACGGAAAACGGTCAGATCACTGATGATCATCCCGGGGAACTCGGAAGCTGTTATGCAAACTCTGCAACAGAGATATGGCAGGCCAGAGTACGTTATTCAGGCTCTGGTTGACCTTGCCAGGAAGACCCCAACCCCAAAGGAAAACAAGCTCTCCACTTTGGTAGACTTTGCCATAGCTGTGAGAAACTTGGTCGTAACAATCAACACGCTCGGGGAATTCGTTTACCTCCAGAATCCCCAATTGTTACAAGAGCTTGTTGACAAACTGCCAGACAACTTGAAGCTGCAATGGGGTATGCAGGCATTGGGGTTGGGAAGGACAGCAAATCTGCAGGATTTCTGTTCCTGGATAGAGACAGCATCAATGGCAGCTAGCATGGTGGTCACCCCCAAGATGAACTTCAAGGAGAAGAAGGAGGAAAGCACCTTCATGCTCGAGGAAGAGACCTCCACTAAAAAGGACAAGGGGGCTGGTGGAGGAAAGCAGCCAAACGAGAAGCCATCATCATCCTCAGGAGGTACTGAACCTAAGCCATGCTGGGCTTGTGAGAAGGAGGCACACGGCATCAACAATTGTGAGATGTTCGGGAAGCTAACCTACGACGAACGCTGGAATCTTGCCAGAAAGAAGGGCCGGTGCTTCCGTTGTTTGCGTGGTGGTCACAGCCTGAGGACATGCAAAGTCAAGACAGCATGCGGCGTAGATGGGTGCAGCCGAAGACATCACAGCCTGCTCCATTCAGAATCAGCTGATTCCTCCAAGGACGCATCCAGAGGGAAGGAAGTCAAGAAGGTGGAGGAGATCAACTCATCCTATTCAGTAGCTGGGGGGTCAGGGCTACTGCGAATCGTCGTGGTCACATTATACGGACCATCGGGCGAAATGGTAGTCAACGCTCTATTGGACGGAGCGTCCTCGGTGACCCTCATGTGTGCAGAGCTGGCGAAAGAGATGGGACTTGACGGAGCAACAGATCCTCTCAGGATTCGGTGGACAGACGAGTCGGTGCAACAGGACAACTCGTCAAAGAAGGTGGATCTCTGGATTGGACCAGTGGGCGAAGCGGACACAAAATACAAAATTAAAAGTGTCCGTACAGTGGAAAAGCTGAAGTTGACTCCACAGCGCTCTGACCTGAGGGACATTGTCAAACGCTATCCCCACTTGCAGAGCAGAAAGCTGAAGTACCTCCCAGGTGAACGCCCTATGATCCTGGTAGGCCAGCAGCACGCCCATTTAATCACCACCAGAGAAATCGTAGAGAAGGATGAGCACTCACCAATGCTATCGAGAACCAAGCTTGGCTGGGTTGTCCATGGTCCACGGAACGGGAGATCTGAGGAGGAGTCTACCAATGTCTGTTACCATGAATCAGACGACGACATCCTGCACAACCTAGTCAAGGAGTCGTTCGCTCTGGAAAGCATTGGGATAAAGACTGCACTGACCACAAGGTCAAAGGAGGATCATGCTGCTGAGGAGATGATGGAAAGGGTCACCCGCCGAGTTGGTGACAGATGGGAAACTGGACTCTTATGGAAACGGGAAAACACAAAGTTGCCAAGTAGTCGGGAAGTTGCGGTCAAACGACTCATTTCCATTGAACGGAAACTAAAGCGGAATGAGGGCGTGGCAGCGCAATATAAGGAAAAAATTGCCCACTACTTGGAAACTGGATATGCACGCAAGTTGTCGGAGGAAGAGTTAAGACAGCCGTCTGATGTGGAGTGGTACTTGCCCCATTTTGACCGGCAGCATCCCAACAAGCCTGGGAAAATACGCATCGTATTTGATGCTGCGAGCAGGTCACGGGGAGTAAGTCTGAACGACCATTTGTGGACAGGCCCAGACTTACTGGTATCACTTGTTGGCGTCCTACTCAAGTTCCGGCAGAGACAAATTGCTGTCAGCGGTGACATCGCGGAGATGTTCCACCAGGTGCTTATCAGACAAGAGGACTGCCCTGCGCAGAGGTTCCTGTGGCGTGAAGACGAGAGAGCCGAGCCATCGACGTTCCAGTTGGAGGTCATGATGTTCGGGAGCGTCTGTTCTCCGTACTGTGCCCAGTACGTGAAGAACAGAAACGCCATGGAGTCCAAGGAAAAGTTTCCCAAGGCAGTCTCAGCAATCATCCATAAACATTATATGGATGATTATCTGGACTCGCTTGACACGGAGGAAGAGGCGCTCAACTTGGCACTGGAGGTTACAACGGTACACAAACGTGGCGGATTCGACATTGGGAAGTGGATGTCAAATTCGGACAAGGTGCTGGAGGCTCTGCTCGGCGACAGTAAAACGAGCAAAAGTAAAAGTTTTACTGAGTGGTCTGAGGTCCAGACAGAGCGAGCTTTAGGACTCCATTGGGTGCCAGAAGTGGACGCATTCACATTCAGAGTAAACTTGGATCGTGCTGGAGAAGGGATCGCTACTGGAGAGGTCAACCCCACCAAAAGAGCTGTCCTGAGACTTGTAATGCTGGTTTGGGATCCATTAGGTTTTCTTGCCCACTACATAGTCAAGGCAAGAATCCTACTCCAAGATCTCTGGAGGACAAAAATTGGTTGGGACGATCAGTTGACGGAGCGGCAGTTCAGGAAATGGAAGCTTTGGGTCAAGGACTTGCCATTGCTTGCCAACATCAGGATTGACCGCTGCTACTCCAACTTTGCAAGTTCCAGCACGAACGTGACACTCCACATTTTCGCTGACAGTAGTGAGGCCGCAAGTTGTTCCGTAGCCTACTTACGCGTTGTGGAGGGCGATGAGGTGACCGTCAGTTTAGTCATGTCCAAAACTAGAGTAGCACCAGTGAAGCCTTGCTCGGTGCCACGTCTAGAGTTGACTGCGGCCCTCATTGCATGCAGACTTGGAAAGTTCATTCAGTCTGAAATGGATATCAAGATCCATGGTGTCACCTACTGGACTGATTCCATGACCGTACTAAAATGGATCAGATCTGAAGCCCGGAGGTACCAACAGTTCGTGGCCAACCGGGTAGGTGAAATACAGGAAACAACGGAAGTTTCACAATGGCGCTGGGTCCCTTCGGCGGAGAATCCTGCTGACGATGGGACACGTGATGGCAAGGCTGACCTTAGTGAGGGTTCCAGATGGTGGTGCGGACCAGATTTCCTCAAGCTTCCTCCGGAAGACTTTCCTCAAGAGCGACGGAAGGATGATGTGGAGGAGGACGAGGAAGAAACGGAGTTGAGACGGGAATTCGTGGGCGTCATAGTGGAAGCAGGGGAGTTTGCCATCCCGGAAGTAGATCGCTTCTCGAACTACTTGAGATTGCTGAGGAGCACGGCATACATCCTAAGACTGTCAGATAGGCTCCGGAAGCAGCCAGTATCCAAACAGCTACCACTTCGCAGGGCAGAATTACGGCTGTGCCAAAGAAGCCAGTGGACCTCATTTCCGCAGGAGATGCAGCTTCTTTCTAATGGGCAACCGGTACACAAAAACAGCCGGTTGTATGAGCTGTCTCCAATTCTGGATGAGGATGGGGTACTTAGGATGAATTCACGGCTGGCCAGCTCAAAGTACAATTGGCTGCGCCAGCCCGTGATACTGGACCCGAAGGAGCAGCTGACGGTGCTGCTACTGGAACACTACCACAAGATTTTTGGGCACGCTGGAGAAGACTTAGTAAGGAACGAGGTGCGCCAGCGTTTCTGGATTCCCAGGATCAGAAGCGCGGTCCGCAAATGTATTGCAGCATGCCTGGTCTGCAAGAAGAAGCGAGCTCAGGCCCATCCACCGGTAATGGCAGCCTTGCCAGAGATCAAGATCCAGCCGCAGCCTCGCCCATTCTACATCACGGGAATGGACTATTTCGGACCGATGGAGGTGACCGTGGGCAGAAGACACGAGAAGCGATGGGGTGTTCTGTTCACATGTATGAACACCAGAGCAGTCCATCTGGAAGTAGCTGCCAGTCTGTCAACCGACAGTTGCATCATGGCAATCAGGCGCATGATTGCAAGAAGAGGTCAGCCGTCCCAGCTTTATAGCGACAACGGGACTAATCTGCGAGGTGCGGACAAAGAGCTGAGGCAGGCGCTAAAGGACTTGGACCAGAAAAGGATCTGTGACGAACTGGAGACTAAGCAGATTGAGTGGCACTTCATTCCTCCCTCAGCAGCTCATATGGGGGGAAGTTGGGAACGCCTAGTAAGATCCGTGAAGGTGGCATTGTCTGCTGTACTCAAATGCAGAGCACCTAGGGAGGAGATCTTGCTAACCGTGTTTGCCGAGGCGGAGGCTATCGTAAATAGCCGACCCTTGGTGGAAGTGCCAGTGGACCCGGAGTCTCCAGAAGCTCTCACACCATTTCATTTCCTCATTGGGAGTTCCAGCGCAAACGGTCCTCCAGGCAAGTTCGATGAGACCAGGATCGACCTGGAGAAACTCTGGAGGCAATCTCAGGCTTTGGCGGAGCAGTTCTGGAGGAGGTGGCTCAAGGAGTACCTGCCTACCTTGCAGCGCCGCGCTAAATGGCATAAGCAGCGACCATCAATAGAGAAGGGGGACATTGTGGTTGTGCTGGACCAAAGCCTTAGGAGGAGCACATGGCCACTTGGACTCATTGTCCAGACATTTCCTGGAAAGGACGGAATCGTCAGGGTGGCGGATGTGAAGACATCGACAGGGATCTACACCCGGCCTGTGGTCAAGTTGGCGAAGCTGGACGTGAAGGCAGTTGGAACGGATCACAGGGATTGACTTGTCAATCAGGGGGAAGAATGTTCCAACCAAACGTTTGAAGACAGGAAGTTATATACATAATATTTTAGCCAGTTGGATACTTATTGTTAATTAGGTACCTAATATATTATGTATATTGATTAAGATGAAATTTGTAATTTTCCTGTCATTATTTTCTTTGTGAAAGTGTTCGAATTCTCACTTCCGGGGCAAGCAGGTCATAGTTCAATATTTTTTCTTGCGACCGTTCCAGAATTTCTTTGTCTTTCTTTGTGACTGGAACGGAAGTTCTTTGTACTGCTTTGCCCAAGAGCGGAAATGCTTTGTTTGTTACGTTTTGTAGTTCGAAGTTTCGAAACTACTTTCTTTGTCATGAGTGGAAGTGAGATTCGCTATAAAAGCAGAACCCAAAATTGCTTCGGAATCTGAGTCTTAACACAATCATCGTGGGTTAAGCAACAATAAAATCAAGTACTGCGTTTTCTAAAGAGTCTTGTTGGGAATCATCATTTATTTCTGGGGAACAGCCTTCGCTAGTTAATACGGCGGAGTTAAGCTGTCCAATCATTATCTCTGTTATCCCCGTGGCCCATATTTACACTGAGCTTATCGAAGGCGGGGGTAACACCTGTAAAAATATATCTGCTTGGTAAGCATGTTTCTGCGTTGTAAAGAGAAA
>CM056170.1:34025031-34298518 GCA_029691765.1 Entomobrya proxima | reverse complement strand
CATGACTTTCCCGGGATTACACCGTTACGCGAATTTTTTTCCGCTTTGGTTTTCGGTGGTAGGCATTTTAATATCTGATTTTGATCTTGAAACTTTATAAACCGCGAGTAGGAATTTTCCTCGGATAAATATGATCAAGGCATTTTCATTCAGAGCCACAAGCTATTTCCCTCTGAAATACCAGGAAGCGCAACACAAAAGCAACTTTGGGATGAGATGAGTATATGACGATGATGATTATGGCAGCAGGCTGCGGAATGATGATGGCTTTTCAATATTGGCCAATGCAGTATATAAAACCGCAACAGCTTTCTCTTGGCTACCTTAATACTTTCTCTTGGGTCTCTGTATATACGCGGATGATAATAAAAATAGCTTCATTTTGGTTATTATTATTATCTCAGGGTGGAGGAAAATAGCTAGGCTTTCACTTTTGCTATTACTGCGATCATGTTTCTCCAAAAGAGATTATTAGTGGAAAGCTAAAGGGAAAATGAATTTTGTGGCTGGTTTTCAAAACAGATCTCTAATGACAGTAATAACGACAGCTTTTGGTTAGCACGGTGTGGTATGTTCCAGTGGCTATCTGCGCCACACGCAAAAATGCGTTGGGAAAATGGATGGAATTTTTGGAGGGTGAAGGCAGAACACGTATATGTAGTACGTTGTCCTGTCTGGTGTCATTTTGAACAATGGGCTTTTGTTCTTTTAATTAGCTTGTTGATAAGTATAAAGAAACGTATATATTAGAGCAACTAAATTAAAGTCCATTTTCAGCAGAGGATTTTGTCTAGCACTTTTTTCCTTGACAGCGTTTAAAAAAGGAAAAGCAAAGGAGAAAGGGAATGACCTCATGAAAAACAAGAGAAAGTAGGAAAAAATTGAACAATAAACAGGAGGATTGGAGCTTCTCTTTAGTACGTAGTTAAGTGTACTTTCTCCGGAAGAGAAAGCAAGATAGTTATTATTGCTATTAGAAAAAGCAGTTTTTAAAGTTAGGTTTTTACTGGGTGCAGTGCAGAGAAAAAGGAGTCATAACATATTTCACGTTCACTTGTTCCTGACAGCATTAAGATAAAACTTGAAAATGTTAAATGGGCTATGCATGCACTTCACTTGAGCAACAATTTACATTTTCTCTTTTCCTCCTTTTGTGCTGCTCCTTTTTATATAACCGTGATAATCCTCTAAAGTTCTGCGCTGTACAAGGCTAGCAATAAAAAATAAAATAAATGAGTGCAGGGGGAAAATGAGGAAGAAGAAAGAGAGAGAGTGAAAGTACGCCCAGTAACATTAGTACTAAACAAGGCATGTATAATTAAGACGGAAGCTTATTCTCACGCCGCGCCACTTTTTGCCCATCGTTTTCATTTTTCGGAGAAGGCATTCAAAGCACACTATAGGCACGAGGGAGAAAGTGAGAAGCTGGGAAAATGATGATGATCATCAACATAATCATCATGTTCAGTTCTAATGACAGAGAAAGCAGTATACATGGTTAGCAGTAGACAGTTCAACTTTTTTTTGCTACTTTTGGCCCTCCTCATTTCATTTCCCGGGGTTTTCTTGAGATTTTTTTTGCTTTTGGGCAAATCTGCACAAAATAATAATAGAGAAGCAGCAGAGTATTCATTGAGAAACTTTTTAGAAAAGGATACTTTAGAGAAAAATGAAACAAGGCTGCATAATGATTGTCTCGCGATATGTGATGATCACCATTATTCCTCTGAACAGTAAAGAAATGGCATTAGTGCCTTAAACAAGAAATACACAAGTTTCAAGCGACTTTCTTTAGCTAATCTTAGGAAAAAATCGGAAACTAAAAAAACTTGAAGCAATTTTTGTTGCTCTAAAAAGCAATAAAAATATACAAAAGGGTTAATGTTCCTGAAGCTGATTTTCACTTTTTTGCTGTTGATCCACTCACAAAACTTTTCACAATGAGTACTAGTGATAATAAAATTATCATTATTTTCATCTTTTCTACTTTTTTTTGCAATATTGATCACAAAAATGATTAGTGTGACCACCCACTGTGTATATGCTGGACAGTGCCAGGAGCACACAAAAAAATCTGCATTTTCTCTCGCCAAAAAATGTTACTTTCTCTAGCCATCAGCCAACACTGATAGTGTGATAAGCGTGGTAATAGAATTCAACCCAAAGCAAAAACTTTTTTCGCCAACTTCACTCACTTCTTTTTTTGCGCCAGGAAGTAAAAGTGAAAAAGAGAAAGTGATCGATAAGAACAAAAAATGGGGAAAGTAAGATTGAAAGAAGGAATACAATGTGCAACTTGAGAAAAGCTTCTAGCTCCACATATAAGAAAAATAAGGTCTGTTTTCTCTCTCCCTCTTCTCTTCCTAAGAAAGAAAACTACAAGCTGATGGTGAAAGTTGAAAAATGATGTGGACGACAAGAACATAGTACGCTGTGAATGAACTAAAAAACCATCTTATATTTTTTGTTGGCTTTCTAGCCTTCTTCCCGGGAAAAAATGGGGACATGGCATGAAATGCAATCTTGATGATGACCACATAAGTAGAGAGAGAGATACGCACATGGACTTTCACTTTTTCCTCTGATAATAATACTTTTGTTGGCTATGAGCGAGTGCAATGCCACCCGGAAGAAAGATTATTTATATGTATACGTACACACTACACACACCAGCTAATAAATGAAACACTGAAGACATCTTGATCATCTTTTTTTCTGTTGTGTGGTGGTCACTTCTTGAAAAAATAGGTGGTCTGGTCACCAATAAACCTGATTTTCGTGCCAAAAAATATGTATGCTGAAAGCAGAATCGATTCTTTAGAGAAAAATACTCTCTGCGTTTGTTACGCCTACTTTGCCCAAAGAAAGTGGTCATTCCACACTTTCCCCAGCGTGTTTGCATTGTATCCATTTTCTCTTCCGCTTTCTCCCTTTTCCGCACAAGCTTTTTTTGGTGTGGCCTGGTCCGTCATCATCATTCATCATGATCATGGGGATGACCAGCGTTTTTCTTGTCGTCAATTTTCTCTCCTACATTTTTTGCTAATCCAATCCAATTTTTTTTCGTTCTCACAAGCTTATAAAAATGTATCTGTAGTATGCTCCATTGACCATAGAGACAAGCTTTGAAAGACATGCACAAAGTTGAGTGAGTGTGGTGGGAAATAATTGGAACATGTACAGACACACACACACACAGTGCAGTTTTATGTGTGTGGATAGAGATGACGGTGGTGGTGTTTGTTGAGCATGTAAAATGGGCATGTTAAATTACGGATGACAAATGGCCGGGATGCTTGTTGAAGGTGAAAGTGGCGAAAAAATGGTGTGTCCTTTTTTACTACTTTCCGTTTTATATCCATTTTTTGGTGTGGTGGTAGTAGTGGACACGCAAAACATGGTAATTTTTTTGGGAGTGAGAGGGTAATGGCTCATTGATAATAGAGCTTAAAAGATAGCTCTGGTCTAGTAGTTCAATAATACGGAAGCAAACTGCTGTTGGGAAAATGATCAGAAGAATAAAAAGGGCTATGACCTGATATTGCGTTTTATGTCACAGCAAAAAAGTGATGAAGGAAAAAGTGAATGCATCATTTGATAATTTTTTCTGGGGAAACAGCAGCAGCAGCGGTGTCTGTTCAGGGATTATTGACATTCAGGCATAAAGGAGAGAAACTTCCAAGTTGATAAGTATATGACGAGAGGTTGAGCATCATCATGGTTCTGGCGTCAAGGCAGAAGTAAGATGATGTGTTTTGTGTGCTTCTTGCTTTGGTTGGATGGTTGAGTAGGCAAAAAATAGGAAGAAAGTCTTTGAAAAAAGAGAAAGATGATATGATATGATGATGTGATGGGAAAGGCAACTGACTTGAATTTGATTAGTGGAGTGGAGTATGCAGCAGCAGCAGCACAGCAGACTAGACAGAGAGTGATGTTGATGATGATCATGATGATGCGATGATGAACAACATGATGATCGTTATGATAGTCATGAACGTTAAAGCCCGGCGGGATAAACGAGAAAAATACTGATAGTGCACTGAACAGTTATAAAGTTTGGGTACACTGTGCATGGTCATGACTCTCAGTGCGATGATTAATTCTTGGCACGATGGCTAATATCCTAGCTGACTAAATAAAACTCTGAAAAAAAGAGAGAAAGCAAAAGGCGCAAAAGAGAAAAGAGATTGTGTGGATGAACTTGAGAGCACAACAGCTCATTAGTACACTTCACATTATTATATATTTTTTTTAAAAAGATAAAGAGGCTGACATTGTCTTCTTTTCTTACTTGGAAAGAAAAATTTTCGGAGGAAAGTATGCAAGATAATCAGTTGGGTAATAAATATTAGAAAGCAGACGAGAAAGCTGTGTGGAAGGAGATTTTGGTGCTGTTAGCTTTTTTCTGAAGATTAGGCAAAAGTTGGATACTCTAGGCATAAGGCACACATGTGGCCCCTTCTGTGCTGATGCTACCGAGAAGAAACGAGAATCTTTGCAAATCAGTTTTTTAACCCGGGCATCATCATCGTCATCATCATGGCTTTAAGCCTTAGAGTGTAATAGGTTGAGAAAGTGAGTTTCAGTTCAGAGCCAGAGGAATTTGCAGGCAAAGCCAAGCCAGAGAGCAAAATGATTAAGGTGAAGGCTGTGAGTGTGTGTAGTGCTAGGCTGGTTTGTTAGCGGTGTTGACTGACACATTACGTAAATCCATGCCGCTTCCATCTGCCACTGCAGCAAAAGTAGTCAAGTCTCAAGTCAGAAAGGTATGTTGCCTCCGAAAATAGAAGGAGATTCACAGGAAAAAGATAGCCTGGTGATGATTACACTCTCTAAAGAACAAAATTATGTTTCATTCAACAGCTGCGTTTTCTTCAGAAAAAAAATCTTTCGTTTTACAAAAATAAAAATTTTCTAAGATGATGATTACTACTGCAGTAGCAGAGTGTGATGATGTGATCACCTAATACATTTTGTAACCTGAGGTGCTACTGTTACAAGCGTTATTTTTATTGCCTTGTACAAAAAATACATTTCCAAAAACATCTGTCGATCTGCTCATTCCATTTCTAGCAAAAAAAAGTTGTTTAGTACGTGTTGATGGATTGCATGTTATATGCTTCTGAGAGAAGGAAAATTGATAGGAAAACTAAACGCTACCATTTATTTGACCATTTTTAGTTGGAAGCTGATGTGAGATGTGAGAGGGTGATGACAGCATAGAGAGAGAGAAGGAATGATGAAGAGAAAAATATATATCTGCTTTTTTGTTCATGTTCAATCTTCATCTTTCTCTTTTCTTTCTTTTCTTCTTGTCAAGATAAATAAATCCTGCTACATTATTCATTTTATTTCTCTCTGCACTCATGTCTGAGTTTCTGCGCGCGGGTGCTTGTTCAGGACAATAATAAATAGAAGTGAGCAAGATGACATGATTATTTTTGAACGAAAAAGAATGGTAACTACATTTCTATTAGTTTGAGATGACGATAGGATCACAAGGATCATGTAATCATTATCCTACTCTCGTGTAATAAAAAGCAGAAAAAAACACTCTTTGAAAATATTTTCCGTGTGTCAAATTGCTGAGGCAATTTGTAAAATGAACACACACACGTGCTGTCATTTTCACCCATCGTACCATTCTATTTTGTAATAATGTCAAGTTTTTTATTAAAACTTGTGCTTGGCTGCATTTTAAAAATTGCTTTTTCATTTTACTTTTTCTTTAGAAAAAAACGTGAAATTAATATCCTGTTTTTTTATATTCCAGATACTTCAAGACTATTACCACTTAACGCACTCCAGAGTGGCAAAACGGAGTATTGAGCCCCACACCCACTACCACACAAGACTGGCAAACGAACCAGAGGTAAAAAAACTTTACTTTTTCTTTTTTTGTTTACAATTCTCTACCTCATTTGCCAATTCAGTTGTGCTCCACTAATTTGTAATAGTATCTCTACTCATCTTTTTTAATCCTACTTGAAAAACAAAAAAAAGAAGAATTTACGCTGAGTTGCATTTTCTTTTGTTATCCTTTTTTATTATCATCACCTCCACTCAACACCTTTCATTTTCTCCACCCACCTTGTATACTCTGTTTTTCTTTGTGACCTCGGGCCACCCTCACCAAAAAATAAACTTTTGCGTCATTTTCTCTACACGCCACACTAGCAACCTTTTTGTTTACTTTTGCCAGTCTCATTTTTAGTAGGCCAGAGCCAGAGAGAAAGTAGCATATTTTCCTTCTTTTATCCAACCACACAGCAACCAGAAAAGATAGAAAAAAACTTTCACCAGAACAGCAGAATGCAGTGTGTGTGTGCTCATATCTGTATCTGAATCTAAGTCTGAAACAAGATGATGATGATGATGATGAGCACAAGATCATGCTCAAATATTATGAGCCCGGGATGAAACTCTTTCTCTCTCTCACTGAAAACCAGTGAGCCACGTAATGAGCCAACAAAACTCGTAAACTCATAAAGTTGGATTAACGTTGGATACAAAAAGGCATAAAATATTACACAGAGAGAGAGAGAGAGGCACACACAACCAGGTTGGGTTTTAATTTTATAACGGATCAGTACACACACCCAGTACAGAAAAAAAAACTTTTCTCTGTGTTTCTCCCTGAGAAAAAGATAGAAAGTAAAATGTAAGCCAGAAACCGCAAAAAGCTGTAAAATTATTTTTTTCTAAATAAAATAGTCTGCTAGGTATTATAATCAGTGGCATGTGTAGCAGTAGCCCACAAACAACAGCTTTTTTATGACGAACATGTGTACTATCTTTTGTGGGTGGTTAAAGTAAAAAGAAAGTTGGATTTTTTTTCTCTCTTTTAGTTTTTTAATATTGTACGTTGCGGCGAAAAAGCTATAGAATATGTAGATAATTAAAATTACTTTTAGTTTTAAGAAGGGTGTTGTGTCTGGGATCATATTTCTCTCTGCGTGGTTGTTTGTGTACCAAATAAGTTGCTACTTTTCCACTGAAACAGATTTTATTAAGAAAAGGCTAGACCACATAAGCAGAAAACACAGACAATCAGATAGAGTGTGTCTAAGAATGCAAATAATGTTTGTTGGGTTGCAAAAAGCTGCTTGAAATTTCCCTAGAAAATATTTGAACCGAGAGAGAACCAAACAGAGAAAATGCTCGGGTTTAAAATGAAATGTAAAACTTGAAGTAGTGGAAGGGAATGCCAGCGGTTATATTGCGTTTTAGCTTGGCTTTTTGTGCAAAAATAATTGCACTTTGGTATGAAACAAAGACGAAAGAAAAAATTTCAATAGGACGCACGGGCGCAGAAATAAGCAGCAAAAAATGCATTTTTAGAACGGCAAATAAGCGTATTGACTTTGTAAAGTATAGCAATTTTTATGTTTTGGTGCGTGGTTTTGTGTATCAGTGTTCAATTCAGACTCGGAACCAAACCGGGTGAAACTTTTTTTCTTATCTTCTCATCTTCCAAAAAGAGAAAGGCAAACAACTAGTTTTTAATTTGTTTGAAAGCACAAAACTCTCTCTATCTCTCAACTGCACTTGAACAAAATAAATTGTATTTCTTGAGAAAAAGTAATTTAACTGATTGTTTCTTTCCTTTTGTGGTTTTTTGTCTACAGGTGAGATGGCTAAAGCAGCAGACTGTAAAGCGAAGGGTAAAACGGGACTTTCTCCCTGAGGCGAGCGGACTGAGTCAACCCCAAACCGCCGCAGTGTCTGCAGTTAGACCAGGCATTAGCATCGGTCAAAAGTCTGGTCGAAGTCGGGCCGCGAGAAGAAGCAAAAGTATTGTGCTAAACGACCCAAGATGGCCAGCCATGTGGTATTTGGTAAGTACAAACATTTCGCCTTTTTTACCTGTGCGCCTTCCTTCCTTTTCTTCCTGCTGCATTTTCCTCTTTTTCGGTTCATTGGGAAATATTTCTTCAGAAAATGGCAAAGCATTATATTTCTTCTGTATGTTAGCTGCTGGCACTGTTTTTATCACGTTTTTTTCTCTTGCCATGTTACACCCACTCAACCCGGCCTAATTTTCATGCAAGCCGCGTGATGCAATCCTTATTGATTGGAGCAGGGCTCATCCCTGCGGATTCTCGTAGAAAAGAAAAAAAAGCATATAGACGGTTTAGGTATTTTGAGGCGGAGGTCGTTGTCACTTGACTGGACTTATACTACTTCTTTTTCTCAAGTGAAAGCTAAAGCAGCAGCAGCAAAATAAAAGAAATTCCATTTTTGGGTGTACCTCCTTCTGACAGAAAAATATATATTATTCAGCAGCAGTGTATGTGGTGGTGTGGTATGTATTGCTACTACTACTGCTGCTGCCACTATGCTGCTGTGAGTGAGTAAGTATGGTAGTGTCATAGTGCGTATTATATATTTTTCTCCCACGGAGAATGCTCTACGGCACGTCCTACACGCACAAAGACAAAAAAGGTGTGCTCTCGTCTCACGTACTCTTGTTCTCCCGGTGACAAGGGAAATTCTCGCTTTTAATATGGTTAAATGTAGCAAAAATTTCATTATGGTGTGAGTAGCCAGCGCTGAACAACTGGTCTACTTTCATTTTTTTGATCCTCTGTTCACCTTTTTATTGTAGAAGCTACGACCATACACTACGTAACAAACCCAATTTATTGAACGTTTATTATTACAAGTGGCATTTTTCTTTGCATTTATTTATGCGGCGTAATATATTATTGGTGAAAATTGGCAAACGGATGATGGTAATGAAATAATAAACATATCTAGTTTTCTCTGAGCTTTCACTATTTTTCCCAAAATGTGTGTAATGTTAGCCATTTACACATTTTTCTCTGGCTAAATGAATTGCTAGTTAGCTTTTCCAGGTTGAAAAGAAAAAGTATTTTTGAAAGGAATAACAATAAGGAAATAGTTTAGCAATGCGCATATTTCCAAAACTCATTTTTTCTCCTTTAATGGACGTCCTTTCTCCGTAAAATAGGTAAAAGGAGCTCCTTTGCTTTCTCTTCACTTTCTAAAGAGGAAATCAGAGAAATGACAATAAAATTGAGATTGAGTACCAAAACATTTTGAAGGCACGTACATTGTACACACAGAGAGAAAAGTGAAAATAGAAAGATGATCATGTTCATCTTCTTGTTCACACACACAAAGATTTTCTTTCTCTTTTTGTATGTGTGGAGGAGGATTGTTATTATCAGAACAGAAGTTTTTTTGAGCTGGAGATGAGAAGCAAAAGAAAGAAAAATAGTTTACTACTTTCTCCTCCTCTCATCTCTTGTACTACAAAAATGAGAGAAAGTAGTTTTCAACATGGTGATGATGATCACCATCACATCATTTTCTCTTTAGTAGTGTGTTATTTTTCATATCATTTTTATGAAAAAATCCAGTATGGCAGATGAAAAGAAAGCATTTTTTGTACACTTGGCATTCACAACTTTCTCTAAGATTCTATAAAAGGCCATGTACATACATAAAAAAGAAGATAGAAGGGAAAGTTATCATTTTTTTCTAAGAAAGGCAGAAAATATTGGCAATATCATTCCAAAAAAGTCTGATCTAATGATTTTGGTGGCAAATGTGCGATTGCAATTTGTTTTTTCTTCTCTTTTTATATTCCGGTTCCGATTTTCTTTTTTTCTCTCTCTAAAAATTGCTTCAGAGTTTGTACGAGTCATTGACTCTGAAATGATCGATTAATAGCTCATCCATCCGTGCATTCTTTTGCAAGAGTATTTTCTCTAGGAGAACTTTTGTATGCTTTAGCGTACCTATATGAGAACTATGCAACTGTTTCAACTTCCTTTATAATTTTTTACGCATATCCGGTATTACACACACTCTCTCTACATTCATTTGAAAATAGAGGAAGAGAAACGTAATAAAAATACGATTTATATTATTGCACCTTATTCTTTTCTCCACTTTAGAAAGAAACCCAGAATATGTTATAAAAATAGACAGAGAATAAATGAAAACTGTCTATGGAACAAGTACAACTTTCACTTTTGTGTGTGTTTTTCTCATTCTGCGAAAACTTTTATGGGCATACCTTTATGACAGATTTGTAACCAAAAAGTAACCAGTTTTCTTCTTCGGGAAGGATGATGATCATCGTCATATGATCACTTTCTGATTTCCGCGCATCCTTCCTTATCTCCTGCCGTTATCGTCACCATAAACTAAAAGATCACCATCAGAGTGAAAAGCCTGTGTGTGTGTGGTTGGTGTATTATTATGCTAACCGGAAATTGTTGTGACTACGATGCCATGAACAAGAAAATTGTGCTGGAGAGAAGACATTCCTTTTTCAAAAGAGAAAGTGGAGAAAGCACAATGATATTATTATGTGAGGATGTTGATCATAATGATAAGAAACATAAAGATTGAGAGAAAGTTGATGATTACGTAACAAAACACCTTTTTTCTTTTCTGAAGATTCCTCCCATTCCCAAACAAAAAGTTTCTCTTTTGGTTTAGGGTTTTGTATATTGTCGTGTGATTTTCCCAAATAAAAATATAACTGGGACACAAAAGAAAGAAATCCGATTCTTTGTGTGTGAGTAAACTTAAAGAGGTCATAAAATAACCCGGAGAAAGAAAGAGAAAGCACAAGGTATGTCATAACGCGTGTGCTCAAAACTAAGCCATAAAAATATATAACAAAAAGAGAAAAGCATCTCTAGCTCTGTTTTCACCGACATTTCTCTTTATTTATGACCCTGTACATAGATAACCTTGTTGGAAATCATATTGTGGAAGATTATCATGAAACCCATAGTTATATATATGTAATATTATGAGCCCATGAAAATATCTTGAAAAAAGGAAAAAAGCTGCTGGATGGCTTGCTGCTGTGCTGCGTTTTTTTGGTTGGCGGCACACATCCAACTTGTACACGCGTCTAGTCTCTATTGAGAAGGAGTTTTGGTGTTTTTCACATTTTTTGAGCATTTCGTCAAAATTGGCACATATGTACACTTTTATCTTGTGAATTCAAAAATAGTAATATTTTGGTCTCAGGGTGACGATGTCAGTAAAAAATTGATGACCAAATGTGACCATTTTCATGTTTTCGAGGAATACTAGGATTTTCGTAGTTTTTTGAGGATAACTTTTGTATGCATCTAAATCTCGAAAATCGCCGGGATGCCCATCCTAGAATATTTATTGCTTGTTTAAACAAAACAAATTTCAAGACAAAATTCGGTTCCATGGTGGAGATATTTGGAAAAATGTATGGGCATGTATACCAAACTTGACAGAATCCATCGTGCCAAAAGTGACAGAATGCTGTTTCAATCTGCGTCATCAAAATTGTCTCATTAATATACCAAATTAAAGCCAATGAAAAACGACAGGATCGTGTTTCTCAGTTTTTTGAAATACAAACTAACAAGAAAGTTATGACCTAATTTACAAAGTGATGGATTTTTGGACAAAATGGAAAGTTTCACTAATATGGTCATAACTTCCTTGTAAGTGTGTGTTTCAAAAAACTGAGAAACACGATCCTGTCGTTTTTTATTGGCTTTAATTTGGTATATTAATTGGAGAGTTTGGATGACGCAGATTGAAACAGCATTCTGTCACTTTTGGCACGATGGATTCTGTCAAGTTTGGCATACATGCCTATACATTTTTCCAAATATCTCCACCATGGAACCGAATTTTGTCTTGAAATTTGTTTTGTTTAAACAAGCAATAAATATTCTAGGATGGGCATCCCGGCGATTTTCGAGATTTAGATGCATACAAAAGTTATCCTCAAAAAACTACGAAAATCCTAGTATTCCTCGAAAACATGAAAATGGTCACATTTGGTCATCAATTTTTTACTGACATCGTCACCCTGAGACCAAAATATTACTATTTTTGAATTCACAAGATAAAAGTGTACATATGTGCCAATTTTGACGAAAATCGGAGAAAGTGCCCAAAATTTGTGAAAATCACCAAAACTCCTTCTCATTATTTTCTTTTACGATTTTTTCTCTCTCTCTTTCAGACTTTCTTTCTGTTTATTATGGTTTCCTTGAGTTGTTTCTTTATTCGCACTTTCACTTTCTTTTGTTGTTATACATTTTTTCTATGCATTTTTCCCTCTGCTTCTGTTTCCTGTTGTTATTGTTGTTTGTGTGCAATCATGCTAAAGTGAAAGTAACTTAAGTCAAGATGCTGACATGTATAGAAACACTACACAACATTATCATTAGTATATAAGGGCAGTGTAGAGAAAAGAAAGTAAAGAGAAAGGCGAGAAGTGTGTAAGTTGATGTTGATATTGATGCTTGCTTGTTATATAATACATTTTTTTCTTTATGAAAAAGAAAGTCAACAATTTTTCACTACTTTCACTCGTCTTTCACTCTCTCTCTTTCTGTGCCATATTTTTTATGGTGTGTATGTGTGTGCTACTTCCTTCTGCGTGCTTGAAGGGAAACATACTGACTCACTCAACTTGTGATAATCATCCGTCTCCTTTTCTGAGTGAGTTTGGGTAACAAGCAGAAAAAAATAAAATAGGGACATGAATGAAGGCACCAAGAATGAATAACAAGACGGGTGGTGAAAGTAAGTGGATCAAACATGATAATGATGCTTAGGCAAAAACGTGCAGAAATCGTGCTGGTAGCTTATCTCTCTACACAACGACGCTTATTCTTAGTTGCGTGAAAGTCAAAAGTGAAAGCTGAAAATGGTCAGTATAAATATATTTTTTGCAAAGTTAACAAAAAAAACTCTGTAAAAGAACAAAAAGGAAAGTGTGTAATATACCCTACAAAAATTTGTAACTGCCACACACTCTATTTGCTTGTTTTAGACTTTCACTTGGTGTAAAAGCAGATAAATTTTGTTTTGTGCAGGGTAGTAATAATACTCCTCCGGGAGAAATTTAAACGTGTGTGCACTTTCCCTTTTTTGTTCAAATGAACGTTTTTCCAGGGAAAATGGTCAGCACTCGCTTGTTGTTGTACATTTTAGCTTTCTAGTATCTACCTAGAATTGTACACCGTGCAAATAACTTTCTATAGTAATGCAACTTGATCCTAGTCTATTTGTTTCGGAAAAAAGAGAAAGCCGTCGGACTTTACAAAAGTGGTCAGCTCTTTTTTAAACTGACTATCTTCTCCTAAAGCTTTACTTGCGGACACTAAACGACCAAATCGATTTTTTTGAAAAAGAAACTTTCTCTTGCTTTATATTATCTAGTTTAATATTTTGCAGAATGTATAAAGCCTGCAAGCAGATCTGTTCCTTTTCATCGCTTTACAATAAACCAGTTTATTTTTGCAAACTTTGTTTCCGCCAGAAAGGAAACAAACTGCTTCATGATCTTAACTATCTTTGTTCTCGTTTTTTATACAAAAAGTTTTTTTGTTTTAGCAGTATGCCTGCTTTCTCTTCAAACAAAATAGCACAAGCGTATCCTCTTTCATCCCGTTATCATAATGTTGCATTTTCCACACACTGCAAAAGCAAAAAAATATGTCTGATAGTCATTGACTTTCTCTTTTTAAGCGAAACAAGTTGCAGTGTTATTTTCTTTTCTTGTCATAAAAGGCTATGCACTCACGCTGTGTGCCAGTAAAACAAGGAAACTGGAAGACAATACCGTTTTTTGTGCTACTCCAATAAATCTAATAATAAAAAATAGAAACAAAAAACTTTCTCAGCCTACTTTCCTTCATGCTCTAGAAAAATAAATATAATAATAATAATAATAGTGCTGTTCTAAACTCAAGTAGCATTTTGTCATAAAAAGTGGCAAAAACTGTGTAAGAAGAAAGTAGGCAATATGGCTTTCCCTTTTTTGTTTTTATATTCTACTTCCGTTCTGCAGTCTTTCTATCTGCTTTGATTTTTTATTTTGGAAAGATAAGTTATCAAAAGGAGAAAACGGTTTACATTTCTTTCTATAAATAAAAGCAAAATAGATAGCTAGGTATGTATTATTATGGTCCTTATCTTGAAACAGATAACAAGTGGCACACTATCAGAAAAAAAATATTTTTTTCTCTTCGAAAAAAAGGAGAAAGCGAATAAAAAAGTGAAAGAGTGTTTAATGGGCTGCGAGTCTGTATATCTATTTTTATTTTCTTGGTGAAAGTCTGAAAGTGGCAGAGAAAAAAGGAAAAAGATACACATAGACACAGACACTAACACTAGACACAAGTGTGTCCGTGTACAAGTGTGTAGTATTATTTTTAACCAGAAGAAAGTTCATTGAATTGAATGGTTGTTTTATTGCACTGGCCATTAGCCGAGAAAAAAGAGACCGTTGTGCACACTTTCACTGAAGAGAGGGAGAAAGGTACTTACCTTTTTTATTATTAGTAGGGAAAGTAGAGAAATGTAATGTGCGGCGATGCTGGGAAAGAGAAAGTGAGAATCCAAAATGTAGCCATTTTCTTTGTCATCAGAGTCGTTTTGGAGAAACAAGCAGAAGATAAAATTATTGTAGTTGGGAACACAGAACGATAAGTTACCATTTTCATTGTACATTGAAACTTGGAGGAAAGCAGGGAAAGCTTTTTACACGAGATTCATAGACTTGTGAGCGCAAGCATGCGAAACCAGGATAATGTGCAAAATGCAGAGAAAGCACAGACACAATAAGAAGATAACTTGAGTAAGTTATCGCGCGGCTTTATTTATATTATTTTTTGTCCGGGTTACAAATTTTGCAACCAGCCATTTGTTACTTAAATTTGTTGGTTTTTGGTTCAGCTAGCACAGTTTTAGCGGTAGTGGACTGTGGAAGCAAAAAAAATATACACAATAAATAAAGCTTTGTACAGGTGGGGAAAGTCCAGAGAGAAAGTGGGTTTAAAAAACTGGCCAGATACTTTCTTCAGAGAAAGTAATAAAGTGGTTAGGTAGGTAGATGGCTATAATAGGCAGCAAGTTTATTGGGCTTATTTTCCGGAGAGAAAGTAAGTGAAAGGTTTCTAGCAGGTTTAGCAACCAGTAGCCATTCTTCAGTGAAACCTTGTCGACTTGTGGGTTTCATCAAGTGAAGTATGTGTGTATGCCACACAAGTTTAATTTATTTCTAGGGCGGGAAAATTCGATAGCTTGATTGTATGAAAACTTGTTGATGCGGTCAGTTTCCTTGTAAAATTGCTACACAATAAATTTATATTTTTTGGTGCACCGCCTCAAGATTTTTATACACATAATTATTATTACCACACAGTAGTAATTAGTGGGCAAAGTCTTTTTCCTTTTTGTAGAAGGCAAGGGCAGCATTAAATTTGTCTCATTTGAAGAATAAAACATATAAGCAACTTTGTAATACAGCTTTTACTTTTCCATTACAAAACTATAAAAATGTTGGTTTACACCAGAAAAAAATGCTAATTGCGTTGAAATGGAAGAGAAAGTTGAAATGAATAATGCAAATCGGGTACAAGTTATATGAGCATGTTCACATGAAAAAAAGAAAGTTTAAATGGAGTCGTGTCAGAAAATATACATTTTTCTCTTTTAAAATTTATGCTGGATCATGTATGCCGTACTATTACAGACATGCAAAAATGGAATATAATAGAGTGAGTGTGAACAGAGGAAAGAAAAGCGGAGAAAGTTTTTTTATTATTATTTTGGAAATATGTAAAGAAAGGCATGTATATACACAACTAAATAGTAATAATGAATCAAGTTGTAGTAAAGCTTACACACAGAACAAACGTTTATATTACATTTTGAGTTGTTAGTAGTGCCGTGCCGCATCTCTCTCTCTTTCTCCCGGTCTGCCTTTTTTTGCTTGGAATTAGTGTTCATGTTTATTCATGATGACGACTCCCTTTTCTTTCCCTCTCTCTCAATATGTAAAAAAGAACATTGCATCACAATCAGGCGAAAAATGGGAAAAGGCTTTTTTGTCGGACAGAACATGCCTCAAGAGAGAATAGAGAAGCAGAGAGAAAAGAAAGTAATTTGTAGTACATTTATATTCTACAATAATTTTCTTAATGCTCAACTTGTGGAAAACGGGAAAGAGGGCGGGCTACAACAGTTTTCTTTTTTCTGAAGAAAGGAACACCTCCACACAAGAATGAAAAATGAAAGCTTACATAGTGTGTAGTGAAAACAGAAAGAAAAGAAACGTGCTTTTGTAATGCCAATGTTTATAATAGATAGATAGAGAAAAAACGTGATTGGAAAATACAAGAGTATTATTTTTCCAAAGAGAAAGTGTGTCGGCATTAAGAAAACGGCTAATTAGATGGTATTAATATCTTAATCATAAAACTTTCTCTTTTTTATTCCATTTCTTGTGAGCTTGATCCGTGTGTATAGGTTTAAATATGTATTTTCTCTTTCTCTCCAGAGAAATGTTTGATTTTCTCTTTTGAAAAGCTTATTCCGGGTCGTCATTCATTCAATCTCGGTTTAATTGGCTTCGTGACAGTGGTTCCTAATCAAAATGTTTTAACTAAGCCGTGTGTAGCCCAGACAGAAAAGAAAACTGCTGATGCCGATGCCACACACGTGCAGCCTCGGCATCACCAAAAGAAAAACTTTTTGAAAATGGATTCAGAGAAAGTTTTTATTTGAACACGGAAAATTATCATTATCAGTCCTGCCTCACGACGTTGTAAAGGTAGTAGTTGGTCGGAAATTTGGTGTTGCACTTTGAAAAAACGAAAGAAGAAGAAAAGGATGTAGTTTTTTTCTGGTTGGGTTATTATTATTATATGCTTGCAATCTGCTGCCAAAGCCAAAGTTAAGCAGTTTTTTCTCTTGTAACGAGTTATTTTGGTGGTTTTGCTCCCTGCCAAAAAAAGAAAAGAAGAAGAGGAAAAAACCAGTTGAAAGGAAAATCGTAACGAATGGGCGTAAATTGATTGGAACGCAAAGAAAGAAAGTTGAGAGAACTTTCTTGTTTTTTGTTGCTTGTTTGCACACACACAACCCAACACACACGGAATTGAGTAATTTACTCTTGTTTGCTGCTTATTTTTGCAGAAGCATAAAAGAAAGTGCATTTTTACACAAGTGGAAATATTTTGTGTGTGGGTTTTTCTTTACTAAAGAGGAGAAAAATTGCATGCGTGCGTTTTTCTCTAGTTCCTCTTCAGTCAGGAAGAAAGTCGGCTAATTGCTTAAAAAGTTTGGTTAACAGAAAAAACGGTGGTAAATTACGCTCAAGTGTTATTTTTCTCTTAGACTAGTGTACTTCTATAAACTTTGTTACTTTTCTCCAAGCCACCAAATTTAATTAAAAATGTGTGAAAAAAGGGTTAATGGGATGTCCGTCCGCTTTTGATGAATGAGGATGGATAAGATGATGATGTTGATGATAGCGCCCCAAGGTAGCCAAAGAAAGCTCCTTTTTTTAAAAAGAGAAAGCAGGTGTGTAGCATTTTTCTCTCTTTTTCTTTCAACCTGTCAAACATTCTTGCTGGGAATGTGTGGTTTCTTCACCTTACGAAAGGCTTTTGTGCTTTTGACTTTATCACAGTTTTGGAAGGAAAAAGAAAGCGGTGAAAGTAGAAAAGAAAGCTGTTAATGGACTTGAAGCCGCTATTCGTCTTAAATGTTTTAGGGCTTTTCTTCTTGCTGACTTGGTTGACTTTTTGTGCCTTGTTGTAAACCGCTTATATACGGTGCGATAATGGGTTAAGTGATTTTTAAGTGTTTTCTTTCGCTGATGTAGCAGTGTAGTAAGTAGTCAAAAGTCAAAAAGTGAAAGAGCTTAAAGTGTGTGTGTGTGACAATGACAACTTGGTAATAAAATTATCTCTGTGTTTTTCCAAGGGATAATCGGATGAAAGATGAAGAGTAGCTTTTTTATGGATGGAGTGTCACCTTTTTATACATTTTAGAAGGAAATTGTCACAAGTCACGACATGGCACATTTAGTTTTTCTGAAAAGATAAAAAATGACAGATTACTTTTATCTTGGTTTGATTTTCAAGCGAAAGTGGATAACGGATGAACTATGGAAATGTTTAAAGAAAAATGGCATAAAACACAAGAAAATTACAGGAAACACTTTGCTCTATTATTTTTCCTAAACGTTTTAACATTTCGTCGGTCATCCATTCATTTTTTGACTAAAGTGGAAGCATTTTTAACTAAATTATGTTTAAAATTATAATTTTGGTAGTTTAGCCAATGTGTTTGTTCAACGACTACATTTATATTCTTCGATTTTATGCGGCACTTAGGGTATATCAGATATTATCTTCTCGACCTCATATGTATTGGATAGATTGATCTAAATACTATCAACCCAAAAAGTAAATCGATTTTCTCCAGAAAAAGTTTTTAATTAAATCCTGTAATCCCCCTCTCCACTTTCTTTCATTCTCCCCCAAAAAACTTTTGTTTGTCTTTTTCCTTATTTTTTGCGTCTCTCTATTTGTCTTTCCAAAAGCCGGAAATGCATTTTTGGTGCATTCATCCTCAGTCTGATAACCCATCTCTAATGAACCTTTACCAAATACACAAAAATGCTCTGCAATATTGTCCTGGCGTGTGCCACACAATCTACGCACACACTGCGCCGCACTTCAATCAAGATTTATTCTCTTTTCAAGCTATACTACTACATTCCCCCACTTTCATTACTACTGCGTTGTATTTTCCCCTTGTTTTCTTCCTGATAGCATTTCTACTATTTTTTGCTCTCTTTGTTGTATTGCGTCGCGTGTCCTGTATGGGTGTGCACTCAGGTGTAAGCAATCCAACTTCAATTTCTCTTCTTTCTTTTCCTCGTCCTCCTCCTATCGCTAAAATATATTATTGAGCTGTTTGGTTTTCTCCCGAAATTATATATTTTTCTGTTCTTTCTCCACTCAACCGGAACTAACCCAAATGCATAGAAAGAAATGAAAGTTACTCAGAATATATATTGCCCATTGTTTGTTTTTCCTCTTGGTCGACTAGATAACAACTTACACTGGTTCCATAAAGCTGCATGCACTTTCATTTTCTTCTACTTCCTACTTCCTATCCTACCATTTTTCATTTTGTCTGCCGTTTCAAATTAAAACCGACTTTTACTTTCTTCCCCTCCCCGCTCTCGTCACTGTCATTCTCATCATCATCATCATCTTTTATATTCCTTGTCTTGTCAATTGACAAGCTAAGAAGAACAAGAATAAGAAGAAGGGGACAACGACACTTTTTTTTTATCCATTCAGCCACTTTTTTCTCTCTTCGTCTTTAGTCTGGCACTTGCCGATAAAGCCCGTTATTTTTTCCTCTGGAGAGAAAGAGACACAGAAAAAAACTTCTTTTTTGGGTGCTTGTACGCCCCAAGGAACATTCTAACACTACACACTTCTTACTCTGCTGCTGTTGTATTGATGTCGATGTAAAGAATGGTGATGCACACGTCCATTAACTTTTTCCAAAGAGAAAGTCAGTGAACCATGCAGAAAAAAAGAGGAAAAATGATACTGTGCATACCCTCCAGCCAAAAAAAACATGCTGATCCCCAAAGAAAAAATTTTCTCTGGTCGCTTTTAGCTAGTGGCATTCATCTAGTTTAACTTTCTTTCATGATTATATTATGGCAAGGGAGAAAAACGTTGAAAGTGGCAATGGCCATCATAACGCTCATCACTTTTTTTTTTGCAAAAATTAAGCTTTTTCTCTGTGACCCAAACCTGCTCAACAAAATATGGCCCTGTTTTGGCACTTGAATAAAAATTGTGCGGCATGCCTTGATATTACGGTTTTTTGGGACCAGTAGTATCATCCATCCGCAGCAGAGCAGGGACATGAGAGAAGAGGATGAGGATGATACTCCATCATAATTCATGATACGCTACATTTTCTCTCTCCGCGTTTCTCGGTATTCATCCGAAAAATCCTTTTGAAGTTTCCTTCCAAAAAAAGAAGCTCTAAGCTTAAATAATATATTGGCCTGGGCTATGCTACTCCTAGAAAAAAAAAATATTTTTAAGCCTTTCCAAAAAATATATCTAGGATGACAATATGATAAAGATGATGGGCTCAGTGAACTGTGGGTCTACGCAAAGCTGCTGATATTTTTTGCCCAAACTGTAACGTATCTCCATCATCAATAGATATTTAGTGCTTTATTTAGCAAAAAAACCAGGATACTGATCGGAATCCAATGTCGCGTATATTTTTTTGCATAAAATATCCCATTTTTACTTTCACCCGAAGGCTGTAAGGTCTTAAATGTCACCTAAATTTACTTTCGCCCAAGCTATGACCCACTTTATTTATATTTTCTTCATGCGTCACACAATGTTTATTATTTTTTTCTGCCATTATTTCACCAGGTGATATTTGTTTACCTATTTATATTTTTTGTTTAAACATTGTAAATATTCCCTACTGCCATTACTTAATCATTTTATAGCTGAAAATAATATTTTCCACCAGAGAGAAAATCGCCATAGGCATAAAATATCTCTCAGGTTTCTTTTTTCTTTCGGTTTGGCTTCGACACAAATATAAGCTCACGTACCAAAATCTCGTTATTCAAACCCCCGCACACATACACCACTCAAGAGAGAAGAAAGCTTTCTCTCTGAAAAAAATATGAATTGTGTTCGCATTATTGTCATAATATTATACCCGGTGTCTATATCCTTTGAGAGAGTGAGTGAGCTCTACCCACAAGAAAATTGTTCTTCTTTCTCTGCAAAAAAGCAGGAATAGTTTGTCATACTTACACGACAGTCTTTTTGGTCTTTGTCTCCTTTGCACAGAGAAAAAAGAAGCTTTCTCTGCTTTCTCTCCATCTCTCTCTTTCTTTCCATGTGTGAATTCTTCTCTTTGTGAATTTTCTCTGTCTATTTCTTCCTGGTGTGTGTGGAGGCTTTTTTCAAAGATATTATATTTATAGTTGGTTTTCAGGCCAATTCTTTCATAATAATAATAAAAAGTGAGATACTTTCTCTTTCTTTCTCTCCTTCTCCAAAAACCTATGAATGTAATACGTGGTGTGGTGTGGTGGTCTTTGGTTTCGTAATAATGATGTTATGCAGTATGTTATGGAAATTACTGGACACTTTGACAGTTTGTATTTTCCCTGGGAAGAATTATTGATACGCCATTACACATACAAAAGGCGAGAGAGAAAGCAAAGAGAGAAAATAGGGTATTCATGGGCTATTTTTATGATGATAGGATTTTCTCTCTTGTCCTCTTTCACTCTCTGTACTCATGTTCTTTTTGCTTTCTCTTTTTTTTATTCTACTACTGTGTTCATATTATATCTATTGTTATGTATTATTATAAATGCTCATATTTTATATTTTTCTCTCTTTTTGCAGAATCGTGGCGGAGGACTAGACATGAACGTGTTGGAGGCGTGGAATGAGGGCATTACTGGCAAAGGGATTGTTGTCACCATTCTGGATGATGGATTGGAGAAGGACCATCCCGACATTGTGCGCAACTATGTAAGTACAGGGTGTAAACACCAAAAGCTTTTAAAATTTTATAAAAAACCGTTCATTTGATCATCATAGCCATTATAATCATCGCATTCACCTCTAAAATATAATAACATGTGCATATTACAAATTACAAGTACAGTTTTGTGTGTTTGAAGAGCTTTTCCCTTATATTATTTTTTTACTACGGGAACTGGTCACTAAAGAGAAAAGTTGAGTGCACTGACCTTCCACCTTTTTTTACTTTTTTACGGTACACTGGTCCACACGCTGATGGCCTGCAGCCAACTGGCCAGTAGTAGACATACCAATTCACAATTTCAACCAGAGACATACAAAAATTCTCGTTTTAATCTGCTGCTCTGCTGAGTGAGTGTGTGTATAAAGAGGAAAAACCACAGAGAGAGAATTCATCCAACATCCGCATTTTATTTCCACTTTCTCTCTGTGTCTGTTTGTTTATGTAGCTCATTAAAAATTCCTCGGTGCTTTTGGCAATCTTGCAATGTTGCTGCTATGCTGCTGCTCTGTGTATGATGATGATGCAATATTTAGCCGGAGAATAAATGGTCAGTTTTTACTTTAACCCTGCACACCCAAAAAATCTTCAGTTACATTCCATTGCAGCAGCAGCAGAATTTTGGAAATTTTTTTGTCTTTTTTCAAAAAAGAAATTTTTGGGGCTATGCCACACTGCAAAAACGGTCTTTCTTTTAAACCCAAAAAGATGAAAAAGCTCTCTTTCAGAGTTTTCATTCAGTTCACATTATTATACCATCAGTAATTTCAAACTTCTTTGGAATTTCGCCTTTTCCCCTTTTTCTTCTGAAGACAGAATTATATAAACTGTGTCCCCTTTCTCTTATTCTCTTCTTTAAAATATTTTCTTCCTTCTTAAATTTTGGTGTGCATTTGCATGCTCACACATTCAACATTTTCCCAGTTTCATTTTCAAAGAAAAGATGAGTTACACATCTTTTTTTTCTAAAGACATTCCATTCCAAAGCTCAGCCCCAAAGCCGCTTTTTATTGTAATAAAGAGAGAGAGAAAGAGAAACGTTTTCGCGGGGCTTCTGTGACTGTAGGGTTCAGAACCCCATTAAAAATCATATTCATTCTTATTACCTATTTTACATTGAACATTATTGAACTAGCCAATAAAAAAGGTCAATTGTACTCAAAAACTTTTCTAGAGAGAATAAATTCTCGTTTTATAATTCTCTCTGCTTTTTAACCGACAAAAATATAATGTCTTTTTGGCGGAATATTTTATTCAGAGATGGTCTCCAGTTCAATTTCTTTCTGATCTTCTTTTCTTCACAAATATATATTTTTAAGAGGAAGGGAAGCGTTTTCATTTTTTGGGCACACCAGACCAAAGCTCCATCCAGACACCAGATTTTCCCTCTTTTTCTGCTCTGCTTACCCCTTTGTTGTTCCAGTTCAAAGTTTTGGCGTTTTACATGCTTCATTTTCAAACATGGAATATATTTACACACACTTTTACATCTCCAAAACCCCAGTTCAGAATCCCGGAAGAATGCTTGCCCAAGTTCCCAAAGATTTTCCACCCCCGCTTCACAGCCCATTTCCCATTTTTGATTTCTCCAAGCCAAACTTCATCCACATCTTTCCAAATCCCATTCTTTGGTCCGTTTTGTTTCATCTATACTTCCTTTTATTCCTCTTTATTGTCCATTGCACCCAAAAAAATTCATCCCAGAACACAAAGCAGATTCCTTGTGTCAGCCAAAAGAAGAACTTGTATATTTATTCAAAGCTGGTAACATCACACACTCTTATACTCTTTCTTATATTCCCTTCCACACCCTTTTCCACCCTTCTTCCCATCTCAAGAAAGAAAAACGTCTTTGTTCTTTTCGTCTCTTTTCCAAAAAAAAAATCCACAATAAAAAGCTTCAAGAATATGCAGGCACACGCACACAAATCAGGATTCCGCTTTTTTTCTCCAGACTCTCTTCTCTGCTCGCACACTACTCACTTGTTTCGCATTCAAATGAAGGCTTACACATTTTCCTTTCTGATATGCGTGGGTGACTACATGTATGCCGGTTCCATTCTCTTTTTTTATGCAGATATACATCCCAGAAAAAAATTTCTCAAGAAAAAAGAATACCCCGACAATATTTTTTACTTTCTTGGGTAATTCATATTCATGCATGCCTGCCTGCATATTACTTACACGTACACGCAGAGAACACATCACATCACATATGGCTAATGTAATCGAATGTGTATGTGTGTGTGTGCTTTCTCCAGAGAGAAATATCATTCAAAGAGAATATGTCACTTATGGGCTTGTAGTTCCTGCTGGTGTCTCCACTCATTTTCCCATTTCCTCCCAAGAAAATACGCAGTTTAACATTCACAATGATCATTGCCATTTTATAATACTCTGTTATGTTTTCTCTCTCTCTGGTACTGTCATTTCTCTATCTTTTATCCTCTGATCTGTCTCAAGTTTGGCCTTGTGTGTGTGGTGTAATCTTAACTGTCTTGTCATTTTCTTTCTACAGACCTCTTTCTCCAAACTGTTTGCATGTACAAACAGAAACAGAGAGTCACAGAGTCTGATGATGATCATGATCATGCTGGCATGTTATTTTAAGATCACAGTTTTGGTCTATCTATCTGTTTTTGTGTGTGGGTAGCATATGGCATATTGCTTCCTCTTTTCTAACTGTTAAGTGTTCTCCCTATTTTCCCTGTTAAAATTATTGTAATGGATGGATGAATGGTTGTTTGGTGGATGGGGAAGGACCATCACAGAAAATTGTACATTCTAGAAAGCATTTCAACAGCGACAGTTGTTGCTGGTGCTACTGCTCTGCTGTTGTTTTTTCTGGGTTCTTGACGACAACAGCAGCAGCAAAGAGAGAAAATGGAATGAAAAAGAAAAATATGTGAAAGTGATTGCATCACTGGAGAAAACAGAGGGGGAATACCATATAGAAAAGAAAGTAAAGTAGCAATGTTGTCTCTTGGGAGTAACAAGTCGTCCCATTAAAAAAACTCGTCGTATACATTTCCTTGTTGTTGTTGTTCTTGTTAAAACAGATGAAAATTAAAGTAAAAGCAGACGAAAAAAGAAAGTAGCATTGAAAATTAATTTTTTTCTAAAGAAGCTAAAAAATATTCCATTTTGGAGTATTGGCGTGTGTTTTCCATTTTTAATTCATTTTCTTGATGAAAATGGAACTTTTGAGTTGAGAGCTTTCTATATGTTGAGCTATGAGGCTACTTTCACTGCTTTCTCTAGAAGATAATGGTAATCAAATTAGTTACGTTTGCGTTTCTGTCTTGTCGTTTGTCTATCTTTTTATTATTTTTCTCCTTATTCTCCTGAGACAATAGTCAAGTATACTTATTTCTAAGACTTGAGAGCAGGTTTCCCGTGAAAAAATTATTTATGTTGCGTGTGTCTATCTGTTTGTTATTGTTGTCTTCTTGCTGCCAATGTTCTGTTTTACGTCCAGGTTTTTGTGTTTGGTACTGGTGATGAATTATAAGATGACACACTCACACAACAACAAGATGAAAAGCTAAGAGTTTCAAAAAAGAGAAAGTGGAAAAAGCTTTTTTTCTCTGAAAAAATTGTGTAATCGGCTTGGCTTCTTCTATATTTTTCTCTTTCTTTTCTGGTGGTAGTGGTGATGGCATTACTTAAAAAAGCCTCTGTGTGTTCCAAGCTCCAAGACTGGTTCAGACTACTAAAATAATATAATATGATAACACACACAAAAAGCCCTGGTTTTAGCACTGGCCAGCTTTTCACCGCACACATCCACCCACAAACATGCAGATGGATCATGGCTAGAGAGAGAAAATGGAAGATGTTGATAGGACATCGTGACATGACTGGGTAATCGCAAAAATGGAGACACAGAGAGAGGATGATCATCTTCTTCTTTCTTCTTGTTCCTTTTCCTTTGGGGTGAAAATTTTCTTTGGGGGAAATTAAAGCCATGATGATGATGCTGAGTGAGTACTAGGAAACATGTCAAAGATCTTTTGTCATTCATCCTCTTTGACTTTTGGACTGGCTTCAAAGTGAAAATAGCTTTTTGCTTTTGTCTCTTGTCTCTATGTTCTGTGTTCTGCACGCACGTCTTGTTGTGTGTGTTTTTTTGGGGAAGAAAGTAGTAAAAGCAAAAGAGAGAAAGCTCTGGAGAAGAAGAAGAAAACTACCAGCATCGCAGTAGCACCAAAAGTTGGAAATGTCATTTGACAATGTGATGTGAGCTCATGTCTTTTTGGCTTTTTATAGCGGTTGTGTTTGTGTTCTGAGTAGATTTTCTGGTGGTTTTTTAAAGAATGATGGTGGTGGTGGGATGTGTGATGCATGCATGAACAAGACTGTCAGCATCATTAAAAAAGAGAAAGTTTTGACAAGACAGAAAGGTTTTTATTTCCGAGATAGAGATAGGAAGACATAAATTTTTTAAGGGTTAAGGCATCCATTTTTTTCTAAGAGTGTGTGCTAACCCATTATTCCCCAAAGAGAAAGTCCAACAAATAGGAACAAAAGGAAGGGAGAAAGTGGTCCACCTTTTCTAGGGGCTGAGTTGCACCTGTCCATGTCACAGAAGCATTCTCTTGCAGGTAGAACCCCAAATGAGGCAGGTTGTGTTCCTTGGGACACGTGAGTTAAAATCTTGTCCACGTCAGTGTCCTTGGGGGTGGCAGGAGCGCATTCCATTTTCTGATCGGCGGCTACAAGTACGCAGCTTTTGTTGAAACCGCCGGACTTCCAACAGGCGAGTTTACCAAGTTTGTACTTGGTGCTGTCTTTGGCCACAAAGGTGTCCATTTGTTCCTTGGAAGGGATTTGGAACACGTGCTCGCAGTCCATTACTCGCTCTTCGTTGGTGGCGGTGGAAAAGTAGCAACTGAGGGCTGGCACAATTAAAAGATAACTAAAAATTTGTACGAAGTCAATTTAAAATTGTTTAAAAAGGGATTTACCTTCCGCCGACGGACAAAGGTCCACCACAAGCCATAGGATAATAGATAGCGCTGAAAACACTAGCTTTGTAGGAATCCTCATGGTCCACTTGTCAAAATTACAAAAAACAAGCCAATTATACTAATCTCAGCTTCAAAATTACCATTTTTACCAATATTCACTATTTTTACAAAAAAAAATATTTATTTTTATTTCAAAAAATTCAAATAAAAAAAACATTCCCAACTTATTTTTACCATGACACGACATCCTCCATCCCTCCATATAATTTAACCCATTCAGCTCCCCAGTCATGTACCTATCCCCATTTTTATCTCCTTCTTTTATCCATCCATCCGTCTTCCTTTCCCTTTTAAAACAAACAAGGCATTCAAATAGCTTCTCTATTTATATTTATCCACCATTTATTTTCCAACCGTCTACTTTACTATCCCTTCTTCCCATTTTTTATTACCCTTTCCATCTTTAGTCGCTTTTCCTTTTCCAGCTTAACTTTTCCCCAAAAAATATAAGCAGTAGAGTATCCTCATCATCTCAAGATCCCAAAAACAATCAAGAAAATAAGCTCTCTTTTCTCTCCCTTCACATTACACCCATTCATTTATTCTCCTTCCCAAAAAACATGACCATCATCTCATGTCCGTCTTCATTCTCTCTCGTTTTGTACCAACTTGAGTAAAAACTCATGATGATGATGAACAGGGGATTAATGGAATGTAAATGGCAGCATTTTACCTCTAGAGCATGGCGTGAAGCACGTTACTTATTCCACTTGCCATCTTCATGATCATCAGTAAGACCAACAACCTACTTATTTTTACGTGCCGCAATGTATCCTTCAGGCTTTTCTAAATGAGTATCCATTTCCAAAGGAAATTTGTTGGCTTGTTGTGTCTTAACAGCCTCATCACGTATTGTTCCCTGCCAAAATTGATTCCACTTTAGGTTCTCTATAGATTCTAATCCTTCTTGGTATTGTTTTTTTTAACTAAAAGAAGGAAAATAAAAATAGGATAATATTGACTCAATTGCATCCTTTTCTAATAAGCCATTGTTTATTCTGACAATAAAGCCAGCACAGAATTTATAACAGCTTGTGTGTGATGCAGCTCTGCACAAAATTTACACAAAGACAAATGTCAAATCTATCTTTAGCTTTAAATCATCATTTATCTAGCTTAGTTGTCTGTTGCCTGCAGTCTGCATCATCTGCAATATATTTTTTTGGAAAAAGGGGGAGAAAAATGCATATAAATTCTTCAGCTTTTACATGTTCTCCCTGGGGAGCTCGGCTAATTTAGCAAGATTTACATTTACGCATTTCACTAGCTTTTCTGCATCAAAATCCAACGAGATTCCAAACAATAATAATATCTTTTTGGAAGGATGTACTAACCCGTTTCACCAGATTAAGTAGCATCTGCAGTCTGAAGAACAAGGCTTGTCATTGTTTTTAAATACTTGGAATGCTTTCTCTCTCGGCGAAAATGCTAATGCCACGTTTCCTCTTTTTCATACACAAACAGCTAATTTCCCATCTTGTGAGCTGCGCTGTTTACGTATTTTATTATTAGTTGGAATTGCCCTGTTTGTTATGTTTGCCAGGCTAGTTAACTAGCTACTGCTGCTTTTCTTTACAGTTACAACTTTACTATTAAAATGACAATAGAAAACAGCTAATCGCTTTGGCAGATAGAAGAACAAGGCCATTAGAGAAAATAAAACAAGATGGGAAGAATAAGCAGGAGCAGAAGAGGCAGAAGCTCAAAACCCGTTTTTATAGCCGCCTGCCTGTGTGCTTTCAAAATTTAAATGACTAGCTGAACAGCAGCATCACCAAAAGCATAAGACGAGTAGAGAGGATCATCAACCAGATTTTTTTCTCGAAGAAGGAAGCAGCACAAGGAATACATAAAATGGAAGGTTTTTTTCTTCTGTGAAAGTGGGAGGAAAACGGGGAGGAAAGAGGCTATCTCCTATTTCCTTTTTGTTTTTAATGCCTTTTTCCTCTGTTTCTTGTTGGGAGGGAGGGTATTCTGGTGCCTAATGTTTTTGGCTGGTGTGTGGAGGCTAATATTGGTGCTGGTGCCCAAGAAAATGGCTTGTTGATGTTGATCGCTTTCTCTGTTCTATTCTTCATCCTCATCTTTAGAAGACTGGACTGGTAGTCAAAAAGCAAAACGCTGTTTTTACCAACCATTTTCCCTTTTTAGTAATAAAAAAGGCAACTAGTAAAAAATGGGAAATGGGTAGAAAAAAGAATGGAGGATGGTTGTACTACTTGTTTTTTAAAAACAAGCGAATGATGATCATGATTTTGGGTGGTAATTTATTGTAGAATACGCTGTATTCTTGTTTTCTCCACTTTGCTTTCATCTTTTTCTACAAAAGTTTAAAATAGGTAGTGTGGGTGTGTAAACCAGCATGTAGGAGGAGTTGCTACATGACGTGTGTAGTATTTTTAGGTTTTAAGTTTCTCTTTTGAGCTGGTTTTCTTTAAAGTTTACAAAGAAATTGGCTTGACGCCCTTGTTAAACTGCAGGTTTTTTTAAAAAGAAAGTTAACACTTGTTATTTTTTCTTATTGGAGCTCTCGGGTGACTAAAAAGATATATTTTTTCTTCCAATTACATTTCCAAAATAGCCCAATAGAAAATAATAATCTTGTAAAACGTGCTATTATTGTGTATTGTCCTGTTATTTAAACCATTTCTATTCAAATTACAAGTTATAAAACTCGGGGTACTTTTTTCTTAGATGGTTTTTCTTGCACTATATGGTACACAGTTGATAGTAGCTCGTTTGCTTGCCCATCTTGTCTTCTTATTGAATTGAAAGTGAAACTTAACAACTGTAATATAGCTTGGTGCGGATGGAAAGTGTGGAAATAAAAGAAGATGTCACCATCAAGTTTTTGTTCCATCTTATTTTGGATGAAGCTTTTGCATCTATTCTATTTTCTATTCAGCTTTTAAGTTAAACTTTAATAGTCAACCGTTTAAAAATAGAAGGCAAATTTCATGTAAACTTTCACATTTCACCTTTAATGCATGTACATGCTGGTGAAAATGGTTACATTTTTATTGGAAATTATGTGAATGGTGTAATTTTACTGAGAAAAGCAACAAGGTTTGTTGCCCCTTTCACTTTACTCCTCTATCTTTTGTGTACGTCCAACTGTGGCCAATTCAACAGTTATCCATTTCTCTTTCTCTGAAAATAATGCACCAGTTTGCTTTTTATCTGTAAATATTTTCTTGCTTTCTTTCTTCTTTACCATTTCAAAGCATTATATTGCAGCCTGTAAGTAAACAGTACTTGGTTATGAGCCCCAGCGGAGATGTGAATTATATTTTTTTACAAGACAATAGCCTTGTAGGGTGTCTTGTCTGTAGAATAATGTGAGTAAGCCTGCTATAATATTATGTAAGAGACCAGCACTTTCTTCTAAAAGAAAAAAGAAAGTACTGCGACAGCATACAAGCTTGGTAGTCTGTATTTTCTGATTATGTTACAGCAAAAAAGAAGTTTAAGCTGTTTTAAAGATTTTTTTTTTCAAAGAAAGAACGAAAAACAAGTTGGCATTTACAACCAAGCTTTTTGTATAACTCCATGTGTTGCTTTCTTCTTTTTTCTTTTTTGAAAAATATTATATACAAAATGTAAGCTTTACTAAAGAAAAGAACAAGAGATGATGAAAATGAACTTAAAAAGGGGAAAACAGATAAGGGATCAACAAGAAACGGAATATCATGGGCTTATATTCATTTTAAATAACGGATTTTTCATCTTCAAAGAAAAAAGGGGAGAAAAATGTATAAGACGCGTGTAGTTTTTTATGCTTAAGCCTGTTGTTATGTAAAAGTGATACCCTTCCAGCTTCCAGTTTTGCATTACACTGTCTAGACAATAAAGCTTGTGTTTTTAAGTTTTACAAAGAAAAAAACAGCTAAAACTGAACATGATCCCGATTACCAACTTTCTTTAAAAGAAAAAGCTATTATAAAGCTACTGGAAAAGAAATCCGTGTATTGTAGGATGCAGAACAGTTCTGAATATTATAACGGTTTAGTATTTCCTTTTTTATTTCTTCTTAGAACCGGTTGGTTTTGTTAATGTAATACGTGGAGGAGTTAAAGGCAGCACACAGCTTATTTCAATTTAACAAGGAGGAAATAAAAATGCGTATAAAATGTGGCCTGTGACGACAATCAAATATGAAGAAATGGAGATGTAGAGACGATTTTTGAGTTGATTTCAAGGCTCCGTTGTTTCAGCCAGATCAAAGGAGAAGTTTTTAAAATCCTGTCAAAGTTTTAAGTGCGCATGCAGACTTTCATAAATATTTTTCGTAGAAATACTAAAAATTATTTTTTCTGCAAGAAACATAAAAACGGCTTATGGCTTGTTTGTTGTATTGCCAAAGTACTTAATGGTTACTTCCGCTTATTCCTTTCTGAACGAAGTGTTTTGATTTAGTGTTGACTTGGTAATTATTATTTTGCACAAGAATTGAACGCCTGTAAGCTGACAAATGTCTTTGTGAGGATTTATAGTTGTAACAGATCGTTCATTGGCAAAGTCAGGTGTCAAGTTAGGAAGTTAAGAATATGAAGTTGACGAAGATTCTAAATTACATGTCGATTGGTCCGGAATCTAATCGTTGATATTCAATTTTGATGGGTAACTGAAGACCATTAATTACCATTCATTCTATTGCCTATTGTGTAAAGCTAATGGTAAATGTGGATAATACCATCAAATATGACAAATTTCCAGTTCAGTAGGTACTCCCTCCATAATCAGCAGATTAACATACCCCCAATTTAAAATTGACATACTTTCCATCTTTAAATCTATTCTGTATCAACAGCAAGCTGACCATAAAAAGCTTTCATCTGTATATCCTCTGTCGTCACGTTCTCTGATTTTTTTGTACTTGATGAGGATTTCAATGTTTGGAATTGGAAATACAGTAACTTCTACTGGTGCGGATACATTTAAATGTAATAACTAGTTGTTAGCTCAGCCATGCACAAACTTAGCTCGGGGGAGTTTAGTTACAATTCACAATTTACAATGAAAGTGTGTGAATTCATGTGGAATTATTACATGTGTGGGAATATTCCCAGCACAATGTACAAAGCATAATCTCTCAATGCCCAATAATTCCACACAAAAATGGAATAAACACTTCCATTCCACCATCAGCAGCAGCTTAACAACAGAGAAGTTTCTAAAAGACTGTGATTTGGTTCGATGGACAAAATTATTTTTGGGGATTTCAAAAATGACTCAATTCAAAATTCAATAAATAGCTATGCTGACTTATCCCAAATCCATCTCGGCCCATTATTACCCTCCATTATTCTCTGCTTGGTCATCAGTTAGCTTAGTGGCCATCATAAGAAAGCGGGCAACGACATTTCATCTAAAATACCCGATTTGGATTTGGAAAATGTTTCAAATTTTTTTGCAAAATAACCAAAAACTCTGTATGTAATCAGCACTGTCCATTCCAGAGTCCTCTCTTCTAGTTTTGCAATAATTGCAAAATATTCTATAGAAATGCAACTTCTACTCTCCCAAAACTTGTATAATGGACTAGTAGACAGTAGACCAACAGGCCAGTAGTAAACTGTGTTGAAAGTATTAATGGACTGTGTGGTTTAATCGCAATTTCGCACAACAAACTTTTTATCATCTTCCCTGATCACCACTACAGCCATCAACGACACATGTACAATGTACATATAATATCCAGAGACAATTGTGAAAGGGAAAGCAAGCGTGAAAATATATATAGAAAGCATTTATAGAAAATGGTGTGAAAGCTGGAGTTATACACACACACGCTTTTTTATTAACTTTTCCTCTTTAGGATGATCATCCTCGTCGTTCATACTGATGATGATGGTTATAATGGCTACACACAGAGAAAGGATGATTGTTTCAGTGATAAAACTTTCTCTTTCGATTATACAACTGTTACATAAACTTTCTCTTTTTTATTATCCACTATTTTCTAAAATTGTTCTGTTTTTCTCTCTATTTATTTAGGATCCAATGGCAAGCTTCGACGTAAACAGCCTGGACACGGACCCAATGCCAACGTACGACCTGACAGACAGCAACCGTCACGGGACTCGGTGTGCGGGGGAAGTGGCGGCCGAAGCCAATAATAGCATCTGTGCCGTGGGCATTGCCTACGAGGCCGGTGTTGGAGGTAATAAAAAATATTACACCAAAAATAATAATTTTTAGTGTGTGTTCACACAGGTCAAAAAAAAGAAGTTTTATGGGCTGTTGTATATTGTGTGGTATAAGCACACGCTTTCTCTTAGTCTGTCGATTTTATTGGCATACATATGTATCACTGCATAGGTCGTAATCTTGCAAGTGTGGTAATTACACTGGGTTTTGTTTGGTGTTGATTGACTGTTTGTGTGTGTGTGAAAGCCAAAGAGAAAGTGTAAAAAAGGAGAGAAAGTTATTATTGTTTTGTTTTATTGGGATTTTACCACATGGTTGTAAAACAAGAGATAGTAGTAGAGTAGTGGATATTCCCAGAGTTTATTTACGACTAGTTTTCCAGATTTTGGGCAGAGATGAAAGCTGTGTGAAAGAGAGAATATTAAAGTAAAAGCTGAAAAACAGACAGAAAGTTGCAGGAGACGCAGTAGGGATGCTCGGGATGGGAAATGAAGATTGACGGGAACAAGAGTTGTACACATGCAAAGTTACAAAGTCCCTGAAGAATAAAACCAGAGAGAAATGATGTGTCGTCTTCTGTCTGTGCACTTTGTATAGACTTCTCTCTTTTCTCTTTTGAAAAAGCATTCATTCATCTTCTAGCTTTCTCTCTCTCTCTGTGAGCTTCCCTTCTGCCGTTGGTTTTTTGGTTTTCCGGGAAAACGGACCAGGAAATGGGAAAAGATGGGAAACTTGTTGGCTGGGTTGATGATGATAATAATAACAATGTTTTATTATTGTGAAGGGAAAGCATAGAAGATGGAAAGTTGGAGAAAGTTTGAAATATGATGTGAAAATATGTTGATGATATGGTAAAGGGACACCTGGGGTAAAACGAGAGGAACTTAGCAATAAATATAATGTTTCGTAGGAATAGAGAATTTAAGGAGAACGAATAGTATCAATATCCCAGTTTATATTTTCTGCTTCTCAGAAGAGAAAATCGGAATAGAGTGTGAAAGTAAATTGGTTTTGGTTTTGCTGACGGCTCTCTCTCTAGAAATATCTGAGAAGAAGATGAAGAAAAGGAGACAGGTCCAGACTCTTATTTAGAGAGAAAGTGGATCTTATATGCATACCTAATATGTATTATGTTTATGGATTGATTTTCTCCTCTGTGCTGGTTCAAAATTCCAAAACGGATGAAAATATTATATTTGAGAGGAGAAAACCACTTAACATTTTTTTGTAAAATAGGCAACTAGACACCAAACTTGTCAAAAATTGCTTCTTTTTCTAAAAATCAGATAAACTTATCAAAATGGGGAAAATGTGGTTCACTTTCTATATCTCTCTGGGTTTAGACAGGTGGAATGACACACAAAAAAGAAGATGGGTTTATTCAAACGGGGAAAAAATTGTGTATGGTATTGGCACAAAAAATGGAAAAAGTAGGATATGGATGCATTTAACTAGAAAAAATGTAAAACTGCACAAGAGGGTAAAAATTTTCGCGAAGCTACTTTCCCACTTTCACAGAAAGGTGACGAATGACAGTAAAAGCAATATTTTTTACAAGGTGGATAAAAAGGAAACCTGGTCAGGCAGCAAAAAAAGCCTTAAGCATTTTAATAACTTTTTCCTCCAGATCCACTTGAACATGCGTTCATCTTTCATATCATCCGCACATCCTTGTCGTTATCCTCTTATAATATTCTCCGCATATCATTATCACTTTTTCGGCTCGTCTTTTTCCCCAGTTCAAAATTGATTTTGCTTTTACCACAACCTCACTGTTGTCGTCATCATCAGCATGATCATCATCCTCGAAAAAGCTTTGACTTTTATTCCTGAGCCTCTCTTCTTCCCTTCTCCCTGTCTCCTTGAAGCTCTCTTCGTCTCTTCACATCTCAGCTTGTGGAGAGAAGCTCAAAAAGCTCAATATTTCTTTGATGACTGCCATGATAATTATGATGACGGGTTCAAAAAGTTGACAAAAAAGGATGCCGCCTTGCCTTGCTACCATCTTGCTTACATTTCATATTACAAGTTGTAAGCCGCTGTAAATGTGCAACGGTAGCAACGTGAAGGAAAAAACCACCGAAAAGGCTTCAAGTACTTTCTCCCTCTTGAAAAATAAACGGTAAAAGGCAAATCAATAAGCATCATGTCAACATTTTCTTGGAAAATCGTATAAAACCTTCCCACGCACATTACCAGTTTAGTTACCTTTAGTCGGATTACTTTACAGAGAAAACGGTTTACTGATCATGTTCAAACTCATCAGTATCATTTAAACAGACAAAATTGTAGAGAGAGTGAAAGCCCACAAGTGAAAGTTTAATTTTTTTCTGTGTATTTTCTTCAGCAACTGAAAATTGTATCTAGGGAATATATTTTTTGCGTAGGAAATGTACGTGTGTGCGGTTGTTCTTGTACTTATCCACCCACACTGTATGAAAAAACCCAACCATTTTTTTCTTTTCTTTTTACGCGTGTTGTTCAAATGTACGTGACAAGAGTATGAGTAAACGGCATGATTATTATATTGTTGCCGTTTAAAAGTGGAACAATTTACACGGAGGAGAGAAAAGAAAGCTGCTTTCTTTTTTCTCTAGCAAAAAAAGCCTCAGGAAACTTCGTGAGGTTTTGCCAAAAAGGGATTTTTCCTTTAAAAAGAACAGAAAATGATACACGAGTCCAGAGCTGGGATAACGCATACTTTACGTTATGCGATACCGTTAATTGTTATTTTGAAAATTCATTTTCGTTATCGTTACCGCTACTCGTTATTTTGAAAATTCTTTTGCGTTATCGCTTCCGTTACTCGTTATTTTGAAAATTCTCCTGCGTTACGCGATACCGTTATTCGTTATTTTCAGAAAAAAAACGCGTTACTCGTTTGCGTTACTTTTTACACAGTAACGAAAAAACTCACTGCGATACAACGCGTTACTTGTAAATTTGTATGATTTTCAACTATTAGTTGAGGTAAATGAGTACCAGCGACATAAATTTACAAAATTTTTGTGATTTTTAAGACGTTTTGTTGCAACAAAAGTACAGGAAAATCAAAATATGCAACCAAAATTCTTTGAAAAAACGCATTGCGTTATGCGTTATCGGTATTCGCTATTTTGAGATTTTTTTGCGTTATCGCTACCGTTATTCGTTATCCCGAGACTTATTTTACGTTATCGCTACCGTTATTCGTTATTCCGAGAATTATTTTGCGTTATCGCTACCGTTATTCGTTATTAGCGGTAACGATAACGTAAGTAACGCGCTACTGAAAATAACGCGTTATCCCAGCTCTGCACGAGTCATGAGAAGATGTAGTGGCAACAAAAATTGAACTGATTATATGATCGGGGTGATTATACGACGGAACACACACACACACATACACACTGCAGAGGGAAAAGAAAGTGTGGGTAAAAGTGAAAAAGAAAGTATTTTTTGTACGGTAGAAAAAAATAAGACAAAATGATCATCGCAAAACGTGGCATTGAATAATAGAGATATACAGAGAGAAAAAGCAAGCAAGTGAAAGGCACACGCGGATATAATAAATGAGGAGAAAAATGCCATTTTCAGCAGCAGAGAGGAAATGTCTAGCGAAAAATTTGGGTATTGTTAGTGTTTTCTCTCTCTGTGTGTGTAGTGACAGTTCTAGCTAGGTAGATTATTATTTTTTTCTAGGAGGTGGATATTTTCTTATGTATATATTTATTTTTTGGCACAACACACCCGACAGTCGACATACGGCACGAGAGAAAGAAACTGTAAAAAAGCAGCATCTTTATTGCGGGTAAAGAGAAAAAACCCGGAAAATATATTATTATTGCAGAGGAGAAAGGCTGTCACTTTACTTTCTCTTAAAATAAAAAACTAGTTTTGCGTGCTTTAAAAAAAGAAAAATGTATATATTTCTTCTTTAGAGAAAGCGAAATGGAGAAAGTGGTGTCGTGACACAATTTCCTTATTTTTTGCATGTCTCCCTTTTCTCTTTCTTGTGTTGCGACTTGCGACAATGATTATGTTTCTGTAGTAATAATAACGCCAAACTGTTGTGTTCCGTGTACCTTTTAGTGTATTTCTGTTGAATTTTTTAAAACTGAAAATGTCTCTTTTTTCTGTTTCTTCTTTTAGGAGTGCGGATGCTGGATGGAGATGTGACGGATGCGGTGGAAGCACGCTCATTGTCCCACAATCCCCAGCACATTGACATTTACTCTGCCTCTTGGGGACCGGATGATGATGGCAAGACTGTTGATGGGCCCGGAGAGTTGGCCACCAGAGCTTTTATGGAAGGAGTTACAAAGGTATGTACACAGAAGATAATCATTTTTTGAAGAAAAATAGGATTATGATGATGATGATATTATTATATGGTATTCTGTGTCAAGTGTCGAGTAGAAAAGCAGCGGAAAAGGAATTTTTGTAAATGAAATTTTTCAAGACAGCATATTCTTCCTGAATACAAAATACATTCATGCTATTTGTATCTCTTTGCCCCATTATTTAAAACCATTGAAAAATGACTAAAAGCAGACAAAGTTTTGGGCTAACAAATTGCTACAAAAGACAGATAAGCTCCAAAACGGAGAAAGTTATGCGCGTAAAGAAAAGTGGCGTATGTGTGCGCTGTCAACTACACAACAGCCTTATCATTTTGATACTACAGTGCCTACACTCTTTTACACGTCACCCAACAAACTTTTCTCATTTGCTTTTTCCCGCAAAAAAGAAATAACGACACATAACGAATTTGCTCAATGACACTAGAAAAATGCGTTCCCTGGCTTGTTTTTGCACGATTAGGTGTATACATCCTGCTTGTTATTAGTTAAACGTGAAGAAGAAAACTAGAGAAAGCTGTATACACTTTCACTTTGCACATAGCCAAGTGTGATATGTGTCACTTTTTCTTCAAGATAATATACACTTTTTTGCGTTATTATTATTTACTTGTAAGTTTTCTACATGCTATATAGTCTCCCTTACACTTTCTCTCCTGTCAACAAAAGTCTCGTTATTTTTTTGCTGCAAGAGAAAAGAAATGGCTTGGGTATCATCATCAAATTGCAGTTTTTTTTCTGTTTGTTTGGGGACGTTGGGCATTCAAGTGCCTTGGCCTGTCGTCGTTGTCGCCTTCAAAAAATGTTACTTTTACTGTGCAGCTGTAGAAGCAAAAGCACCATATATTTTATGTCATCCGTTTTCCACATTACTATACTTTCTTCCTCTAGCAGCGTGTAGGTCGTTAGCTTCGTAGTTTTGCTGGAGGAACAAGGAAGTATAAAAATTGTCTATGACTTGCTGTTTTATTCTCCACTTTCTCTTCATCTGCCCTGACAGCTTTTCAACTTTACCGTAGATATGTATTCTATATATTATAGCAGCGTGTATCATTATCATTTTATTAGAAAATATGTATATATGTTCTGCCAAAGGATGCACCAAAGTTGAAAAAATGTGCCAAGAATATAATACACACTAGTGAAAGCTTTAAGCAGCAGCCAATCTTAAGTTTCCACTTGAGTGACCTGTAATTATTATTATTCTTCGCTCCGTCTGCTTTCTCCAGTCAACTTTCACTGCGAAATCATATTTGAAACGTAATGACAACCAACACACTAGACAGTTTTCTCTTCTAAAAATATCTATCCAATAAGTGGAGGAAATGGTAATTCTCACACATTTTCTCTTCTAGTAGTAGTGTTGAGTGTTGACCACTAAGAATCTATCTATGGTCACGTGTTAGTCCATCTAACTGTATTTATTACTCAATGACTCTGGGGTAAAGTGGCTCAAGTGGGAAACTTGAATTGCTGGAAAGCTTATTAGGCTCGTGGCTCGTGGTAGCCAAAAAATTGATAAGAGGCTTGTAGGATCATCAAGAGAACGGAAAGAAATTACATATTTTTTCTTGGAACCTTTCTCCATCTCTTGAAGTAGATCATACATACATGCTTAATATACGCATTTTGGGCTAATAATAAACCCATACACATTTTTTACTACTCTCTCTCCTTCATTATTCCTTTCTCTGGAAGAAATCTCCTTTTTCTTCAACTTAAGCTATTTTCTATCTTCTCTTGTACAAATCACTTGGCTCATTAACTAACATTGGATGGGATTTTTATTCGCTTTCTCTTGTTTCCTCTTTACATTTACGGCTACATATATATTCTATCTCCATTTCCTTAGTGAATGGTTACTTATTGCTTTCTCTTCTTCTTCTCTATTCAAAGAGACTAAGGGAAAGCACAGAGCAGTATAAAGAGAGAAAAAAATGAGAAACGATTCTAACTGTCCCTTTATTCTTCTTGCAGCTTTCTCCTCCTCCAGTACATTGTACATACAGCTCAGAGTATAGACTAGTAAAATACGAGAGAATAAAATGTATAAAAAAAGCTAATCTTTTCCCCAAAATCCTCTTACATTACTTTTCTTCATACTTGATCAATTTTTTAAAGCTTTCTTCGTTTCATCGACTTTCTCCTTTTCTTCTGGACCAGAGAGAAAAGTAAAGAAGGAAAAACAGGGAAAATCCAATTGAGGCTGATCTTTTTCTCCCCCTTTCTCTTCATTCTTATCTCTTTTTGTGTGTTGTTTGCCATTCACTTTCTCTCTCTGCTATGGAGAAAGAATGTGTATCATCAATTCATCACAAAAAACTTACAAATAAACCATCAACATTGACACACGTACAAATAAATAGAGAAAGCTGGTGCGTTTGCTCTGCTCTGCTGCTGTATTCTTCCATTGACGATGATGACGACCATAATGATCATGTTTGGCTTTGGTCTGATCATCATCATCCTTTCCCCAGACACTGCTTTCTCTTCAGTCTAGTCAACTGAACACTGACTCAACTGGACTGTTCTCATTCTCTTTTTTATTCCAACCGGGAAAAAAATCCCGGAAGATGGGCTAATGCAATGTCCTTTCTCCCCGGCTTTCTCCTCCTCTTCCTATCCGTTCTTCTTTTTTTGGTTGACTGATCTTTCTCTCTCTGGATATTTTTTTGATCAAAACTCAAACTCCGTTGCTGTATATGTGTGATTGCGTGCATGGCTTGTTTGAAAATATATAAAGCTTATTTACTTAACTTGCGTCCAAGAAGAAGAAGACTAACGAACAACAAAAATCAGAAAAGAAAGCAGCTAAAAATTTTCCTTCTGGAACGACAAGTATCCTAACAGTGCGTTTGTATCCCCTTTTTCAAAATAAAAATGGAGAAATTATTAAGTTGACTTAACCATCCATTATATTATAGCTTTGTTTGCTGCAATTCAACTTGCTTATGTGTAGTTTTTAGACACGGACTAATAAATAAATGCCTTTAGATAATATTCCTTCTCCTGCTTTTCTCTCAATGAAATGTGAGTAACGAGCAGAGAAACTCAGGGATGTGCATTCAGGCTTGGATGGACGATTAAAGCCTTCTCTCTTCTATGTAATATTCCTCCTGTGTGTTTATGCTAGTCAGGAAACCAAAAGAGAAGAGAAAGCTTTTACTTTTCCTTTTCAATTTATTTATTGTCAAAAGTAAAAGCGGAGAAAGTTCATTAAATGGCTCATTCCATTATTGGAAAAAATAAGAGCAAAAGTATATATAAACTGATCATGTTGGATGTTCAGTGATCAGAAAAAAGAATAGAAAATACTGTAATCCTAGACTGTAGAAATAAAAGAAAACAAGAGATATTCACAGATTTTTTTTTATAAAAAAGGGTCATTTTCCTATGCACTGTGCAACTGTAGAGGAATGAAGAATGAGGCAACTTTTACTTTGCTTTCTCCCTGGTTGACTTACAAGTAAAAAAAGAAAGTCGGCTTGTTTTGGTTGGTGAAGCGAGGAAAAATGTAAACATCATTTACTCCGTTCTTCTTCACAGAGAAAGTTATTTAACTGGCTTATACATAAAGCTAAATACTCTATTTTTTATTATGTGCTATGTTTCCTAATGTGTAATGACCTCAAGAGAGATCAAAGCAGAAGAAAAAGAGAGAGAAAATGCTACCCTGTATTACTTTCATTTTCTCTCTTCTGTGTATGTTCACTTGAGCCTACACGGTGATCAGATTTTGTTAAAGCATTCCCAACGGAGAAAGTTTGAACAGAAAAAGGATGTGAAAGCATAATATTTTATTTTTTCAATTGGATTTATACCCGATTTGGTTCATTTGTTAAATTAATGTTGGCTTAATGTTGTGTTGTGTGTGTGTTGTTGTTTGCTAGAGTAAAGTATATAGTAGAAAGTTGAAAATTGAAAATAAGGATGAATGAGCAACTCTACAGAGAAGAGATGTGTAATTTTATTTAGATTTTGTTTAAAGATTAGTTCACTTTCCAAAGAGAGAGAAAGTATCAAAGGAATACAAAACAGGAGAGCTGTGTGTGCAAAAAAGAGAAAATCGGAGAAAATACAATTTATTATAATTTTCGCCTTCTTTTCCGCTTCATTTTCACTTTATTCCACATAGTAGATTTGCTATCCCATCTAATATTTATTTATTCTGGTTGACTACTCCATAAGCACACACACACAAAAAGGAACAGACACACACACAAACGCATTATAATATTATAATGAGTTCTATTTCTCTCTCTCTTTTCGTTTCCAGTCTCAACTTTCACTACTTTTCTCTCCCTTTGGAAATTTTCAAAAAGAAAACTCAGATTCAGAGAGAAACTGATATTATTACTGTGTCTTCTGGGAATTTATATTATTGACAGCTCTTCATCCATTTTTTTTCTGCAAAAAATAAGTTTCACTTTGAGCCAGCAAAATGAAGTGAAAGTAAAATCAAAAGAAATGTGCCATTTTTCAAGGAGCTCTCCCGAGAATAAAAATATATACTGCTGATTTAATTTCAATATTATATTTTTGGTCTGTACGGCTATAAATAGTTACTCCGTTTTGCTGCTTACTACTCGTTCTACTGGCGTTACATGCAAAAATCATATAAAATTATTGAGCACATTGTTAACCCAACCTGAGAAGCCATTAATTAACTAACTGTAATTATATTTTTCTGTTTTTTTTCTACAGGGTCGTAACGGAAAGGGCTCGATATTTGTGTGGGCCAGTGGAAATGGTGGCCGAGACCACGATAATTGCAACTGTGACGGTTACACCAACTCCATTTGGACGCTGTCAATTAGCAGCGCCACGGAGAATGGATTGGTGCCTTGGTACTCGGAAGCCTGCTCTTCTACACTGGCCACCACCTACAGTTCTGGAGGCACGGGAGAAAAACAGGTATATATAAAGCAATACAAAAAAACAATTGCCTGGAAAAAAATGGCCAACTACTAATTTATTTTCTCTGATTATTACCAACCTCACACAAACATTCTGAAAATTGATCAAAGAAAATGGCACTGCCAATGAAAAAAGCTATAGTTCAAACCCACAAAATTGGCCAAAGGAAAATGTACAATATTTTGCTCGGGTGTTACTCATTCTCTCTCTGTGGCTTTTTCAACTAGCCACTTGAAAAGCCACACATACTAGTGCACACACAACAACAGCCTGTTATTTTCCCCTTTTTCCATGTAATACGTCATGTGCAAAAGCGGCAGGCAGAAATGTTGAAGAGCAATGCAGAGTAATTAAAAAGCTTTGGAGTGGATTTTTTAGTGCGTGTCTCTCTCCTGATGTATCCGGCCCTTGTCTCATTTACTCATTTAGCTGTACACAAAGTAGAATGAGAGGCAATAATTATTAGGATTTTACGTGCCACTGATTTTCAAAGGAATTTTCCCTACAAGGTTTATACTAGTGCGTGTGTGTACTAGGTAGAAAATGACATAGACATTTTGTTTCAAAGTAGAAAGGTATGCAAAAGGGAAAAGTGATTGACTTGACAAGAATTATTGGAATGTTTGCTAATGTCCAGAGAGTCCATGCAAAGAGTAGTCAAGTGTCACCTTGTTAAAATAATGTCCAGTGGAAACTGGAATACCTTTCTCCTTTTGTGATGAAAGCACACTGACAAACTTTGAACTTCAAAAGGGAATATTTTTTATCCAGAGAAAATTAAGTAGCCAAAAAAAGAACATTAGAGCTGTATATGACATGACATGGCACGTGTCTCTCTTCTCAAATAAAAAAATATGATGAAAAGCCCAAAGATGTAATTTTTATTGTAATTTCCTGTTCAGAAGAGAACATGGCACACGCCATGTTTAACAGACAGGTTGAGAATGTATGCGTGCGTGTGTGTTTTTATGGACAGCCCCTGCTAAACAGAGAGAGAAAATGTAATAGTGGGTTATTATTGGTTTTATTGCTTTCTCCCTGTTCTGTGTTCTACAGTGTTTTGCGTTATTTGTTGGGAGGCACTTTAAATTTGATTTATGGCCTGGGCAAAAAGAAAATAGGTAGGTATGTATTTGCTGCTCCATACAACAATTTGATTTTCTGGAGAGAAACTGCTTTCTTCTCATGGTCAAGTGTGCAACACAAACTGTTATTATGCTAGGGCGATATGCAATACTCAATAGTATCAGCAGAAAATATCATTTTCTCTAGTATTTAGTTGAAAATAGGGAGAGAGAAAGGGAAATGGCAAGAAAGACACACGATACTGACCTCCTTTTTACAATCGCAATCTCTCAGAGTCTAGCTGGTTGTTTGTTACTACTACAAATTTTCCTCTTGTTGTAAAGCAAATGGAAGAATTCCGAGTTATTTTATGACCGAAAAGCTTCTCTGTATTTTGGGCGGTAGCGGTAACGGAAGCACAATCAGAAAGGGAAATGAAATGTATTTTTCTCTCTCTCTCGTCTTATTTTATGACTGTGCATCATAGAATCAGACAAAAAAAGTAAATAAGTTGTAAAAAGCATTTATATTTTTGTTTACGGAGATTATATTGCAGTTATGTGATTTATTACAATATCAGACTGATAATTCCCTGGGATTAAATTGTGGTCGGGGGAATGAAAAGAAGAGAGCAAAAAATTACACGAGTATTTTCTCTTTCCCTCTCGAGGGGAATTATAAGCTCAAGTTGAAGTTGAAAAGGGGAAAGTATTCATGTTTATAAGCTTGTATGATATTTTTGGCTTGGTTTTGGTGTAAATGGGCAAAATAAAACAAGGGCATTTAAAAAAACCACACAAAGTAATCTGGTTAACTAAGCCAAACAAATGCGGGGAGGGAGTAAACATGATAGAATGAGGTAAAAAGGTGGATAAAAAATTGTGCAAAATTATTTGCTACTTTTTCCCTGCTTTATTTTTTTGGCAAAGGGTCAAGTGAAAAATAACCAGAGAAGCCAAAAGTGGGATAAAGAGAAAAGAGAAAGTAGAGGAGGATTCTTCTTTGGGGCGGTGAAAGCATTTTATAACATTTTGTTTTTCTATTTATTTTTTTTCTGCAGATTGTGACAATAGATCTGCATCACAGTTGTACGTCCAGTCACACAGGCACCTCTGCCTCCGCCCCTTTGGCAGCGGGCATTTGTGCTCTGGCCTTGCACGCCAACAATAACTTGACTTGGAGGGATATGCAGCACATTGTGGTGAGGACGGCCCGACCCCAGCATCTTATAGCGAATGATTGGGCGACTAATGGAGTGGGGCGAAATGGTACACTTAAAACATTAAAACAAGTTAAAATAGAGAAAGATGGAAACTTTTTAATTTTTGGATTTTTATAAAAAAAATAGTAAGCCATTCCTTTGGTTACGGACTGATGGACGCTGGTGCGATGGTCAAACTAGCCAAAAAATGGAAGACTGTGCCCCAACAGCACAAGTGTGAAATCAAGGCGCCTTACACAGACAAGTAAGCTTGACAACAAGAGAAAGTTGGAGAAAGTCTGCAGAAAAATAATTGTAATTTCTTTTACTTTTCCATAGAAACATCCCCTCCAAAAGCAAAGTCACGCTTGATCTCAAAGTGACCAACTGTCCAAACGTCAACTACCTAGAACACGTGCAGGCCAAAGTCACCCTGACCTCAGGCCGACGTGGAGATCTCCAAATCTTTTTAATTTCCCCAGCCGGAACCAAGAGCCAATTGCTAGCCCATAGAAGACACGATCTAAACCGCGCAGGCTTTACGGACTGGCCCTTTATGACTGTACACAGTTGGGGGGAAAGTCCGGTGGGCAAGTGGACCCTGGAAATTCACAATGAGGGACGTTACGCGGGTAAGAAAATATAACCATAAAAACAGGCTCAAAAATAATAATGACCAAAATCATCACACTTTAACCAAAAAAACATCCTGTCATCTTTCTCCTGCCAGTCCATTATTTTTTACTACCTGTTTTAATGTCCTCTTCAACGGACATTGTCACGCAGAAGGACTCATAAAATGGCATAAAAATGTGTGGCTTTCTTCTTATCAGAAAACCATTTCCTTTTGCGCTACTGTCCATTTTTCAATTAGATTGGCTATAAAACTGCATTACGTTTTTTTATGTTCCACGAGATTCTGACCCTCTTCCTTGATGATAATGATAACTTTTCCTATAAACGGTCTATGGTGTACTCATGCAATTTTTTCTCTGTGTCTTTTTGCTTATCTGCTCTCCTGTGCTGCTGGGTTATCACGCGGGGTTTTTTCTCTCTAAAAAAATCAATTTTCTCATGTCATTCCAATATTTATAGATACAAAGGGTAAGCACACACAATAAACGCATAAAAAAGTTTCACTTTTTTAAAAATGACCATGCCCATGTCATACGCAATTTTCCATTAAAATAAACGGCTATACATTTTTGGCTTTTGACATGGTCGCAATACTTCTATTATGGGTTGTATAGATAAGGTGGAAAATATGATGATGGTTTCTTGTACTTTTCTCTCTTTTTTAATGGAATGGTGGTGGTTGGTGATGGGCTGCTTTTCATCTTCTTCTGCTGCTTCGTCACTTGAAAATATGTAGGACGCACCGTGCTCAAACGCTGGTCTCTAGTATTTTACGGCACTGAAGAGGATATCAGCATAAATGCCAATTACACCGATAAGGATACCAAAAGCTCGTCATCATCCTCTTCATCTTCTTCAAGTGGTCAATGGAATGCCAACCAGAATAGTAGCGTCAATGCCCATTCCGAAGGCTATTCCAGCTACGTAGTCTACACCCCAAAAAACAGCTCCACTTCCAACATTGTTGTAACCGACTATCACTCAGAAGCTAATGGAAAGGGTGACAGTGGTTCTGGAGGAAAAAATAACAAAGGCCGGATTAGAATTAAAGGCAAGCAAATTTCTAAAAAGCAAAAGGGAGCAACATCCGCCACTCCGACAATACGTCCACCCCAGTTTAATTACCATCCTGTGGGAGAAAGTCACGTGATTATTACCAGTGACGATGAGGAGTTTAGGCAATTTCTACAGAGCAAGTTTGGCTTGGTGAGAATGTCGTCTAGTTTGCTGGGAGGGGGTTTAGCCGGTCCAATAAGTGGTGGAAGTAGTGCTTCAAGTAGCACATCAAGCTCTGGTGGAGGAGGAGGAAATAACGCAGCCAAGAGAAACTTTGGTAATTGGAGTGCTTCTTCAGGAGTCAATGCGGCTCATGCCCTGGTGCCCATCACGGTTGAGCAGGCCAATAATTCCAAAAATGTTTCAGCCACAATCACCCGAGCTTCTGATTCTCAGCACCAACAAGAACTTGGCACAAAAGGTCCACTTGTGCCAAGTAGCAGCAACTTGACCGGAAGTTATGCAAATAATGCACAAAATACCTCCAAAAATGTATCCAGCACAGGAACTACGGAAAGAAGTAGCAATGCTAATAATAACCTAAAAGGATTGTCTTTCTCTTCATTTCCACCGGTGAAAGTGTCTTCAGCTTTCTCCTCCTCGTCTAGTTCACCCCTGCCATTAGCATCATCATCCGCATCCAATTTGTCGCATTCTCCTTCTGAACCAGGTTGAAATATTTTCAAGTTGTGTGTTATTCGCTGTTGTTTTTTTCTGTTGAGTTGAGCTGGTGAAAGTTGTAGGCTTTCTCTTTGATAGATTTTTTGGTTGGCTTTTCAAAGTTTTCACTTTTTCAGTTGCAAATTTGGTTACATGGCTTGATTTCTAGAGAAATTTAATTTGCATAATTTGTTTTGTGTTTTTCAGTGAAAGTTTATTTTGGTAAAAGCAAAATTGTTAATCTTTTTTCTCTAATTTTTTTCTTAGGAAAATTGCAAACCTGGTCCCTAATCGCCCATGGAATCACCTCTAACCCAAACGACCAGGCCGGCGGCAGCGCCACTGGAGAAGGAGAAAGCACCGGAAGCACCGGCGTCGGAGAAAAAACCATGCCCCCCGGTAGCAGCGCTGTCGTCGACGCCACCAACACCAACAGCTTTGACGGAAGTGACAACACCCTGGACTCCACCCTACAAGCTAATGGGGATGCTCTACCCTCTCACGCGGGTATAGCCAAGCCCGTGTCAATTGTGGGACGACCTTCAGCCCCAGCCCAGCAGGAAGCTAGTAGCAGTTCCGCAGACTGTGTCAAACTGTCGGCTCAGGGACAGTGTCTAGGTTGGTGCCTTTTACTCCTTAGTACACTGTATCTACCTAACCTTCTAAATCATCACCAAGAAGAAAGTCCCTCCAACAACAACAGTTTAGTAATTATAATTATTAGCACGGTTTGCCAAATATTATGGCAGTGGCCAGGCCAAATAATAGATAGCATTATAGCAGGCTGTAAAAGTACTCCGGTGTCCATTTTAATGCAAACTTGTACTAAACCAAGTAGTCAGTCTTATTATCAGCAGAAGCAGCAGCCAAATCCTAAACTTTCTCCCAGTTTTAGGGAAAGTCAAACTAATAGCTGTAGTGAAAGCGTAATAAGTAGTAGTCAGTGTATCCCTAGTAGGTTAGTAAGGAGACGAAGGACGAAGAATAAAGAAGAGAGTGTCAACGTCACCAACGTGACATTATCATAAAACTAGTGTGCAGCATTTTTAACTAGTATAATTATTTGGCGTTGTTCTGTAAATAGGTAATTGTTGCACGTGGAATGAATAATCCTCGAAAAGAAAGCATTTTGAAACTTATATAAAATATTTTGTAAAAACTTGAGAGAGAAACAATCAGTAATTATGATTAGAAATAATTGTGGCAATTTTACACAAAAAATAAATGTTCTAGTTCCTTTTACACAATTTTACACAATCATTTTAATTAGTCAGCTAGATAGATTTTTATAATAATTTTTTGTCTGTTTGAAAACATATTGAACTGTTAATGATGATGAACTGGAGGAAAAAAGTGATTTTTAGCAGCAAAAATTTAAACATTTTACTTTAATTTAAGGTTTAGCAGATAGTTAGCAAAAATATAGAAGTTTGACGTGTTTGAAAAAAAATGTTTAGGATTTTAAGCATGGGTCCATACTGTCCATCATATTGAAAATATATTAACTTAACGGGTAGGCAACTTTAAAATGCATTTTAAATCAGTAGTTATAATTTTATTCTATCTGGTCATTTGATTACTTTTTTTGTATGTAGGTAGCTCATTTTAAATTTGATTATGCATTTACTTCAAAATTAAAATGTAGGATTTTAGCAAAAAGTTTGAATTTTAGTTTAAATTGGTGTAATACATATCGATATATCGAAGCAGTAAAATCATATTAAAACGTGGCACATAAAACTCACTCATGATTCATAAATATGACTTGAAGTCTAGTTGAAGTTTTTTTTAAATATCGCATTTATTAACTACCGAACTGGAAAGGTTATCAAAATACGAAAAATTTAGAAATTTGTACAGCATTTAGAAACCTTATAGTAAAATAGCGTGTGCGTTGAATTGAAATAGGCGTTTAAGAAGAAAATTGACTGTTTGTACTTGAAGATCTTTTTTTCTACTTAATTTATTCAGCGTGTAATCTCCTACATATAAAAACTCATGCATAATTGATAATTTACAAAAGTTATTCTAATTGTTAAGCGGATTGTTAACTATTGTTGTCTGAGGCGAAGCAAAATACTACTAGAATGTGCAGCTATTTAAAAAATGCAGAAAGTGGGCATGAACGAGAAAGTTTGTATTTTTAAAACTTGTGATGTTGTTTGCTACTTAAAAAACGTTAATTAAGTTAAATATGCATAAAAATATATAGTTAAATGGGCGTGATGCATAATGCATATATACTTCTTGTAAAAATGGTACATATAAAACGTGTGAGCTATTTGAAAAATGAATTGGAGAAAGGCAAAAAATTATTCATGACTTGACTTTTTAAATTGGAGAACTTCAAGCCAAAAAATACTATACACGTTCTATATAGCTAGATATTTTGTAAATTGTAAAAGTGTCAAGTACTTTCATCAATAACTGTTTAGTACTTAAAAATGATAATTAAATTAGGAGCATAAGAAGAACAGAACCTGTCAACTGAACTGATGTTATATACATGAAAAAATGTTGATACTTGTAAAAACAGTTGTAAAATTGTATAAACTATTTAGTTTAACGGTTAGTTAATTAGATTGACAGTTTTTTATACAATAAATCAAGTACGCTTTACACGCTACTACTATATACGCGGACGGACTTTTTTCTTTTCTCGAAGAAAACGCGTAAATACGGTAACAAAATGATGGCATTAAAAGTTTAATAAAACTCTAAAATTGGTTAGATAGCTGTAAAAAATGTCTACTGGATCGGTTGTGTATTTAGCAAAAAACAGGTAGTTAGTTAAAAAAGTTATTTACAGTTGTACGCGGAATAAGTAAAATTTGCTGCTAATTAATGCAATCTCGGATACATATAAAAATTAATATGCGTGTAAAAATATTTAGAGAATTTAAGGTCTTGTTATATAAAAAAACTGTGTAATTATTATAAATACGCATAGTTGATAGTTATAAAACTACGTTAATTGATTGTTGAAACATTTTTTTTGGAACAGGCAGTTCAAAAAAGTTTCTGTTGTTTGTTTTTTTTTTGGTGAAAACTGATGAACCAAAAGAGAAAAAGGAAGAAAAAAACACAGAAGTTATATCAAAATCATATTAACTATTATGGCGTATATATATCTATATTTAAAGGAATAAAAAATCAATTGTCATTTTGATGAATTGTTTTAGTATTTTGTGTCTCCAGTCATTTATCCTGTGTATCCGTTTGTAATTGTGTGTGCTATCATGTCAAAAAAAGCTTTCATTTTTTATAGCTTGCTTTTTTACTTTTAATTGCTTGTCTATACATCTTTCCTAATTATTTTTTTGGGGTAATATGCAATCCATCAAAATTTCCTGTTTTTAAGCTTTTTAATTCAATTTTTATGTTAAATTTCATATAAAATTGCTTTATAATTTTTTTACAGATACAAATTTTTACGTGCCACATTATACACAGCTTTGCATTATCTTTTAATTGACAATTAGAATGGACCTTCGTTTTTTTGTATTTTTTTGTTTGTTTGTTTGTTTTAGTCTATTTAATTGTTTAGGTGCGTCCACGCAGTACACACTACTACTACTACACAAAATTATGCATTATATTTTTTGTTGTCCGTGTTGTTTGTCGTTGACCTTTTGACCTCTTCTTCAAGCTGGGTTCCAATTTATGCTCGAATCTTCCTTGTTCGCTCATCATCAATATGGGTTATCACACAAACTATGAACTAAAAGTGGTGGTGGTCATATTCACACAACTTCCTTCCACTTCCACTACTACTACCTCTACACAATTGTACACGGGGTGAGTAAACTTGCAAAATTTTTACAATTTTAAGGTTTTTATATCTTTCTTCCATCTTTCTAATGTGTCGTTTTTATGTGCATGCCTATTAAAAAATGCTTAAAATTTTTTATGTCTGCTATGTTCTAGTTTTGTGTGCTTTATACATGTCCAAAATTGTTTATGAAATCAAATTTTATAAGACCAGTTTATTATGTAAAATATTTAAACATATTTTTTAAAACTTGATTGTAAACTTGGTTAAAAGTTTGAAAGCGTATCTGATTGTAAACGCATGATACAGGGTGTTATTAACAAATTATAGGTTTTTCATTTTTAGGATTAATTAGGATTTCAAAATTTTGCTAATTGTTTGGTTATCAACTTATTAATTTTTGCATGAAATCTCCCTTTTCATTTCCATTTAATCTTTCTCCCTTTTCCAAAACATTACTAAAACTTTATATTTTTCTCTTTCCAGAATGCGTTCCAGGCCTAGCCCTGCTCCACTCTGACTGCGTCTCCCGTTGCCCCGACACCTTCTACGTGGAAAGCCAAGGTACATCCAGCCTCCAATCCCAAGAAGACTCTTCCCCCTCCAGTTACAACCTCCACTATTTCTGTCGTCCCTGCCACTACTCCTGCCAAACCTGTTCCGGTCCCGGAGACGACGAGTGCATTAGCTGCTATTCAGACGCCAAGCTTCACCGGATATCCACTACCGATCCCGGCTCCCAAGTCACCGACAAAGCCCATTGCTATCCCCTGGACCTAATGAACACTTTAGATCAAAGTGACCTCAGTCATCGCATTCTTCTAGCTGTAGTCGGTCTTGCCATAGTATTCATCCTAATTATGCTCAGTTTACTGTGCTGCACTCGAGCCTCATCATCCCAAAATAAAAAGGGTGACAATCCCTTTAAAAAGCATTGGGAACAGCCCTACAAACGCATAAATCCGGAGGAAGAGGATGACGGGGAGTACGAAGACGAAGAGGACGATGAATACCAGTACTACCCCGCGTCATCCAACTCAGGAGCTTCTACCTCTTCAGGAAGAGGAGGATTGAAGCGTCACAGCAATCAAACGCATTTAGAATTAATTAGTGAAGATGAAGAGGAGGACTTTGAACATGTTACGAGTGTAGGTGGTGGAACTAGTATACGAACAGGCCAGGAAATAGAAGCGCCCCCAAAAGTGCCATTACTTTTACATTCCTATTCTAGGCAACAAGATACTAATGAAAGCAGTAATTCGGCTGCTGAAAAAGGTCCTTTAGTTTAAAAATAGTTAAGTTAAATATATTTTTAGCTATAAAAAAAAGAAACGTGAGCAATAAAAATTGTATCCGTATAATGTCAGGGGTTACTTGAGATTTTTTTCTGGAATCAAATTGAAAAGACTGCGTTGTGGCCTTATAAAAAACAATTAGTTGGTAAGCTCACTTAAGTATTTTGTAGCATTTTTTGCGATAGTTACAACGTTGATCTTCTAAGTATTTTACCCAATTTCCATCCATTTCTCAATGTACAATTTTGTTTTCTTCTCAGAAGCATAAAAAATATTGAAACTTTTTGATTTTTAGTTTGTAAATAGTATATAGAGTTATAAATGCATTTGCTAATTTTAATCCATTTTCTGTGTTATGTAAAATGTAAACCAAGCATAATAATTGCGTATTACTTTTGTCTCAGTGTTGCATAAATATATATAAAAGACTTTACAAGTATAATAATAATATTTTGTTGTGTTCTTAGCAGTTTTATCAAGTAGGTTATGTATTAAAAGTTACAATTTACAAGAAAGATAGATAATTGTGAGATTAGCGTAAAGAATTGTGATGTTATAAATAGTTCTGTGAAATGAAAGGTACTTAAAAATAATCATAGAGATTTACAAAGTGGCACAAGTGTAATTATTTTCTTGGCGTGATACCACAAGCTCATAATATTATACGCACAAATAAGCATAAATACATTCCACTATAATTTAAGTGTTTAGTTTAGATAAATCAATTAAACTTCCAATCAAGTACTATTAAATTAAGTATTACAAGTGTAAAGTATTAAATAAGCAGTAATTATGAAATATTACGTTACAAAAATGAAAAATAAAGAATAATTGAAACTAAAACAGACAGTACAATTTTCATAATCCACTTTATTAATTTTTAGTTGTTCATCAATAGTTTGTACATTAGACACACAATTTTTTAAAAGTTAAGTACTTCACCGAGCTTTACAGATAATCAGGTTTTGTAAAAAATGACCATAGTAACTAATCAATTGCTTTAATTGAAACGACGAACGAGATCAGCTTGCTCCTCCAGATCCTTGATAACCTTCTTGCGCATGTAGAAAATGGGACAATCCCGACTACAAAATTTCCAAAAAATTATTAATTTAACCCCAAATCCAAATTTCTTCATAAAAAACCTTGCAAAACTTTATCAATTTACCTTGTGCATAAAATATCCTCATGTAACGACCCCTGGCACCTCTGACACTGCGCCCACAACCGATTAAACTTGACCTCCAGCTCACTCAGCCCCTTCATCTCCCTCATGTACACCTCCGCCTGCTTGGGTTTACAATAATCACACAAGGCCGCCTTCTCATCCTTCAGCACACTCCTGCATCCAATACAAGTAGCCTTCTTCTTCGTAAAAGCACTCAACGCTCCCACCTTACTCGTCACCAGCACCTTATGTCTAGTATGATCCCCCCTTAGCAAATCACTCTCCGTCTTTTCCCCCAAAATCGGTTCAAAGATTCTAGTCAACGGCTTACTCAACTGGTTCTCCAAATAGTACTCCGCATCAATGGGAATATTATTCTCCAGCACGTAAATCGGATCCTCAGCCTTGGCATACGCCGGGGTATTCTTAGCCGCTGCGATTATCACGTAAGGCACTCGATCTCCCAACTTGGGTGCAGTACCCGCATCCCTCTTTTTCATTTTGTTGGCCAACTCCACATGCGCCTGTTTTGCGGCATACTCCTTCTCCGTTTTGGTCAACTCCTTAGTAATCACCAACTGACTAATGTCCATTTTATTCCTTAGCAAGTCGCTAATCACACCTTTAGCGTACTCCACCGCTCCCAAAGGATCCCTCTGAACCAAAATCCTTTCCAAGCAGGTATTCAACACGCTGGCCACCAACGGACAATTATCCCTCCTTACAGTTTCCAGCCCCTTACAATCCATCTTATCATGAATTTCCGGCTTGGTAAAGTACAACCCAGCATATCTCTTCTTGTTAATCAACAGATAAGGAAAATACACCTTTTCAAACTCCAACTTAATCGGACTCACAAACTTGCTTGAAACATACTCCGCCGCCTCTTGGCCCAGTACCATAGCTTCCTTCACAGTATTCACTCCAAATCGTACCATAACGGAATCCGTGTCCCCGTAAATTACCTTGGCGTCATGGGGATAACCCTTTTCCACACAGTATTGCTTCTCCACCTCATTCTTGGTCTGTTCAATCATCATCCTACCAAATGCAGTCACACTTTGACTAATCTCCAAACAAGGCAGTTTTCCCACCTGCGCTCCAGTAAATCCGTACACCGAATTTGCACTAATTTTCAAAGCCAGTTGCCTCCCATCAAGCACCTTCCGTTTAAAAGGATCCTTTTCATTTTTCAAGTCCGTTTTCGCCCTTTTCCTAGCTCCCAGCAAATCCTCCAAAATCACCGGAAGAATCCCTTTTCTCACAGAAGCCTTCACAAAGTAATTATTACTCGGGGTTCTAATAAACTTATCCGGATCCATGTTATTTATCTGGTTAGGTCTTAGCAAGGTCGTGTAACACAAATTGTGCGCCATCATGATACTCGGGTACAACGAAGTAAAATCCAAAGTGGCAATGGGCACGTCATAATAGCCCCTTAACGGTTCAATAACCGTAGCTCCTTCATACTGCTCGTCACTTCCGCTTCCTTGATAAGTAGGCATAATATAATCATGCTCCTTAGCTTTTCTTAAAAGCTGACTAACCACCTTAATTTGTTGTCCTCGAGTTAGCAGATAATGAAGGGGTACTCCTGTCACTCTGGCCATTTCCATGTAGTTAATTATACACATCAACTTGTCCAATAGCCTTAAAGGAAGAAGTGCATCCTTTAGACAATAAACCGCCAATCTTCTTCTAGTTTGCTCATTTCCATTCTGCAAGTCCGTTATAATGGAATGATGAACGTCTTCCTTTTGCTCGCCCAGAAAATGGAAACTGACTGAGTTTAAAGTGTAGCTTCTTAATTTATAATCCCGAACCAGAACAAGAAGCAGATCGAAGATAACCCGACCTTCAATATTTATCGATTTATTTTCCCTTCGTCCCATCTGCTTGCTTTGAAGGACCACGTCCCTTACAGCGCTTTTTATGGTGCGAATTCTTCCCAGAAAGTGGAAATTGGGTACTTTCAGATGCGTAGCGCGATTGAGAAGATACCACAGGTCAAAGTTGTTAATGTTATAGCCTGTGATTAAATCCGGATCTGTTTTGCGTACAAATTCTCCCCAAGCTTGAAGCATTTCCGTTTCGTCATCGTAGCTTAGTACTTGGGCTTCCATTATCGGGGCGCAGGTTTTTAAGGTGAAGATTGTTCGGATAAAAGGTTCGGTTTCTCCTTGACGAAGTACCATGTTGGCTATTTGGATTACAGGATCTTTGTCGGGTTCGGGAAACACGCCTTTACGACCAGCGCATTCAATGTCAAAGCTTAAGATGCGGAAGGGGGCTACTTTACTCCAGTCGCCGTCGGGGGCGTGGGAAATCATTTTGTCGAAGGCGATGTCAGCTTCGATTTGACAACGGGACATTGGCGAAGGATTTCCTTTTGTGATTTCTTTAAAGAAACAATCATAATTGATTATCTTAATGATTTTTTAAGGTTATCAATCAAGTTTAGTGCTTATCAGTTTACCATCCTTGTTTGAAGTCAGGTCACTATTTCGAATGGTGTACTTTCCCGCAGGAAGTTCAATCCAGTTGCACCCCACCACGTCCCGGTCCACCATGAAGCGACTTTCAAAGTCCAGGTTACTCTCAAAAGCTTGATAAGCACCAGCGCCCAAGTTTGGAACGTGCACTTCCGCTTTCTCCAGTAGTCTTTTGGCTGGAGCAATTAACCTTTTCCAAAAAAAAACCAATCAGTTATAAAAAATACCCTTAAAACCTTTAAAAATTTACTATTTTAATGACTTACTTTGGCAAAGCCAAGGTTATCTTAGCAAAGGCCACCTTCTGATCCCCGTGATAACCATAAATATTCATTTTGTACACAATTTCCACCATTAGCACAGGCTCACTAATTTCCAACTTGTTACTGCGCATGTCCTTTAGAATCGCTTGATTTAAAGCTGTCTTCAAGGGACCACAATGACTTGGGTTGAAGTTGACAGGAAGGGCCACGTAGAAATAGGGAGAGAAACCATGAACGTGACAGCAAACCGAACGACCATCCTCTGTGACGCCAAACAACCTTTAAACCAAAAACCAATTAAAACTTGACCATGTCCACACCCCCTTCAAAATCCACCTCAATTTACTTTACCTGATCACTGGAACAGGTCCCTTTGTCGCTCCCGGCATTCCCCACACCGTAGTATTACTAATGTAATGGTCCACATCAATCTGCTGAAAGCACAGAGCCTCCTTTTTCACCGAAAACTGATCCTTGGCAATGGCAGGTCGTTCCCACCGGGAATACGTAATCGAAGTGGCCGTTTGATCCTCCTCCCCAACCAAACCCAACATTAGATCGTCCTCGTCCATCATTTCATTGTCTTCCATAAAAGCCAGTTCCATCTCCTCCGTGTCACCCATCATGTCATCATCCTCATTAAACTTGGTCTTCTTGGCACCTCCATCCCCTCCAGAAGAATTACTAGCTCCTCCAGCAGCACCTCCTTGTTTCCAGGAACCTCTTCCCGCACCACCACCTCCTCTGCCACCTCCCCCTCGCTTTCCCTTGTTCCACTGTGACATTTTCACAAAGCCACCACAAAACTTGTCAAATTTAGTCCAAAATCTTAACACTTCCAAAAATTTTATCGACAATTCCTCCAAATTAAATTGACAATCCTGAGCACTCTCAAAGTGCTTGTGTGTGAATGAACCAAAAGAAAAGACAGGATAGCGCCTGATCCAACTCCCGCAACTTTCCGCCTTTGTTTCCTTACCGTTCCAAGTTGCCCCGAAGGTCGCCTCAAAGCTTGGCACTCTTTTTTATGACTTGACTTCATCACTAAGGAACCTCATTTTTCAAGCTTAACATCACCTCTTATCATCCAAATCTTCACCTTATCTTCCCCAGAACCCTTTCATTTCTCAAAAAAACCCCATTTTCTAAAAAAAATGGCTCAACCAAATAGTACCCGCGTTTCCCGCACCTGGAAAGAATGGCACAACGAACCCCCTCCCCCCGATCCATCCCCAAATCCCCGAAAATCTCGTCCACCCTCCGATCCTGCTGCACCTGCCCCTCCCCGAAAATCCCGTCCTCCCTCCGACCCCAAAGCACCTGTACCCGAACCCTCCTCCAAAAAATCCCCAGCTGCAGACCCCCCTCCAAAATCCGCCCTAAAATCCCCAAAACCTAACGCAACCGCCGCCTCCAAAAAAGCCGAAAAAAAAGTCGCCGTTGCCCGTCAAACCCAACACAGCAAAGAACTCATAAACGCCTTCCGCCCCATAAAATACTTTCTCACAATTATCGGTCAAATGCCCTTTGTCATCAAGCCCAAAAAGGATGGCACCTACTCCTTCAAATTCTACAAGTTCAGTGGTCAAGTGATGGTCTACTTTCTCATGTTTTTTGTATCCTTCGGTCTCTTCCTGTTGGTCACCCTGGGCATTCTCAGTTTTATCATGGACTCCCTATTCACCTGGATCCGTCCCAGTTACACTGTAATAGTCAAGGACAAAAACACGGGCATTTCGGAAACCCAGAAATGGGAACGTTATCTCATTCGTCACGAAATGGTGTCAATTATCGTGGTCTGGAGTTGGCTTACTGTAGCCTGCGCCGGAAGTTTGTACATTGTCACCAATTCCAAGTACTATGTCCACTACATGAACTACTTTAATCGGGTGGTACAAATAATGGACATGGACATGACACCCGGTGTGGGCACTTATGTCTTCGTCAACAACATGCTCAGTTTGATCATAGCCGGCATGCTAATTCTGGGTTTCGTTGTGGGCTACATTGTCGACTTTACCGCAGTGACCAACACGGCCAGCGTAATTAGCAATTTTATTTTTCGCCTGTTTAACGTGGAAATTGAAACAATGGAGGAAAATAAATTCTGGTTTCAATTGTTGGGCTTTTTCGTCATGGTCTATGCGCTATTTGCCAGTAGAGCGAATATTATCCAGTTTCTGTTTTTTAGTCAATTGTTAAAAAACGGGAGTAAAATTTGGAATGAGAGACTGAGGAAAGTGCTAACTCATGAAGGAGCGGAGGATGAAGATGACCAGTTTGGACGAAGATTGGAACCCCGACTGGTGTACAAGGATCATTTAATGATTGTCCAGTTGTATCAAATGACCGAGAATGTTTTTGGCTTTGTGCTGTTTACTTACTATGGACTGACCATTATTTCGGTGGTAATGGAACTGTATCAGTTGGCAAGTTTGCAGGGCTTTGGGAATGACGTGGTCCAGCAAAAGGGGCAGACTAATGGCAATGATCCGAAACAGAAGTTGATTCAGGACAGGATGAGTGTGGAGGCGGAGGAGGATAAAACGCATGAGCATGAGGTTTTGGCCACGGTGGGAGTGGCGCTGTTGCTGTTAATGCAAAATGTGATATTTTGCTATAGGACGACTAAGGATGCGGCTAAGGCTTATGAAACGGTAAAAAAAGGGGTTATCGGTAACCTTTTTATAAGGTTATCATTCAAGTAATTAAGATAACATTTTTGGGTTTTTTAAAAGGCTATGAAAGGCTATGACATTTTAAGAAGACATGGCTTGATGTACTGCAGGAATAAAACGGATAGGAACTTTGTGCTAAGTTTGTACTTTAGTTTTGCCAAGAATAATCCCCTTCAGTTGACGGCTGGAGGCTATTTTGCGGTTAATAAGGTGTTGCTGGTGACGGTAAGATTTTTTAAAGAAAGATAATTAAATTAATTTACAAAAATAAAGAGTTTGAGTACAGAGCTGTTATAAAATGAATGCAGATGGCTTCTACGATTGTCAACTGGGCTATTTCTATTTATCAAACGAAGGTGGATCAATGGAAGTAGTGCGATTTATCTAAAAACCTCTGTGTAGTTTTAAACATGACGGTTATTCAATTCTTAAGGAAAATGGATACCTTTAGACCTAAGTATTTGTTATTCGCTCTAAATAATTATAATTAATTGTAAATAAATGTGATGTTAAGGTTAGGGTGAACATGTTCAACTGCCGATTCTTTTGCACTATTCAGTTGTTCCCAAAAACTGAGGAATCCATGAAAACATAGGATAAATCGAAGTTGCTCCACCGAAGAGGCTTTCACACACACTCCACCTTTCTTTACAAGTTAGGTTAGGTTTTGTTAATTAGGTTAGGTTAAAAAGTCGCAGATTACAGAAAATATAACTTAAAATAACGTTTGGGTGTGCTTTGGCCTTATCTGGGCGCTCTAGGCGCCCAGATAAGTACTAAGTGCAGCCAGCAAAGTTATAATACTTTTCGTTCAACTTTGTGATCTGCTTTTAATACACTGTATTGACAATACTTCTTCCAATTCACCTTCCAATGCCAAATACATTTAACTTGACTCTAAAAGTTACTTAATAGTCATAAAAGTTGTTTAATTATCTAAATGCAAATGTAAATGCGCATTTTAAAACTACACTCGGATGACAATTTCGCACAAAATGCAAACTTTCTTAACTGTAATCTCAACTTAACTTTTCAACAGACTTTAACATAAACTTAATCAGTCATATTAAGTTATGAACTAATATGAACCATTAAACACAAAAAATTAAGATTTTTACAAAAAAAAACAACCCAAAAAGAACAACAGTTAGTTAATTAACTGAACAAAAAATATGACAATTTTAAAACAAGAACGAAGTAGCGAACACTTTAAAAAGTTGAATAGCTGAAAAAACATGTCCGAGTCCGAGATTACTTATTCTTCAAAGCCTCGTCAATTTCGGGTTGGATCTCCTTGAACTTCTTGTACTGTTCCATGGACAAGCTAATGCCTGTAAAAACCAATTAAACCCAAAAATTAGCAACTTTACTTTATTTTCGGAGATACTTTATTCCTGAAGGTCATCACAAGGTTATCCCTCTATTTCCTACCTTTCTTTCCCGGTTTCAACTCCCCATCCTTGTCCTCGTAATATTCCCGAATGTCCACAAAGACACGTCCCCGGAACTCGTTAATCTTGACCACCCGCTTTTTATCCAACTGCCAAGTGTCATCCTCACCACCACCACCTCCTTTACCCTTTGACTTGGAGGAACTTGAAGAAGATTTTTCCTCAGCCTTTGGCTTTTTTGCTGGCGTTCTCTAAAAAAACACCAAATCAATCAATTAATTTAGATAACCGATAATCTAACTGATAGCCACAAAATTTCATAAAAAACCGATGATTTTTTCAGGTACTTACATCCTCAGGCCCGGATGAGTCCGAGTCGGAATCAGATTCCAGTTTCTTATTCTTGGGCATGTTTCTTATCTTCTGATAAGCTACTTTGATAAGGTGTCAGGTCAAATTTATCAGGTACTTTAGGTCGATAAGCACACTCCGTGTAAACTTGTGAAGCTTTTGTTGTCGTCCGTGAGGAAATTTGTCAAGTTTGTCTAGCGCCGTGTACATCTCTTTGGGTTGAGTTGTAGCAAAGTGCCCCATGTTTTGGCCAGAGGTTGAGCTACACATTTTGCACCATTTTGTTTAGTTCGGGCTTTTGGAGATCATTCACTTTTCATACATTCTTCATTCTTTTTTTGGCCTAAAAATAAAGTCAAGTTGATAAACTTTTGGTGTGTTTTGGGTGTTCTTATGGGTGTCAGATATACCATCTTCCTATTTCCTTTCCATACACTTTGAGTTTGATTCCGGTAATGTTGTAAACACAAACCGTTGTAAACGTGATAATAAGGTAGCGCATTCTAAGATCCAAGTTTTCTTATAAAAAACCCGTCTATTACTTAGTACAGAGTATTATGAATTTATTACAATTAATTGTATAATTGAAATTACTAACAGTTTTTACGATTGTTAAAAATTACAATCAATCTTGCGAAGCATTTGTTCCAAAATATTTCTTATTAATACATATTATCGCAACTTCAACTTGGCTTATGGCATTTTAAAAATTAAATTAAATTAAACTTCAATTAAATCTTCACTCCCGCAACAACACTACGAAATCAGTTATTAATTATTTAAGTTTAGGAGAGTAGCTAAAGTAAAAATTTCTACAATTCAAGCTTCTGATATAATAAATCTAAAAATTGTATGTTTATGTACTACACTGTGTAAGTAGCAAAAATGATTTTGGTGACAGGGAAGTTAATACTAATTACTAAACAGAATCGCTAAATATATTTGGTTAATACTAGTAGGCTGCGTTTGCAGTGTTCTCACACAATATCACAAGTAGATAAATTGCATCTAAACAGTGATTTAATTGTCCACTAGTAATCAGCTTATCAAAATACTGAACATAAGTTATAATAGAAATGAAATAGGAAACAGTTAATGAACGGACGGACGGACGGAGGGACAGCCAGACACCACCAGACTCTCATGTTAGCCTTTTAAACGTAGCAGATAGCACTCGCATTCCTTGTATCCTTTCATGTGCTCAGGTTACACTCTCCGCATCTCACATTCCGTCTTGTTTTCCTTTGCAAGCACAGATGAGATACGCATAACAAATAGTAAGTTCTAGACTCAACTAATCGCCCTCTCACTCTCTCTCCCCACCAAACAGTCTCTTTGCTCAATTCAATCATCTCATTCTGATTGACTAATTGATTGATTGATTGATTATCCAAAATTATTTTTTAGCAAAAGTCCACTCCTCGCCTTTTTAATTTAGAAGCACGGGACACAGCCCAGCTTTACAAATTAGCCCTGAAAATAAATTAAAGGTAAGCTTTCTAACTAATTATTTGTACAGTTGTTTAGTTAAATGGCAGTTTTGTTAGCACAGTTGGTAATCAGATGACGGTTAAAAAATGGCATTCTTTTGTCTGCGTTCCGTAATGGTCTATTGTTTAGTTTATCGGATTGATGGATTGATAATGAAATGACGCACAGTTAATAAATTGTTTGTTAAAAGCTAAGTACGATTTGTTAACTAAAACGTTCCATTTTGGTGTGATTTTTAGGTCAAATCCTTCCTTTTTTACGCCGTGCCAGGCCCTAGGGTCAAGTCTCGTATGGTCACCTTGTCCAGATAATTGGGCAAGGATAAATATTCTTTCTGACACTTCCGCAGCTTGCAGTTTTAACAAAGCTATTAAATTAAGTTCATCCTGAAGCTTTAGGAGGAAGGAAAGGAACAAATAACTCAGCAAAATGACTCGTAAGAACTAACAGATAAGTTTAATTGTGTTGTGATGAGGATTAATTGTGGTTATCTTTCCTTAATATTTTCAGGTGGAAATCAACGTGAGTTGGCTCGTCAGAAGAATCAGAAGAAGCAGCAGGAACAGAACAAGAAGAAGGGAGGGGAAGATGGCCTTACTTTGGAGCAGCGTCGACAACGGTAACTATCCAGCATTTTTAATCACTTCTAAATTACTTTAATTGTTCATCTAAAAATGATTATAACGTTTCTATGGTTTTCTTATCATTATTTTCAGGGACGCAGAGCGATTACGGGAAAAGCAGTTAAAAAAACAGCAAGAATCTGGAGCTTCATCGGACGGCGGAAGCAAAAAGGGCTAAAATCCTCTTCTTTTTTGGAAGATTCAGAAATATCGCAATAATTAATTTAAAATCCTCGTTAAAAAGCAAGTCTGATTGCTATACAAAAAAAAGTAATAAGTTATAAAAATCTACACGCTGCGTTTAAGTACTATTTACTGCTGCTGCTGAAGACAAAATTGAACATCAAAGTGCTGAAATAATTGAAAGAATATAACACAAGTTATGATTAACATCATCAATTAAAGTAATTTAACAACTTAATTATCAATTGAATGAAGTGTTATCCATTACCAACTTGTAAGAATGTCATGTTTAAATGAAAACTATCATATAAACTGTGAGACATTATTATAGCTCATTTAAAGACAAATTGAAAATGGTGAAATGGTGAAAATCTGAAAATGACAAGTTAATTGTTAATTATAATGTTTTGTATTAACAGCTTAAAAAAGTTTATATAAAAAAATGTACGCACTTTTAATAGATCTTCAGTTAATCTTTCTTTTTGGGTATAAATCAGTAATTTTAAAAGGATTAGCAGATTATTTAAGAAAACAATTTTTTTATACTTTAAATGCGTAACACTTAATTATAGGGTAAAATTGTCATTGCCAGTTTATTTAATTTAGACTTTTTAAACTCTTTATAAACTTCTTAAAGAATTTAATGCACAAATTCTGGTTTTTCTGTTAAAAAAATGATTGATTTTTATTTGGTAAAGTAATTACAAGACAAAATGTACCAAAAAACCACACACTGATGAAAATAAGACATCTCTCAAACGAAAGTAATAAAAAATCTTAATTTTTAAAAGACAATTAACTATTTAGCTCCTCTAGCAGCACTTGTACCACATTCTTTACCCTATTATCCTGATAATTAGCTAGAAGATAAGTTAATCTACTTTTAAAATCCTGTAAAAGAATCCCATTCTTAACACTCAATCGATTATCTTCGGAACAAGCCATAAGATTAATTAAAGTTGTCACAGCCGAGATCAAGGTACTAACGGAACTGTCTTTAAGGTAAACGTGTCGTTTTACAATGTCCACTCCATCCTTTCTCAGAATCTCCTTTTCTGTTAATTTAATAAAAAAATTAACCGTAACTTTACATCAAATTTAATCACTAACCGTGTTTTAACCGTTATAATTAAACTTACGTATTCTTCTATCCCCCGAGCAATTACACAACCCCGCCATAGCAAATTCCGTTAACTTCTCGTTTCTATTCACCGTTAACTCCGCCAGGAATCTAGGAATGACTCCAATTTCCCCGAAAAAGTGATAATTATACGGATCATACGCAAAATTGGCCAAATTGGCCATAACCTGCTGTTTGCACTCCATTTCCGGTGACAGGTCAAACTCCTCAGCTAACTGATTAAGATACCTTCTTCGTTCAAAACGGTGTTCAAAGCTGCCCTTCTTCACCTTCCCGTGTCCCTTTTTAAAGCGCACTTCCGGTACCACGGTCTCCTCCCTTTCCCCTCCAAATTTTCTGGAGGTTCCAGCACCACCTTCAATTCGTCGCCTTTTCATTTTTGAGATCCTGACTAACCCGGGATTAAAATTTAATTGGGATTCAACCTGTTTAAGAAAGCACGTGCATTTGTTTTGGGCTTCAAGGGAAATCAATACGCTGGCCACAGAGACATCAGCTGGGACGGTCCACTTGGCTGGTAAATTTGTGTGGCCAAATTTCCTAAGAAAGGCCATTAAAATATTTTTAGAGGTGGGTTGATGATTAGTGATTAGTTTTTTAATTGATTAAGTGGACAGGGAAGGATTATGTCTTGTAATTATGCAGAGGGCTTGTCGCCCTACGAGCACAAAGGGAAACTTGGCCTACCCGAGGTAAGACAGTTTGTTAAGATTTTTTTGGGGAAATTAATTGATTAATTAATTATTTTGTGCAGATTTTTGATGACCCGGTAAGCGCTGACGAAAAGATTGACAAGTTGGCGGAGTGGATTAAAGCGGCTAAACATGTTGTGGTGCACACAGGTAAAGGAAATTTGATTAAAAATTTGTAAGGAAATTTGTGTGATTGATTTAATGATTGGTTTTAAAGGTGCGGGTATTTCCACATCCGCTGGTATTCCCGACTTTCGCGGACCAAACGGCGTCTGGACGCTGGAGGAGAAAGGGGAAAAGCCGAAAATGAACGTCAGTTTTGATCTGGCCGTGCCCACGTTTACTCACATGGCTTTGGTGGCTTTAATTGAGTCAGGTAAATTGGAGGAAATTTGTTAAGAATGATTAATAGTTAGTTAATTGATTGGTTTTTTAAAGGTTTTGTTAGATACGTGGTTAGCCAGAACATTGACGGCCTTCATTTACGCTCCGGCCTTAAACGCAGCAACATGTCGGAATTGCACGGGAATATGTTTGTGGCTCAGTGTTCCTACTGTGACAGGTTGGCTAATTGATTAATTAAATGATTAAACTAGTCAATTAGTTAATTATTTTGATTGTTTTTCTGTAGACAATTTATTCAAGGAGACGCAGTGCCTACAGTGGGTCAAAAGGAAATGGGTTTAAACTGTCCCTGGGTCAAAGCTGGAGGTCGAGCTTGTCGTGGCAAGCTTCATGATAACATTCTGGACTGGGAGCACAATCTGCCGGACAGAGACTTGGAAATGGCGGACATGCACTCCACGTAATAGTCTAAAAGTTAATTAAATAGCTAATTAAGATTAAAAGTTAATTAATTATCTTTTTTAAAAGGTTATCCGACTTGAGTATCAGTCTGGGCACCACCCTCCAAATCGTTCCTGCAGGAAACCTTCCACTCCGTGCCAAACGAAACGGGGGCAAAGTTGTAATTGTCAATTTGCAACCCACAAAACACGTAAGCTTTAAAAAGCCATCCATTAAACTTAATTAGCATTTTAATTAACTGTTTATTTAACTTTTTAACAGAACAAAAAAGCAGACTTAGTAATCCACCTTCAAGTTGACAAGGTTCTCCAGAAGCTGACTACTCTGCTGGGCGTGCCCGTGCCTCCCTACACCCCCGACATTGATCCCACTCGACTAATAAAACGGTGCTTGGAACAAGGTCTTCAACCCAAAAATCTGGATTGGACCATAACCGCCTCTTCCATTAACAAACTAAAGGCTTTAGTGGAAGCTAGAAAGGGTAGCAATAATAAAAACTCAGGAGACTCCTCCAAAAAGCCTAGAAATACAAGAAAAAGACGTAGACCGGCTAATCAAGATGAAGACAGTAGCAGTGACGAAAGTGAGATTCCCAAGCCCAAGTTTACCATCAATGAGGAACCCCCTTTAAGACACACTTCTTCGGTAGATTGTAGCAATCAAAAAGATCAAAAGTTCGGGGTTCCTTTGGACTTGTCAAGTCCTCCTTCTTCAGATTTAACAGAAATTAAGACAGTTAAAACGGAAGTTGACACAGAGGATAACGATGATAAGGAACAGCAGGGTAGCAATAATTCCTCTGAGGAAAACCACACCCCTGCCGTTATCATAAATAATAGTTTGCCTTCACCTTCCACAACAGTTCCTGCTTCAACGGCAGCATCTGTAGGTATTCGTTCCGTGAAATTGGAGGACATTATTGTTAACTTGAAGAAGGAGCATGAGCTCAACGAGCGGAGGAATAAGGAATGATTAAAAAGTTAATCCTTTGGAAGATTAAATCCTTAAATACTCCTGTTACAATAAGTTAATAGTCATTCTTTCAAGTTTTATGATTTTTTGTTAATTTTTTGTTATCCCATTTAAAAAGGTAATTAGCCTTTTTTGGTTTATGTGTTCATTTAGTATTTTTTAGAATAGATAAGCAGTTAACTACTTGTTAAGATAATTACCCAGTTATCTTTATCTCTTTCTAATGAAATTATTACCAATGTACAAAGACTTGTTGTTCTTCTTATCATCTCAGCATGATTATTATCAAGACAGAAAAGCTAAAATAGGCAGCCTTTTTCCAGTAATAAAAAATCAATCATGAATTATAACTCTCATGATTGATAATATAATCTTGTGCATTATTATTGTTAGTAATTGTAATTATTAGGCAAATAATTAGGTAATTGTTGTAATAGATTGTAAGACGAATACCATGTGCCCGATGATAAAAACCATGAAAAATGACTTGGATCTGTAGACAATTAGATGGTAAAGTTAAATATTATGCAAGCCTCTCAATAATACTTAATTAATTTTAGTTTTTTAGGTAATTAGCAAAGTAGATAGATAATTGATTGCTGATTATAAAAAACATGGCAATTTACACAAATGACAAACAAAAGTATTAAATAAAAACTTGTTTGAAAGTTCAGTTATCTTTTTAAGTGTATACTTTTCATTGTATTTTTACTTCATAATTTACTTAGTAGACTAATTACACGTTAAATTATGGCAATTAACATAATTTGCTTTGAAGAACTTGCTCTAAAGCTACACAGAACTGCTACTAAAATGCACTTTCAATTTTTAATTAAATAATTTAACTGTGGACTACTTAATTAGTTTTAAGGACACACAAAAATGCGTAGTTTTACGTTGGATTCCTACCGGAGGATTTTTAATGATTATTGCATTGACTTTTTTAAACGGATTTGAATTACAAGTTAAAAGACTACACGAGTGACGATTGACGGTTTTTACTCTGCAGCGATGATCCTAGTACCTTCCTCCTTGCTGCAATGAAAATAGATAATGAATGATTAATTATTAATTTTACAAGCTTTTTATAAAGTTTCCTTTGGTACAATTACAACAGCTTACATTAATCGCCTCAATTTCCACCTCATCCAAAGGCCGCCGTCTGTACCTCGGAGGTAACTGCCAATCCTCAATAATTGGTAACTGAACAGTAGCATTAGGTTTTGTGGGACTAGTGGGTGCACTGGAGGAGACTCCACCTCCCCTCCCTCCACTTACTTGAGGGGATGAAGGCGCTGAAGCTCTCACCGTGGTGGAGTGACCTGCAGCTTTAAAACAACCAATCAGTCATTTAATTAAAATCCAATTTCAACATAACAAATTAACAAACTCATTTATCTTTTAACAAACTTAATTACCTCCACCATAACGAAACTTAATCATCGGAGTATGTGGCTTCATCGCCTGCAATCATAAAAAACCAACCAAAATTATCAATTAAACCTTCCAGAGATTAATAAAATTAGCTAATTTTCGTACCTTCACCGCTTGGAACACTGCTGCAGGCGAGGGCTTCATCATGGACTTGAAAAATGTCTTTACCTTTGACCCGATTGACTGCGACATTTGTTAAAAGCTCAGGTTACTTAACCCAACCATTTATAAAATCCTCACACATTTAACTAATCAATCACACTCTAAATCGTCACACTTTCCTGGAAAAATGGTCAAGGGTCACCACAAACTAATTAACTTAACCACTCACACTAAAAAATTCCCCGATTTCCAAACTTTCGTCACCCTTTCGTCACCTCCTCCGCCTCTCCTTCTAAAAACAATCAATCAATCACAAAAACCACCAATCATTCCCAAATCTTAACCAGCTACTAAATCAATGTTCCAACCTTACCAGGACTTCCGGGTTGCCCCAAAAAAGGCTCACAGGAAAAAAGGACAAGGACACTAAGAAAGAAGGCTATATTTTTTTAGTGCCCGGTTTTGGTGCCCGCAAAATCCGCCAAGTGCGCTGCTGGTCCACTCTTCTCTCGCTTCTTTCTTTCTTTTTTGGCCACTCTCTCTTTCTTGTCTCAGCTGAGCCCTCTCAAAATTTAGTTGACAACGCAGCGTCGCTTTTGGGGAATTTATTTTTTAACCGCCAATTTAATTAATCCACTGGACCATTTCCAGCCTCCTTAGTTTCCCTACCTTTTAAAGTACAAAATTAATCTATAAAAAATCGGTTTTTTTGGACCAGAGAGATTTGGTAGAGCGTCAATCGTCAATCGTCATCATCATGGCAAGAAGAATGGGTCGAGGGGGTGACCGTGGTGACCATCGAGGGGACTTGGACTGTAAGGTTTACGTGGGCAACCTGCCCAATCACGCGGCCAAGGACGAGCTGGAAAGCTACTTTGGAAAGTACGGGCCCTTGAAGAGTGTCTGGGTGGCTAGGAATCCGCCCGGGTTTGCTTTTGTGGAGTTTAAGGACCCCAGGGATGCGGAGGACGCAGTGAGGCACTTGGATGGAACGTAAGTTGACATTTAATTCCTTTGGAAGGGGGTACTTAATTTTTTAGGTGATTAATTTAATTATTTTTTAAAAGGCGGGTTTGTGGAGTACGCATTCGTGCAGAGATGAGTACTGGACGAAGTCGGAATCGTGGAGGAGGTGGAGGTGGACGTGGTGGTGGTGGAGGGGGTCCTCCACGCAGGAATCACTACAATAGAAGGTAGGATTTAATTAAAAGTTAAATACCAAGTTAATTGGGAAGGTGATTAAGTTTGTTAATTTTTGTGGTGGTTTTATTTAGTCGCTCTCGGTCCCCTCAGGCTAGAAGGCGGTTCTCAAGAAGCCGGAGCAGGTCCCGTAGTCGAAGCCAGAGTCCCCCCAGGGGTCGTCGTGTTCGCAGCAGATCTGACTCAAGTTGAACAAGAAGTTGTTGAAAAAAGTGGGCATTTTTTTTTGGTTACATGATTGATTTATAAGGATAATGATGACGAGTTATATACAGCAATTCCATAAAAATTAATTATTATTAATTATTTTCAGTGATTTTCTCAGTGTAAAGCTTAATTTTTTGTTGTCTGTTTTTGTTTTTGTGTGTGGAAATATCTTCACAAAAAGGATTTTTAGAAGTTTTTTTGGAATAAAATTGTAAGAAGAAGTTTTTATAGAAAAAAATTCAACTGTTTGTTAAACCTTTTAAAAATTTGCATTATTGTAGTTTAAATGGTTAGTTTACACCAGAAACTTTTAGGGCATTAAATTGGAAGAGAAAGCTGAAATTGTCTATTGCTCTCTGGATGGCTTCCAGTTCCAGTTCTGTCCCATTTCATTTAACATCTAAATTAAATAATCTAATTCATTTCATCACTTCTGGAAATGGAAGCTTAAAAGTGGCAGTTGGAACGTTGAAAGGAATTGCAATGGACCATTGGGTAAGTTGATCAACGGGATGCCTCCAAAAGTTGAAAAAGGTGCGCATGATGAAAATGGGACTTGGACATGACCCCTTTCCAACTATGAAGGATCAAGGTGTAATGAAACCTAGGACATTTTAAACTGTATTATTGCGTATTAGGGAAGTCTTAGTCATAAGTCGGAAGCAATAAATCGCCACGCTCCACCTAATGCCTATTGCAATTAAATTTTATTAGCACTTAGTACAAAGCAAAATCTTTACATCCATCTTTCTTTTGCCAAAGTGCGACCACATAACCAAGAGAAGAAGAATATAACCGACAAATCAGAGTTGTAAATGTTAACACAATTAAGTCATTTTATTTTCATTGTTTTACCAGATTGTGCATATCATCTAAATTATTTTGCTAGACAACTGTGGGCTTTAGTGCATTTTCCGTCATTACACACTGTACAAAAATGATGCTTTAGCTCTCGATATTATGTTTTGTCGTTTTTTTACCGTTGATTTTAAATGTCAGTAACCTGGATATTTTTTTATTGATTCTATACAATTTTGACCTGATCTTTCCAATGAAGAAGGTTTCAGGTACGAATTTTATAAACTTGTGCGAAATTTTTAGCAAAAACCTCCAAAAATATGTAGTTTTTGCAAAAACGTTTGTTTTTTGAAAAAGTGCGAGCCCGGCACAGCAAACGGTTGCCGGATTCGAATTCAGCATCCTTTTGTACCTCTAGATCCATTAACACTTAAGTGTGCCGGGCTCGCACTTTTGAAATACAATTACATTTATAAACCGATTCTGACATGGTATAAAGGACCGTCCACGTTTGACGTACCCACAATTGCATTGTAAGAGCAAAAAAAACGTGGAAAACAAAAATTTCAGTTACAGAGACCAAATTTACTACAAGTATGTAGTTTGACCCCCAATTGTTGGTACGTCAAACGTGGACGGTCCCTTATACCATGTCAGAATCGGTTAAGGGATTGCACTTTTTCGGACCTCAGGCCAGAAAGCGATTCTCAAGAAGCCGCAGCAGGTCCCCCCAGGGGTCGTCGCATCTGACTCGAGTTGAAGAGAGAGAGGCATTAGGAATTTGGTTATGATTTTGATGATGATGCAATTTCATAATAAAATTCATTTTCAGTGTAAAATTTTCCGTTTTAAACAACTTTTATCACTTATTTATTTTTGGTTATAAATGAACTGATTTATTATGCATTTTATTTCAATGAACTTACTTCAATAATTTTAATCAAGTTATAGGGACATGACATAATTCATTCGACTCCGAGCTTCTTAAATCATGAAATTGACATGTTGATAAAACTGACACTTATAATTTTCTAGCAATTGCCTGAAAAAATCTTGTCGATTCTCCGGTGAGTAGTGCGTGCTCAAACTCAGCTTGAATGCAAACTTGTTCTGCTTGACGGGATGTAGTATTATTCGTGAGATTCCAGGGAAGTGATATAACTGCTTGCTGTAGAAGTGAGTCTTTTAGTCGGATCCCAATTTCTTGTAACAATGCTGCGTTTTCCTTCACTTGGAACAGCTTGATTGTGCATGCACACTCCGCCCAAGTGAATTTCCTCAAATTCGCCAGCGTTGGCAAGTGCTCCTCAAGTCCCTGCGCAGTTAGCCGACTGCCATGGGCCATCTCCAAGAATTCCAAGCCAGGCCAAAGCTTCCCAATCTCTGCCAACTGCTGATCACCATGAATTAAGCCCTTGAGCTTGGTAAGATTGGGTGCAACTTTGCCCAGTTTTCTCCAGCTGCATAAGGACATGGGTCCCCAGTCCATTTCTAAGTGGAACATGTCCAGGTTTACGTGCGACCAGTTACTTTTCTCCACGAGATCCTGTCGAAAAAGGGGATAGGCACGTCGTCCTTCTCGCATGAAATGATACAACCGTTGTCCCTGAAATTCCTTATCAAAGCAGCTTGTGACCCAACACAGTTTTTTAAGGGATTTTAAATTTGCTTCCAGGAAGTTCAAATTTGGGCTCACATTACCCCACAATTGCAGTTCTGAAAGTGCATCATAATCAAATCGAACTGATGAAGAATGAAAAGGTGCACGGTACAATGTCACACGTCGTACGGGTCCGCCCCATCTCCTCAAAACCCCCAAATCTCTCTCTGCAAAAACTGGGTCCAATCCCAGATCAAGTGAAATGTCCGATAGGTGAGCAAAGTAGTATACGTATGCTGCGCCATACCAGTCCTTGATCTCATAGGCCGTCACATAAGTAGAAACAACTCCAAAGTGCTGTGCCGTTCCCGAAAAATCCAACAGATCTAGGGACTTCAAGCTTAACTCAACTTGACCTAAAACTTCGTCCCAAATCAGCTCCCAAAAGTTACCCAAGTGGAGGGGTGCAGGCGCTCCAGGCTCTTCATCAAAGTAGTTTTCACAAAACCCGTTCCCTAGCCAAGTCTTCCTAGATCTTCTTACATTTTCCAGAAATTTACTACTTTCTCCTTCACGCAACCTAGAAGATTGATCCCGTTCAAAACTCTTCCAACTAATATTGATGTCATCGTCCCAACCTGGAGGTCTAAGCGTGGGCGGAGGCTCCTCAACATCCTCTTGATAACCTCCAATGCGCAGCCGCTTTAATTTAGGTACCATTGCAAGCAAAGGTCCCCAAATCCGTAAAGGTGTTGTGGGCTTCATTGCAAATGTTCCATTTTCATCCCCTCCAACTGCCACTGTTAAGCTTACATCTAAACTATGTAGACTTCCATGTCGGAATTTGTTCCCGTAGTAAAGGCGGTGCAAACGCTGCTGCCGTTGATCATAATGATTGAACTCCCTTCTAGTAATAGTAGTCATCTTTTTTAAACTTTCTAGTTCCCTAAGATTTTGAATATACTTTCTTCTTATTTCCCTACTCCCAGTATTCGTCATCCAGTCCATCCAGCTTTGGTGATCCTCGTTGATATCTCGAATTGCCTCTGGATGTACGACGCAGTCTCTTACGGTTAGATTCATCAAACCGGGCAGCTTTTTCAGAAGGCGCTCCTTAAAAACCCAAACTTCCCGTTGAAACTCACAATCCACCAGTGTCAGAGTACTTAGCCAGGGTGTGGCGGCCCATTTCCAAAACCAGCGGTCCACCTGTGGGTTGACGATACAGTCGTTTTCTCGTACTGTCACTTCCTCTAACAATTGCCATGCATGAAGTTCCAGTCTAGAATGCTCCATTCTAGCCACCATTCGCATCACCACAGGGTCATCTGCCTGATACAGCTCGTAAAACTCGGGTAGCGACATTGGGATAACCCTCCTATTTCCAAGCTGCTGTCCACCACCTCCATTTTGTTCCACTGGAACAACGGCAGTGTAACGCAGCACAGGACTTTTGTTCAGCTTTAGCCAATGGCCAGCACAAGCATCTAACCAGGTTGGGCTCACCAGCCGATTGCGCAAAATGGTTTGCGGGGACATGTCATAATTCAAAACCTCTTTAAGCACCTGAAAACAAAATGATGTTGCTAAAGTCTCAAGTTTCACCAAATCTCAAGATGCAAACTCAACATTATGTAGAGCTGCTTTTTCCTTCTTACCAACAAATTGGTTAGGGGGTGCTCATCCCAAACCCTCTGCTCCTTAGACTCAGCCTCCATAATATTCCTCAACTTCCTTCAGTTTCCAATGTAGAAATCATGAAAATGAGACACCGAAATGCAACCAGGCCGTGCCATCGACAAAGTTGTACTGGTCATCTACAATTCACTCACCCGAGTTCCAAGTGCAGAGCTTGAATACAATTTTATTGCTGAAGATATTTTTAGGTCTCCTTTTCCTCTACCGTATAGCAGTCCTTTCAATTCTAGGATATGAACCATGAAAGTCTAGACACCAAAGATTCAACCCTTTTTCACAAGCATCTTAATCCTTGACGGCTTCATAAGCACGACCATTTTCCCACATTTAATTTCATCAATTTCATAAAGGTTGAAGGTACACCTTGCATTGTCATCAATTAACCATTGTTCATTTTTTGACAGTGCCGTTGATTGTTGATTCATGACGTAAATTGTTGATACTACGCATTAGCTTCCTTGATGTAAAACGCCCAGTAACAAGCATTTCTCCCTTCATAAACCCCAAACCAAATGTTACAACCGGAGAACAATGCAATGGAAAGGGCAAAAAGTCCAACGTAACGAAATAAAGGAAAACTCTGTGGTCGTAGTGGTCAAAAGCTACAGTGCAGTGCTAAAATACTAACCAGCATTTTGCGCCTTGAGGTCCTCAAGTTGAGGAAGGGGAAAACTGATGGATAACGTGAATCTGCCGGAGCTGTGCTTGGATTCTCTGATGTTTGTGGAAATTAAGAATGCTTTTTAAGCCCTGCTTCGGGATAGGGTTACAATTAACACCAGTGCGCTGAGAGTATGCAATATAATTAGTTTGATTAGTGAAGCCCTTTGGAGCAGATTGAAGGGGAAACCGGAAGTGAGTCGGAGAACGGAGCAAGTAAAAGAGCTGCTGAGAAGGGATTGCGTTTTGTCGGAACATATTCGATCCAAACCGGAAGTAGGTGAAGCTGCAAAAGTGACTGAGATTAAGACGGTGTTGCTTTATTACCGGAGTCACAGACAGGTACTTTGGGGCTGTACCTGTTAAGAGAGCTGTGGAAAGTGGAGCAGCTGAAGGAAATTATTTGCTTGCTAAGGCTCAAAGAGGATCAGACGCTGGAAAGTCGGAGATTCCAGAAAATGGAATGGAAAAGCAAAGTAAAGTTGTTTCGGGAAATTGCCCAGTATTCCATTTGGGACTGGAGAAGGGAGTATGGAAAGATCTCAGTTTGAGGGTGAACGGGATTTTCAACTGTTTTGCGAATGTGAATCACATGGAGCATTTCAGGGAGATGGCTGGGGGCGTGGAAGACGGTTGGACGGTGAATATCGGGGGTACTAAAAGCATCATGGAGTTTGCCTGCGAAGGCAAGCTGAAGCATGTGTTCCACGCAGCGTCCCTTGTCAGCGTATCAGCGACGGATAAGGAGGATGGCAGGATTTTGGAAAGCTGGCCAGAGGCAGAGAACTACGACGGGGTGACCACGTTTGCCTATCTAATTTCCAAATACGTGGAAGACATGCTGAAGGAGGAAGGGTGCTTAATAGAGGAATCCCGTGTAAGGTTTTTAGGCTGCCGTATTTGTCCGGTGATAGTAAAACGGGCCAGTTTCCTGTAGACCAAAGCCACATGATGCTAAGATACATTTTTATTATGAAAAAGGGGCTAATGCCCAGTAATCCTGCGCCACTGCTGCATTTCAAACCTTACTGTAGACGATATATTATTGATTTTGGGGTACAAAACTTTATAAGTTGAAAGTAGAAAATATCTATGGGTTAAGGTTGTTCGTTTTAAAATAAAAAGAATAGCTACTTATTAATTTTTCGATTTGTCCTGTATCAAAATGTTGGTTGTGAAGAAGGTGTTTAACAATTAAATGTTAATAAAAACGAGAATGGGATTACAGTTTGAAAATATATGCATGCTTAACTTATTCAGGTATTTTCAGGAATCAAAATTCACATAATCATCATTTGTGCCGCATAAATCATAATTTACAAGTAAATGTCAGAGGCGTTTCATTTTAACCAGCATTATTGCGAATTAGGCATGTCAAAAACTTGGAAGCATTAATTTGCCACGCTCCACCTTTAATGCCTAGATTGCAATTAAGTTTTATCAGCATTTAGTACAAAGCAAAATCTTTACATCCATCTTTTTTTTGCCAAAGTGTGACCTGATAAACCAAGAAAAATGAAAAATCACCGACAAAGCAAAGTTGTAAATGTTAACACAATTAAGTCATTTTACTTTCATTGCCACATCACATCATCATTGTGTATATCATCTACATTATTTTGCTAGACAACTGTAGGCTTTAGTGCATTTTCCGTCATTATATACTACATAGAATGCTTTTGCATGATTCCTTTCACATTCCTAAATCACCGGCGTCATGTATGTGCATGACGCAGATAGAAATTACAATTATCTCAAAACTAGATTTTATTTCATTTTAACTGCTCATGTGTAAATTAATGGCAAACTATGGATTTTTGCTCCTTTGTTCATGAAGCGAAGAATGCATGACGATGGAGTTAGCGCGAGTATAAATAGTGGGCCCGGATTTCCAACCGTCATCAGTTTTACCACAAGTTGCAACAGGAAAACTTTGGTAAGTGGAAAAATATAACAATAACTTGCAACACTTATCTTACCGCAGGTTGTTATCATATCTTGTATAATATACCAATTGTCACATTGTCTCTTTTCAGATACCAAACTCCAGAGGAAATCCTGCTCTAAGATGAACTCCGTCGTACGAGTTGTCATTATGATAGCCCTGTTGGCATTATTTCTATCCGCTGAGGTATTTAAGCATTTGATTTATTTTCGGATACTTCCACATTGTTTGTATGTTTAACTAAATACAAATATTTGGTCTCGAAGGTCTATGCCAATGAGGAGAACCGTGGAGACAGCGCTTCAGAAACTGCAAGGCTGAAGGCTGTTTACGCCACGCAGACTGCCGGCATGATTGGAAAATAGCCAGCCAAACACTGTTACTTCAATCAGAAGGATTACGACACGGTCTACTTGAGGAAATGAATCACCACTACTTACTTTTTAAAATTTATCTAAACCAATTATTCAGTTTTAAAGATTTCGAATAAATTTTCATGTCACTATACTTTTCGAAGAATCACTTTGACAAAATACATATTATTTGGTTTGTTTGCATTTTTTTCAAAACTGCCAACACCGTTCCATTCTTTGCTCTTTGCTCTAAAGGCTAATGTAAAAAGAGGAAATTGTAGGATTGATTCAAACGCCAAAAAACTTTTCAAGTAATAATGCTTATTCCATGCCTACTTTTATGAATGCTCGACACGTTATTTGCATTATATTCCGAAACCGATCCACACATTGCAATTCTTCCGTGTGCTTTCATATTTCTCATAACGTAATACAGAAATTCACCTCCAACCTATGACAATGACAATTAAAGTACATTTTTATATCATTCCATGTCCTCAAGTAAAATAAATCCTTACATTATCAAAATAGCAATCAATTCCGTTTGGAGCGTGTTCCTTCAGTACTGCATCCAGATCAGTGATTTTCTTGTAATTGATAGCAACATCAAAGCCAAGTTCCTCCAGCCATTTTACTTTCTCGTCAGAACCCGCAAACCCAATTACCCTACAGCCTATAAAGAACAAGAAAGGTAATTTTCCATCCATAGTGAAATAAATCCATGTACAAAAATGCAACCTTTAATCTTTCCAATTTGTCCAACAATGTAGCCCACTGCTCCAGCAGCCCCTGTGACTACCAAAGTTTCTCCCTGTTGCGGTTTACAAATGTCCAGAAGTCCGAAATACGCAGTAACTCCAGACATTCCAATTACTCCCAGAGCATGAGAATCAGGTAGTCCTTGCATATCCGGCATTTTGCTTACTTCCTGAAAGTAAGTTTCATCGAGAGATGTCATATCCGGCACTTTTTGTGCTGAGTGGAAAGTTTGTTGGCCTTTTGGTTTGAAAACTGTGTAATCACGCCAGCCAAAGAAACCGCATATTTGAGATCCTTCTGGGAATTTTGGATTGCGACTTTTTATTATCCTGCAAATATTTAATTATTTTAAATGGATAATTCAGACGTGTTCGTATGAATACTGAGGTACCTTGCAACTTGACATCCGGGTAAGGGCTCTCCTGGCTTACCATACAGTCGCATCCAAGCGTCAACTGTTAACCATTCTGCCTTTGCCAGAATTTCTTTGAAATAAATTTTTATGGTAAAGTGTTTTACCCGAAAGATTTAGAAAACGTGTTAAATTTTAATATGACTATACCTCCTTCCTGTAGGTCGTCAGGAATAACCTCCTCAATAATTTGAAAATCGGTAACTTTTGGAAGTCCGTTAAATGGACATTTTGGAACAAAAACTTTGGAAAGCATGATATTGGCTAAGTATATAAATTGATTGCTAGTAAAAACACGACTAATAAAAAAATTTAATGTGCACATAAGAACTCCATTTTCCTGATATTTTAGTCTGTGAACACAATTTCAACTGCAGAAATAAATGAATGTAAAAGTGGATGACAATATATGTAGCTCGAATAGCTCGATAATTATGAGTGACAGCAAGTTATCTACTATATTATGTAGTGATAACAGCGCGCGTGATTAAAGCTTGCATAAAGCATGAATTATAATAAAAAAAACATCAAAATTTAACATGAATGGTGTACTTATTTAGAATTTTAGTATAAAGCATCCACTATTTTATGCTCCACAACAGAAGTATGTATATGACATTGTCTGACTGTGCGACAAAGATGAAAAATACACGATCCAGTTCTCGGGGCAACGTGAGATCATCTTGATCTTAATCCCGAGAACTTTTTCTTTTATTTAATAAATTATTATTCTCGTTGTCTTTAGTCTCTTTGTGAATAATGATGTTTTAGTATTTTATAAACTTGATTTAGCACAAGTATCTAAAAGGCAAAGTGAAAGTAGCGAAGAACAACAATAGTTTTGTGGTGTGTATGCGTAATGCGTGCATACCTATATATTGGCTGTAATAACAGCAATCCGCAAATGATATATTATACCATAGAGCATTTTTTTCAGAAATCAGAATTTTTTTTCTCGACCATCTCAGAATCGACTCAAATTCTGATAACTGATGACATTGCACCTTTTAATAAGCATTTCATAATGAACATTTCAAAAAAGTTTCAAAAATTCGAAAAAACAACAAAAATGTTAAAAATTTGCATATGGTCAGCTGACAAACCATAACTTTTTTGTCTTTTATTTTTTCGTAGCCAAACTTTGCAGATGTTTAGATAACTAAACAAGTTATTACCGTGCAAAATATGAGCTTCCGTGGACGTCCGGTTTCTAATTAGCATACACTTTTTTGCAAAATTGCAAATATTTTTGCAGCAAAAATGCTAATTAGTGTCATTTAAACGAAGCATTTTAGAAATGTGTTGTCTATACCAACTGCCCCATATAATAGGCTAGCTTTAACAAAAAACCGCTTTTCAAAATCTTGCTTCGTTGAAAAGTTATGCCGCGCCGCGACCTAAAAATCACTCAAAAACCGTGCTTAAATTTGGTGAAATTTTGGGAAATTTTCTAAAATTTCATGTTTTTGACTTTATTATGCAGGCTAGTTCTATTAAAGCCCATTGGTGAAGAAATTACCGGCTTTTGTTGTTTTAATAAAAAGTTATGGCAACTTGAATTTTGAAGGTAGCAGTGCAAGGAATCCAACAGACGTCAAACTTCAAGTTGCCATAACTTTTTATTAAAACAACAAAAGCCGGTAATTTCTTCACCAATGGGCTTTAATAGAACTAGCCTGCATAATAAAGTCAAAAACATGAAATTTTAGAAAATTTCCCAAAATTTCACCAAATTTAAGCACGGTTTTGAGTGATTTTTAGGTCGCGGCGCGGCATAACTTTTCAACGAAGCAAGATTTTGAAAAGCGGTTTTTTGTTAAAGCTAGCCTATTATATGGGGCAGTTGGTATAGACAACACATTTCTAAAATGCTTCGTTTAAATGACACTAATTAGCATTTTTGCTGCAAAAATATTTGCAATTTTGCAAAAAAGTGTATGCTAATTAGAAACCGGACGTCCACGGAAGCTCATATTTTGCACGGTAATAACTTGTTTAGTTATCTAAACATCTGCAAAGTTTGGCTACGAAAAAATAAAAGACAAAAAAGTTATGGTTTGTCAGCTGACCATATGCAAATTTTTAACATTTTTGTTGTTTTTTCGAATTTTTGAAACTTTTTTGAAATGTTCATTATGAAATGCTTATTAAAAGGTGCAATGTCATCAGTTATCAGAATTTGAGTCGATTCTGAGATGGTCGAGAAAAAAAATTCTGATTTCTGAAAAAAATGCTCATACTAAAATAAATATTGTGGTATTTCTATGCAAATCCTTCATAATATGACAACACTATCACGTTGTTTTTGCTTTAGGCGCGAACAATTTATTCTACATTCTCATTCTTATCTTTTTTTATTAACAAGTGGAAACCAAAAGCCTTTTATCGATTTTGTGTTGTGCGTCTGTCTTTCTGTATTTCCTTATTACAGATGAATATTAAACATACTAAAATACAAACTGAATAAATACTATGCATGTATGCAGACTCAAAATTAATTTCTACACTCGATAAAAAATCGACAATTTCGATAAAAAACGAAGATATAAGTTGGACCCAGCTCGTTCAGTAAAAAAATGCACTTTTACGTTACACTTGTTATAAAACGTTTATTTGCCCTTATGTAAATACTATGATAACATTTTGATTTGATACTCTGCATTCTGTTGTATGTCCTTTCCGTCCAACACTTCATTGTTTGTTCTGACTTCATTTTTGTGCATTTCATCTCAAGCTCTGAAGTATTCTAATTATTCTAATAATTTATCTCAGCTGAAAATTTGGACAATATTATTTAAAAACAAATTATTACAAGGTAAATTGCTTTACTCTATATATCACAAGAACAATATTTCAACATTTAGATATTTTTAAAACTTTGTTTTTGCAGATTTACAGATTTGCTGGTAGCCATGGCTAAATACACAAAAAATGTGTATAAAAAAGCTGTGTATAAAACGGACAAAAATGGCAGACAATACAAAGTTACTACAAGCGTTGCTAAGGCAGCTAAAACAAGAGTTCGGAAATACACTAAAGTAGTGTCTAAAAAAGTGGCATATAAAAAAGACAAAAAGGGAAATGCCTACAAAGTAACCAAAACCGTAAGCAAACCAAAGCCATCCAGGAAGGGAAAAACAAAAAAGCCCAAGAAAAACTAGCTACAACACCAAAAACTAAATTAATAGTACTAATTAATTTGACTAATAGTAAGCAAAAAGTTATAGTTTTCATGAATACTCTTTTATACAACGTTAAATTACTTATTAGGTTAAAGTCACACATTGAAAATATAAATGAAATCAATGAAAACATATTCCTCTGTCTCTCACGTTGATTTTATACATTGTAATCATCGTCAAGGTCGCAAGTGCATTAAAAACTAAGTTACATTTTTCAGTTTGTTCGAAGCGTCAGCAAACAACGCAAAATTCCCATAACCACACCCTTAACATAAGCAAACTGTGAGATTCTTCTTACAACTAACATCTTCCCATATTGAATTAACACCAAAGCACAGGAAAGTTCAAACCTTTGCATAATTTTTGTCTCTTTCTTGTCTCTCCAAATAACCAGCTTCCAAGACCAAAGTATTTTCTCCCCACGGACAAACAAGTATTTACCAAATTGTAACAAAACTCCCCAAACAAACAAACTGGTTGCACAAATTAAAAGAATTGCTGCTCTTGCCACGCTTGTTAAATCATTCCAATATTTAATTAACACAACGCTACCAAACATTGGACATGCCATGCAAACCATTTGAAAATAAACCAAATATATTCCTATGAAGCACATTAGATTTGCATTTAAATGTTGGAAACATCTATAGGCATGCCTTAAATTTTGAGCGTCTCTTAAAATATGAAGCGTTCTATAAACTAATGCATTGCAAACTAGTTCCTTTGTTAGTGTAATCGTAACATAAACAAAATAGCCCACAATAAAAACAATCCCGGTTGAAAAGGATACCCCGATAACGGTTAGCAGATAAATGTGAAACAAAGTGAAAACAAAACCGTACGGAATGTACGCGTAGTAGTAGTCTGGGATTAATGCGCCAAGAAAGAAAATTCCTCGAGGGTCGTAAACGCAGTAAATGGCAAGCAATAGACAAATAGTCCAGCAGGAAGCGCAGACCGAGAGCAAAAATAAATCCACTTTTAGGTTTAGAGTGGCAGTGTCTGGATTAAAGTTGGGCATATAGCGTTCTAAATACATTCGAAAAATAAGCCATTTTATCGTTTTTATATTTAAAATTCACATTCATTTTAGCAAGTTTACCTTTAAAATATTTGAAAAATTTCAAAACGCCATTTCCAGCAATACAAAGGTCGTGAGCATGTCGTACAATAATAGATTGGAAACCTATTGCAATCATCCCGGCAATCCAAAAGAAAAAAGTCAGATTGTGCCTATCAAAGTCTCCTATGCGTCTGAATTTAATAGTCAACCAAAGTGATGCTAGTGCCCAGAACCAAAGGAAACAGAAATTTGCATTGACCATTATTTGGTTTGACTTTTTGTGTAAGTTTCGAAAAGTTTGGGTTTTCTCGTCGAACAGCAATGTAAATGATCCGATTTTGTTTCCAATTCTTATTATTATGCCCACAAACTTGTACAAGCGCTTACTAAGCATTTTATACGGTTTTTTTGAAAATTGAAAAGAAAAGCAGATAAATCAAGCTAAAACCGAAAAGTCAAGTGTATGAACTATGAACGGTCAAAGTAAACTGATGTGTTCTCACCATGGTCACCTTAAAATTACAAAAAAATTAATGACGTAATAGATCAGAATATGTTTTACTTTAACTTTAATTTGTTAGATTATGAAGTTGCAAAATGGTAAACAAAGCTTGGCCACACGTAAATTGGTCTTTAAAGGTTAGAAATGTTAAAACTCCTATTTAATTTCTAAATTTTACTCCAAACTACATAATGGCCTACGGGTCTCAGAGAACTTAAATTTAGTATAATTTTAGAAAAAACAACAACATAGCAACAAACCAATACAATATGAACTTATTAATAACATCGCGACGTAAACTTTAATGACGTATAATGAAAAAAATTTGTTTTTATTATTATAATCATTATAATACATGTGTATTATTGCAAACACTAGAAGGAAATATCAATTTACGTGTGTGTTGCATATACAGTCCATGCAGGTCAATAGGTTTCTTCGAATTGTCGTTGGATTATCCAACTTGGATAAATAGTAGTTAATTACTAATAACAAAAATTTGATCTTTTTTGTAAATTATCTGAGAAAGCGTCTAGACTTTTTTAAGAGTTCAATGTTTGCGATGTGAACCACAATAAAAACATGAAAGTTTTCATTTATTTTCTTTTTTCTTTCTTGTTTTATAAGAATTTCTTGAGAATATTTTAAAATATGGTAAACAATCAAATTTGAAATTGTAATATTTGTTATCTTAATAGCATATTAAGTAGCCACAGTACACAGTAACAGAATAACACATCATATCATTTCTTCTAAACAGTAGATTCTTTACCATATATATTAACATATTTACAGAAATACTTATTTATCTACAAAGTCATTTGTTTTTAGTTTGATTAAACTCTTCCCCTTTTGATTAAATCCCAACATTTAGGGAATACCGGTATAGTACACATTTTAATTCAACATTGTTTTCGGATTTTCTTTGTTTCGCATTTTCATACGTTGTGTTTCTTACAATGTAATAAAAGTCATTAACAGACGAAGACAAAACTGAATAGCTCAATGCTTTACATATTTAAAGTACTCGTATGAGTACATTTAGTGAAACATTTACAAGTTACTATGGCTGCATACACAGCATTTTTTTTTTTAAATTTAAATTCTAGTATACGATTTCACACATGAAAAACATTTTCTACAAGCACTCAAATTCATACTAACTCATAAGTGGGCATGCATTCCATAAAATACCCTTCAAATCAAGAACACTATTTTTTTAATTTTCGCAAAACAACATGTTAAGTTACTTAATTTTCACTCAAAACATTATATTATTACTTCACATATAGAATAAAATTCATCACACGGTAATTAGCAATGTAAGCAACCGCATGATTCTCCAAATAGTACCTGGTCTGTATCCTATCCGACATTAGAATCCAAGCAGTGATTGGAATGTCTGCGTTGATAAAAATGCATACTTTAAAAATCACGGTAATATTTAAAAAATGATTGGAATGAAAAAATCGATTGCTAAATACCGAAAACGAGCATGAATATTCATTTATTTTATTTTTTTAATTTGAGCATGATGAGTACGTATGTGCACATTCCGACCGGAAGCATGGGCGTACTTCTTTTCGCAAATGTAACATTCGTACTTTCTTTCTCCGAAATGAACAACTGCTTTGTGACTTATTAAGCTTCGTTCATATATAAAAGTTTTTGAACAAATGTTACATGAATAACGTTGCCATTGTCCTGAATGAGTTTTCTGGTGGGATTTCATGTTTCCCTTCTGTGTAAACACTTTGAAACAAATATGACACTTGTGCCACTTCTCAGGGTTATGGGACTGTTCGTGCAAATGTAAAGATCCAGCACTAGAAAACGCCTTGTGACAAAAGCTACACCGAAACACTTTCTCTTTCGTGTGCATATTGCGAATATGGTCCTCCAAATGAACTTTCTGATTAAATTTCTTATCGCACCAACTGCAGTCATACGGTTTGTCATTAAAATGAATCCTAAGATGCAGCGTTAAATTACCATTAACGTTTGTGGAGTAAGGGCAGAAAGGACATTTGAATAGCTTTTCTTGAGAATGCATTTTTCGGTGACACAAAAGACCAGCAGCGGTAAAATAGGATTTAGGGCACTTGGAGCACATAAAAGGCTGTTCGCCAATGTGCATTCTGATGTGACTATCTAATTTGCATTTCGAATCCAACTGCACATCACAAAAGATGCACTTTAACGTACTTTCGTTAGAATGTGCTAATAACTTGTGTCTATTTAGACCTGCAGGGCTTTTACAAAATTTGTTGCAAACGCTGCAGAGAAGCGGTTTCTTTTCTCCAGCCGAATCCATTATAGCACGTCGTAAAAACTTTTATTTTTAGCAACCAAAAAACCAAATAAACTGCTACTTGATTACCTGTTTGAATTTAGGTAGCTATCTAAAACTTTTCAATTAACGGTGAACGTAAGGGTATTCAAAACTTTGTAGGATTGCGGCTTGTGCTGAGAAAAATGAGTAAGACAGGAAACAACTGCGTGAAGCAAAGCCGGCCAACCAACTTATGCTATTATTACTAAAATGTAAAGCTCTAAAGCACACAAGCACAAGATATTTAAAGTGTGTTAAATACCAAACAGCCTATAGATTCGTAATGCGTTATATGGATACTAGTAAACTAAATTTACTATTCATTTGGCTCTGTTGTCAGTTCAGTAATCATCATCATAATTTTCACTTTTCAATATTGTTGTCATCGTTTTTATGCATTACACACATGCACAGATAGAAATGCCATAATATACCGGGTGATGGAACATGTTTTTTATTGTGATAATCTTTACTTTACTCGAGTTTTTCATATGCCCGTTTTAAATCCCAAGTAATTATCATGCGTACGTATGTATCCCCCAATCTCTCTTAACTTTATACCGTTCCATTCCCTTTACATGCGTTAAATACGTATTCTCGCAAAAGAAATGTGTCCAAATGCTACCATCTTACATGTAAATGGACATATTGCTAAAACCTCGAATTTAAGGATTCTTAAAATAATATGCATATTTTTATGTTATGTTGTCCTGCACGCAGTATAAAACCTTAACATTTAGTGAAGTTTTCATTTCGTTGATTGAACCAATTTGGTTATTATTTGATTTGTTTGGTCAAAGTTTATAATTTTATCCTTTATGTGCAGTAATTGAAATGTGCATTATTATTGGCAATAAGCGGTAGAAATTTGAAGCAAAGTTAATTTTCTTTTAATTTTCTCCAATTTGAAATCATGCCTGCACGGTTATTTTAATTTAAAGCCTATTATCTAGCAACATCAGAACAATTTGTTTAAAACCTTGGACTATTGTAATTTTTACAAAAAATTGCTGTTCTTAAAAATGTTCCAAACAAGCCATTTGTATAAACTCACTGGTTATTTTTCTTTACTCGTGCTCTTTCTAACTACCAAATATCCTCTGAAAGAAATCCAGCCAATATGCTACTTGGCAAACAAAATCTATTAGAATTCTTAAGTCTTCATCTAAAAACCCTCCAATATTTTGGCACAGTACCCTTTCGTCTTACTCATTCCAAAAACCCCAAAAAAGTTCATCTTCAGTACACATCTCCTCACCAACTTAAACGAGAACAAACCAAAATCCAAATCTCCTGGATATTCATTCTCGTTCTATTTTCTCAACTACTTCTCACCGCAAATCAACACAGCATTATAACCATTCTCGGTTTTTTAATGTACTACATAACCATGTCAATATCCCTGATAATGAAACAAGTTTATCTAAATCGTCACTCTGAAGTTGTCCATCTATTCAATCTATTTCTAAATTTCGAACGAAATTATCTTTTAACCAGCATTCCTCTCCAAAGCAACTCAAACTCTAATAAAATTGCTCGCTTTTGCCAAATTTGCGGAATATTCGCCGGAATGATTCCACCTTTAGCCTACACGCTTCAACTTGCCATTTTACCCTGTTCGCCATCAACATTTGGTTATTTCCTTTTACATGAATGTTCAGAAAACTTGGAAATCCCTTCTGACAAATTTATCAAACTGGGAATATGTCTATTTAGCCTCTGGCTCGTTCTGGACTGCATTAGCACGTTTGCCTTTCAAATAGTGGAAATGCTCTACATTCAAAGCATTTTGCTAATAAATTACCAAACCATTTTCCAAAATCGGATTTCTGAAATAAACCATCTTTCAAAATGGCTACCCGTTTTTCCCCAACTGGAAATACTAGCTCGCTATTTTAACCTAATTAATCACGACGCTGTGGTAGCTCCTGTAATGGCCACCATTTTATTTGTCTTTGTGGTATCCAGTTTCACCCTAATTGCCTACACATCTCGGCTAACCATTCCCCAACTAATTTTAAACTCTAATGTGGCCTTGTACGGATTTATCGGAATTACTGTAACATTTACAACATTTGCCAAAGTTCATAGTGTGTCTGTAAAAACCCTGGAGTTTCTAAGGACAAAACTTATCCCGCAAATTGAAACAGTCAAGGAGAGGAAATTGGTTGAAAAAGTGGTAAAATCCTTCAGACCGTTAAAAGTACATTTAAGCTCGGTTAACTTTGTGGATAATTTTACTCCTTTGATTTTACTCAACTACGCATTTTGCCAAATTGCAAATTTACTTTTAATGTAAAATTCCGCAATTGATAAATAATTTCAATCTTATCTTCCATAAATTCCGCGTAAGTCTCAGACTCACAAGCTTCTCAGAAGCTTCCAATCAATTAACTTCTTACAAAAGCAATCAATGCATTTTAATTAGCTTGTTTTTAACAACTCAAAACTCTCGTTTAACTTCATGCAAAAAGTAGCTCTTTCCTGACATGTCCACATTTCATATATGCTTTTTATGCACACAATAGAAATATATTTGTAAAATAAGCAATGGTTCAACTTGTCCATAGAAAACCAACAATACAATACCAACCAAAACAAGATAATTCTCAGTTTCTCAGAACTCCATTGACGTTCACATGAGAATTTAATCACCGGTATAATAAACAGCCTCCAAAACATACTAGCAAATATAAATCATACATTTTTTATACCTCGCATTAATCAAAACACGAACAAGTACAAATATACCTGACCATTGTTACATTTTTGCTTTGTACATGCATGTTATAGCTTTATTTGCATAGATGATTTGTAACGACAAAGAAGAACCTAGATGCAATAGTAAACCAAAAAAGCAAATAAATGTCTGTCGTCTGTAATTTTTCAAAAATAAGTTATTGCTTCATATAACAATATTCATCTCTGTAAACTCGTTTTACATTTTCGGACACAACATATGCTCACTCTCTGTCAACTTATTACAAAAATATATTATAATTTATAAACATGTATCCCAAAATTCATATAAATTTTGCTTACCAAAAAAAATAAAGGAAATGACCACGCTAAAAGTTAGAAACTATTGTCATTTTTATAAATAGATGCAACCAACCGGCAAATCGGTAGCGTTACATGATATGTCTCTATATTGGCTATTACACCACACCTATCTGCATTATTAATCCCATTACCAAGAAATTAGATCAGTATACAAGCTCATTCAATTCAAAAACTTGTCCGGTCACTATTTTTTTTGATTTGCATGGAAATTGAAATAAATTTGACATAATGTAAAACTTGTACCTGTTCCTGCTATTGTTAAAAATGAACGTTTTCGTCTTGACCACGTCATGTTATGACGTTATCTAATATGTTATTCCATTTCAAACGCAAAAAAGAGAAACGTGTGATTACACCAAATTTATTGTATGAATCATCATCATCATTCACAAAGAGACACGAATGCATTTACCTACCATTTCAATTTACACACGCATCTCAATTCTCTATAATATATATTTCCATTTCTAAAAAATACCAAAAAAATCGCAATCCGTCCCCATCCGTATAATATTATTCCTTTCTTTCTGTTTGCTTTACACAAACAACCCATTATATACTGGTCAAAGCTGGCGTAAAAAATAATCTACGCTTCCCTAACCAAACTCGCAAAACCTGTAATGCCAGCAATACTACAGGAGCACAAGCACAATGGTCAGTTGCCGTTTGACCACTGACACATCAAAACCTACCAAAACCTTACCATTTTTCTGGAAAATTGAAAATGAAGCTAATTTTAGTATTAAGTTGTCTCCTGGCCCTTGCCAGCGGTCAAGACACCAAAAACCTAACATTTATTCTCAAAGCCAGGTAAAATCTCGCATTACCCCAAAATTTTCATTCTAACCTAAAAGTTTTAGGCTAACACTTCATTTCTATTCCAATTTTTCTCAATATTTCTCAATATTTCTCAGTGGTCTACCCGCAAAAGACGATGTCAGCAAAATCGACCCCCTAGTCCGCATCTACTCCACCACGGACGGCTCCGACCTCGAAAAATTCGGTGCCAGTGAAACCATAGTGGACCAAGATAACCCCGAATGGGTCGAAGTCTTTTGGTTCGTATGGAAAAAGGGCTCAAATCAAAAATGGAAGTTTGAAGTGCGCGACCAAGACATTCTTGACAAGGACGATGCTCTAGGTGGAGCCGAGGTTAATGTAGACGACTATGTCACCGCCGGAGAAAATCTCACCGTCAACCTAAGTCCCCAAGGCACTCTCACCATTCAAAAAACCACCCCAATCCAGTTTAAACTCAGTGCCCAAAGTCTTCCCAAGAAGGACAAGCCCCCACAAATCTTCGCCGCTTTTACCAGCGACCAAGGAGAAAGCGACCCTTATGTCAAGTGCTACTTCCGCAGAGGAATTGGTGGCGAAGACAAGAAATTCGCTACTACCAGCACAATCGACAACGTGGTTAATGCCGACTGGCCTGATATTATTGAGTTTGGAAATTATCAAAAGGGACAAAACATGTATTTACGGCTAAAGTTAAAGGATGCGGATAGCACCAGTAAAGATGATGACATTGGCTATGCCCTGTTGGAACTAGACCCTTTTGTGGAAAAGGGGCAAGCTAAAACTCTTCAGGTGATGAATGAAGAAAACGGTCAGGAAAACGGTGGCACCATTACAATTACACCGATAACAAGCAGTTAAACCGTTAAAACTTATTATTAATCTGTTACAATTTATTATTCATATTTTTAGCAAATTTCAAATAAAAGTTAATTGTTTTGGAAATTTGAATGGAAGACATGATTACAGTTTATTTTTTTGGAAGACTTTTTAAAGCTATTTTTAAGGAGCCAATCGCTCATAAACCCAACCGTTAACTCCCTGATGCACAGTAATATTATCCGCCGTTTCTCCCGGCTTCAGTTTCCGGAATCGGATGCGATCATGCAGACGGTTGGTTTGACCTTGCCAAAACTCTACAGAGTCGGGGATAACCGCATATCCTCCCCTATAAAAGATAAAAAATTTCATAGGAATTTTCTTAAGAAATATTTTTTTCTGTGGTTTACTTTTATTTCTAATTTTCCTTACCAATTATCCGGCTTCAGAATTAACTCTCGCTGTTGTTGCGTTAAGCCCATCAACTCCTTTTCCTTGTTAATTAGCACACTGCGGTTGGGAATGGGCTTGCTTTGGGGACTAATAATAGCCCCAATTCTGGATGCCACAGGGCGTGACATGAAATACTCGGCGGATTCTTCCGTTGACAGTTTTTCAACGCGACCTTCAATCCGAACCTGAAAAAATAATCATAATTTTACTTTTAATGAATCATGATTAGATTTTAATGATTAATTTAAAGCTTACACAACGCTTCATCGGCTCCCAATAAAAATTCAAGCTTGCATACGGATTCTCCGCCAATTCCAGTGCCTTCCTGCTTCCATAATTGGTAAAGAACTTGAATCCTTCTGGACCGTACCCCTTTAACAGCACCATTCTTGCCGAGGGTCGTCCATCTTTAGTAGCCGTTGCCAGGCACATGGCATTGGGCTCCTCAATCCCCACCGTTTGGGCAGCTCGCTCAAACCACTGGTTAAATTGACCATAGGGCTCCTTGCTCACTAACTGGTCTTCAGTGAATATCTCATCCTTGCCCATGTAGGGTATTCTCATGTCACCAATGTAGATTGACATGTTGCGAACCCTTTCCTGGGGAAACCATTCCTCTTGCTCACTTGACTCCGAAGTCATTTTGGTCTTGTCTTTGGCACAAACTAGTTGATTGAGAGCAAATCCTAGTCCCAGTCCGACTCCAACTGACCACCGTTTCAAAATGAGCATTTTTTATTTTAAGTTGTCAACTTGTCCATGTCCATGAAACAAACACCACAAAAGCCACAATGGATTTCCTGTTGACGTTCTTGTACAAAATTGGACATCCTTATTACAGCTTTAATTCAATTAATTAAATCTTTAGAATCTAAAAAAATGGATTGGACTATGAACGGGTAGGATGCTGCGTTGCTACTACTACTTATTACATTACTGGACTGTTGGGAAACAGCTGAAGCTGGAAGGTCTCATGTCACCCCGGGAACCCCTCCAAAAAACCCGATTTTCTCTCGTAAATTGACTAATTAGCCATTTAATTGGTTACAAGGTTATTTTAATCCCGTTTTTATTCAAAATGATGAATAGACTTGCTTACAAAATATAAACCGTGTAAAGAGTAATGCGATTTGAGATAATTGATAATGAACAGCTTTTTAAACTTAACTATTTTGCTAATTAAATAATTAAGATTCTTCTTATCCCCAAATTCCCTGCTGACTTTGTTTAATCGTATCCCTATTCTCCCTCCTTTGCCTTGTGCTAGCACTAGCTTCCCCCTTGGCCCTAATTCGGGTTTTTTGCTGTAGTTTATCCGTCTTTTGAAAGGTTTTCTTTACCCGATCACGAATAACCTCGGGGGCAATGGTGGAACGACTTAGAATACTGAAGCCAGACACACTAGCGCTTTCACTGGATCTTCTTGGAAGGTTTCTTGGCACTTTGGGTTGTAGATCCCCCACGGGGGTGTCCTCATCCTCCTCACTATTCTCCTCAACTTTCAGTTCCTTCAGTTTACACTGCATTTCAGCTTGAAGGTCATCTAATTCTTTAGGAGTCTCCAAGATCGCCTCCTTATCATCCTCCTCCTCAGTCTCCTCATCTTCGTCATCCTCCTCCTTGTCCTCTCCATGAATCACCTCATCCAAATCCTCCTCCATTTCCTTGGTGTACCCACTAGCCGCAATTTCCACATCCAAACTATCCTCTCGTCTGAAAAAACGCCAATCACAATTTAATCACTAATCAATCATTCTAAATCATCTTTCTGTTCGCTAGACGCTTGACACCAAAAAATCATCAAGATTTAATGATGCTCAAAATCCAGCATTTTTACTATAGCGCAATCTTCACCACAGAACACCAATTTTATTTCTAGTGTCCATTCAAAATCCAACTGCGCATTTAACCAATCAATCAATCATTTAACTTACTCAATATCCTTAAACTCCGGAAACAACTCGCTCTCGTAACCAAACCTCCTCCGAAAAAAGTCCTTCACGCACTTCACATCCCTATCAAAGTACATCTCCGCATTTTCATGACTAATGGACACCATTTGTGGAAAGTCAATCAAAATCAGATGTCCATCCTCTCCCAGAATCAAATTAAACTCGTTAAAATCCCCGTGAATCACTCCATGATTAGCCAGCTTCACAAGTAACTCCATCGCCTCCTCATAAAGACTTTCAGGATCCTCCAAATGATAAACTTGACACAATGGCATCCCCTCCATCAACTGCATGACCACACAATGTCGATTAAAGTCTACCGGTTTAGGCACCTTAAATCCTCGCTGGTAAAGGGCCGTAAGATAAGCAAACTCTTTAGTAGCACTAATTCTTGATAAGTACAGCCATCCAGCCTTGTTCCTATGTTTATGATAATCCCTTTTAGCCTTCAAATTTCTAAAGCAAGTTCTTCCTAATCGATGCAGCTTGAGACAGAGTGTCTCCCCTTCTTCGTTTGAAACCGTGTAGACATTACTCTCCTTCCCGGTGCCAATTTGGTTGCCAAAACCGGAAATGGATTGTCTAGCCACCAAAGCTTGAAGTCCTAGATAATCGTACCCCGAGTTGGTCAATCTGTATCCATCATCTATTTAAAAAACCACAAAATTAACTTAATTAACTATTTAACTAACTATTTAACAAATTTCCTTACAGTGCTTTCCCCGCTCGTAGCAAAGTAATCGGCTTTTGCACAATTCCCTTAAAACCTTGTGAACGCCACCATGACGCAGGCCAGCAATGGAAGCTACTAGGGCCTGGGGAACTAGCTCGTGATTTTTCATGCCCATTTCCACCTGAAATTAGTTAAAAAACCATCACAAAAATTTACTTAACTGTCCATCTAACTATTAACCTTTTTATCAAATTTATTGCTTACCGCAGTTAGCACCCGGAAGTCGTCCTTGGTCAGGTAGCGCAACACCGTGACATCCAACTTGCCCATTTTAACTTTTAATCAAATTTCCAACTTAACAAATTTAATCACAAATTTACTGAAAAGTGTGCTCTGTACCTTACACGTGCTTTTGGCTATGGTGAATACACAACAAGCCCATTGAAGCAAATTTCCTGCAAGTTTCCTGGGGCATTGTGAAACCTCGCACTAGACCATTCCCAATCAATGCAAAATTTTACTAGCTTAAAAATTAATTAAAACGCATCTAAAATCAACTAATCACCAAACCAATCATTATTTTAATCATTTTTTTATTCAATAATCACCCCAAAAAATTTATAAGCCATTTAAAATACAAACACAGCATTTTAACAAATTTTCTCACCAAAAATGGATAAGAACTGAGTAGAAATTACATAAATGAATAGAAATTACGCTTGATTAATGCTTTAACTGTTTAATTAACTATTTAATTTAGCGTGCTGCTTCCATAGCCACATCCGGATCCGCCAAAGGCCGCTGGATCTCGTACTTGACCAAGTTTCCTCCTCGAATGGTAGGCAGCTCCCGGATCCCATTCTTATCAATACACTTCACCTTGTACAGTGGCAAATTGACCAGAAACCGTTTGCTTATCTCCTGAATGCACAGTTTTAACAGGGTAATTCCATCCTCCAACGGCATATCCGGTTTGTAGCGAGAGTCCATCGTACTCAGCACAAAGTAGCCACCATAGCCATGAGCACAGTACGGAAGTTCGGAAATGGAGGCTAAGTAGTCAATAAAGTAGAGTTCGGCGCGTTGGGCAACGTCATCAAAACCGCCCACGATCAGGTTACAGTTATAAGGAGACTAAAACAGAACAAAAGAATCAATCAATCATTAAACCAAACCAATCATTAATCATAATTACTTAATTAATTAACTTACCCGACTCCTTAAATACTCCGCCATGGTCCTCCGAGTATAATGCGCAGTACTTTTAGGACTCAGCTCGTAAGTATAGCGCATCTTGTACAACTTCACGTTCTTCTGAATAAACTCGGAAAAGTTGTCGGTGTGACCTGCCTCCCCACAAACGGCCATCATTACCTTGTCCGACAGCTTGCAGAACTTTTCCTCATCTACAATTAAAGTAAAATCAATCAATTAATCAATCAATCACTCTTAAAACCCCCCACAATCCCCCTTAAAAACCCTCCCCAAACTTACCATGATTCATCACCACAATACTCCGAGCATCCACCGTGTCCGCTGCCAAGAGCACGTAATCATTAAACCGGATTCCAATCAGACACTCCATCTTTCTCTAAAAACCACACAAAACCAATCAATTAGTCAATCAATCAATCATTAAACCAACCATTAAATCCCCCTTCATTCCCCTTCAAAAAATCCCCCAAAAAATCACCCCACCACCTCTCCCACCATTAAAAAAACGCCCAACTCACCTGTCAATCCTTTCCACTTCAAAACAGCTTGAATTCCACCAAAAAACGCAATTAAAACCAGAAGTTAATCAATTATTTTAACTGCTCGGCTTTCACTAAATCTCTCGTCTCGGCTTCGGCTGAGTTGTGTGCTGAGCTGTTTACCTTTTCTGCTTGTCATTTGGCTTCTGACTTGCGACTTTTAAGTTCCGCGGGGAGCTCCAGTCACTCTATGCCCAGGTCTCAATGCGCCCCTCCCATCCAAAAAGGAACAAAGACAAAACCAAGCTTGCAGAGAGCTTGGCCAAGCAAACGGGGCATCTTGAAGCACTTAACTTGGTTGCCTTTTCGTCATCATCGCTTTATCTGTTCATTTTACAAGCTTATCATCCGCAGTTTTTAAATGATAAGCTATTTCTTAATAAAGAATTAAAAAAGATCATTTTCGTTCATTTTTCATCTATTTTGGTGCAGAATAACAGCTTTAATAAAAGATACAGTTAAGTTCAAGGTTAAATGTGTCGTTATAAATAAATGGCTAATTATTAATTGTCCTTTGTCAAGATTTTTATAACTGTATGATTTTATGCAGTTCTAGAACTGACTATAATGTTCTAAGTTGGTTCATTGAACAAAACGCTTCATTTTTGTACAGGAAAGTTATCTCAACTTTCAAGTGACGATATAGTACAAGCTTTGTAGTCTAGAGTCTAGAATTTAGTCTTTAGTCACGCTACAAATAAATGACTAATTTATAAGAACTTTCCTAAGTAAGGTCATTGTTTCTCCGAACTGATTGAATGAGTCTGTGCCTGATAAAATGTATGAAATATTTTTAGCGATTAAATTTTAATTGCCTATTATTCTCATTTAAGACAATGCATGTAAATTAATTTCGTAACACAAGAAATATCCTAATGCTTCAGTTTTCTTAACACTTTCTTCATTTTTCTTTTTAAGAATTTCTACTGCAAATTTTGCATTTATTAAAAAATAATAATTTTCCATGCAGTTCCCACTACTACCAACCTAGCATCAAAATGATCTTTGTCCGCCACAGCATCTGGAAACGACCCCGGTTTATAATCTGCATAATTTTAAGTGTTCTATGTATCTACTTATTGTGCCTTAGCGACAAGAAGAACAAGCAGGAACTCATTTTTAGACTAATTTCTCGTTATCCTTTGTTAAACCTGCCAACTGAACAGGAACAACAAAGCTGTAAACTTCCCACTCCTAAACCAAACGATCCTGAAATTCTGGAATTACTTAAACAAGAGCACTTTGAACCTTTAGACTGCACCAAAAAATATCCCTTACTGTTTCACTCTCAAGTAATACCATATGCTCATCTAGTTCCCGTTGCCAATATCCAGGAAACCGTGGACTTTTGCTGCTATCGCAAAGTTCTTTTAGATTCATCCCAAGAATTTTCCCAAGAATGTTGGAACGTTTCCTTAACGGAAGAAACTGTTATTTCAACCCAACACGAATTCATTTCCATTGAGTGTACATTTCCAAAGGAGAATAAAAATGACAGAAGAATAGTGGACATGCACACGTTTCCCCATCCACCTTCAAACAACCAACCCAGTTCAGAAGATAACACAAACTCGAATAAGCTAAATGTGGTCATTTTGGGGCTGGATACAATGTCAAGGACGAATTTTGAAAGAGTTATGCCCGAAACTAGAGACTATATTTTGAACACTTTAAATGCTGTGGATATGGAAGGCTATAATAAAATCGGAGGTACAAATAAAAAGTTTACTGCATTTTCCAAGAATTTTCTCTCTAAAAAAGTATTTATTAATGAACAGATAATACACTGCCAAATATTGGACCTCTGCTAACCAACCAATTTATCAGTGACGACTATTCCAGCCACTGTGTTGTCAACGGCTCATCTGAAAACTGCAATTTTATCTGGCTTCAGTTTCAAAAGCAGGGCTATCACACTGCTTTCTCCGAGGATGAGGTGACCATGCAAATGAGTCGCCACTTTCACTTTGGTCCTCGAGCTACGGAATACTTTTTTGTGGACTTTTTAAATCTTATGGGAAAATATTTGGGACATGAGCAACGTATTGCGGCGAATATGTGTTTAGGTCCCAGACCTGCTTATCAGAAATCTATGGAATTTGTGCAAAAAATGGCTAGTTTAATGAAACAGAGTAACAACCCATATTTTCAAATAAGCTGGAGTAGTGCTGTAACGCATGATTTGTTCAATGGAGGAAAATTAATTGATAAGGATCTTAAGGAGGTGTTGAGGTGGTATAAGGAAGGTGGTTATCTGGAAAATACCGCGTTATTTTTGATGAGGTGAGTAATCCGAGAAATTACATGCAAATGGTTAATTTTGGGTGAAAATGTAACAAAATGTTTTATTTTAGCGATCACGGATCTAGAATAGGTGGGATTAGAACTCTTGCCCAAGGTTTTCTAGAAGACAGACTGCCCATGTTTTTGCTCGTATTGCCAACCAAATTTAAAGAAAGGAATACTAAAGCTTTGGAAAATTTAATGAGTAATAAAAAACGGTTAATTACTCCATGGGACGTGCATCAAACACTGAGACACATTTTGCAACCCGAAAATTTGGGAAATGATAAGCTTTCGGAGTTTACTTCTACTTCAAATCAAGGCATCAGCCTATTTCACCCTGTGCCTTTAACACGCACTTGTGAGACGGCGGGTGTGCCCTTAATTTACTGCACTTGTAATCATATAATGACCAGTGTTTCAGAAAATGAACCGGAAGTGGGACAAGCGATTGAGGCAGTTTTTCAAGAAATTAATTCCATTTTGAAACCGCAACCGTTGTGTGTTCAGCTAAAGCTTGGGAGGATTTTGGGTGCAAGGAGAATCACGTTTGGAGGGGATGATAAGCAGTTGGCTGTTAAGAGTAGGGAGTGGAAAGCCTATCATGTATTCTTTTATACTTATCCGCAATGGACGATTTTTGATGCGTTGGTGGTAAGAGAAAGCGAAGGGGGAAAGTGGACACCGAAAAATATTGGACAGTCGACGTGGTATTGGCTGGATCAGAAGAATACTTGCTTGGGAGAATATTCGAATGAGATCAGGCAGTTGATGATTTACTGTTATTGTAAGGATTTGATGGTTTGAAAAAATCCTCGAAAATATTTTGAAAAGTAATGTTTTAAGGTTTTATATATTTATGTAATTAGTGGCAAGTTAATATACAGTTATGGATTTGGATATATTATGCATTTTTTAAAACTTTTACTACAAAAATATAAGTTTGTATAATATTTTATATGGAAATTTATATAATTATTTATGTAATTTCTATAAATGATAAAGCAAGCGACTGACTTATATGAAAATAAATACAAACTTTATTTACGCTTAGCGTGTATGTGATTTTATATCTGGATTATTTGTAGGGTTTTACAAAAAGATTGAGAAAGATTCACCACGCAACGCATGAATTAGAAACAAGAGCTGATAAGCATGATACATGTTGTGTTGCTTGATAATGATAATACAGAGTTTAAAGAGAGTTGCCACAAAAAATATGCTCATAGCTCATTTTTTCAACTCTGATGCATTTTACACAACAATAATGGTACAACTTCATAGTATTTTGATAGCCTTTCAAGCATATTTACAAATTTTTACGAGTGGTAGTATGTATACAAAATCGAAGCTCTAGATTAGTGTACAATGTACATAAAATATTAAATTTATGCTATTTTTTAACTATAAGGTTTGTTGCTGTTACGTCTCGGTGTTAACATGTTTATCGTTTCACTTTTAACGTCCTATAGTTCATCTCTAAAGCATTATGAAAAGTTTGCAAAATTAGCTTTGAAAATCATTTAAAACATCAAATTTAAGTATTTAAATAGCTGACTTGAAGTAAAATAGGTAAGCAAAAAATTTTCAGCATCACAGATTTTGTTATTAGTCCGTCAGAGCAGAGCTATTAAAATGCCAATAAACTGGTCTCTTATTCATGACTAACTCTAAACGCTTACTATACCTCACAGTTGTTCGTCTCCAGGTTTTAGGTGATAAAAATGAAACCCAAATAAATTTGCCTGGATCACAGGTTTGGATTGAAAACTAAAATCTCTTTCAGATATTTCATGGTGTATGATTTATGGACTACTTCATAAACTTGGTCTTTGTCCACTTGCCGACCATACACTTCTATAATTTGGACTTTTACACTATCAGACTCAGGATGTACCCGTTTCATAAAACTTTAATGGACTTTTTATCAGGTCACAGGTGTTTCCAAAATATTACGTTATGGAATTTTCCTGATTCTCTCGAATGTCTCGAAAGTTTCTTTTTAAAACATTTCATTTATCGTATTTCACTTGTCACCTTGTACGACAAAAAATTTTGCTTTTGGCAATATTTTTTTTGCAAAAATGTGCATCCCACCTGGTCATAAAGTTGAGAGACTCGACATTGTTTTTGTCACTTTCCACATTTCGCAATTTAGTCGCATCCAGCTTAAACATACACATTGTCATATAGGTGTGTATGTGCAATGGTAAGATAATATTTTCAACTGATATTTCACAATATAGCCGTTATACTATGTTATAGGTCATTGTAAAATTTAATTATTTGGCCCAAATTTTCTACATTGCTGCACTTTCCATTGACTTGGAAGAGTTGTATTAAGCTGACGTATATTTGGGTTAACCACTTTCCCAAATTTTAGTATATAAGCACTGCACAGAACAAATGTATCCATCCAGTTACTCACAAACCACCTTCAGAACAATTGTTCTTTTTTGCAAAGCTCAAAACGTGCAATCATTGGAAATTGATTCTGCAAAATGAGAGAAATAATTAAATTTTCATTTTTGATTTGTATCCTAGCTCTGCTGGGGTCTATGGGAGAGTCGTATCCATCCAATAACAGTACGGAACTGGACTTCGAGGGGACCTTCAACGGAAACCTAACCGAAAAGGAAGGAAGAGGCATTTTATTCCCCATTTACCTACTGAAGTGGACACTTATCAAAGTGGGCAAGTTAAATCTGTTGGGCAGCCTGCTCAACAAGCTGGCAATAGCGAGCAACTTACAGTGGAAACCAACTCAAGCACCTCGAACAACCACGAGGACTCCATTAACTTCCACGGATTCGCCTAACATTGATAGTACTACTCCCAGAACTCCTCCGCCAACAACACATGTGCGTTAAGTTGGCCCCCATCCCCCGTTAAGCTGGCCCCCTCCCCCACTTAGCGTTAAGTTGGCCCCCAGCCCCCACTTCTGGGGGCTAGCGTTAAGTTGGCCCCCACTTTGGGGGCTAGCGTTAAGTTGGCCCCCAGTTTTGGGGGCTGGAAAAAAGCGTTAAGTTAGCCCCCACTTTGGGGGCTAGCGTTAAGTTGGCCCCCACTTTCTAATAAAGGCAGGGACGTGATAATGATAATTTGACGTCCAGATCGCACTCTAAGATGCAAATGTAGCTGTTGGATAAGATGTCAACGCGAAAAACATTTATTTACGAATGTTTTGGAGACTAAGTGAAAAAAACCCAATTTTTTTATACATTTTAGTTGGCTTATATTCTACAGTATTTATTTGCTTTTGAGTTGGGTTAGGTAACTTAGGTTAAAACGTTTGAGAATTTTTGGTTGCGTTGAGATTTTATGGGATTTTGACTTGGGTTGTCAACACCACCTTCAAACTCTACCCCCATTACCTGCACCAAAAAGAATGAGCTGTTGATCATCGTGGATGAAAGCGGGAGTGTCGACGATGACCAGTTCCTAACTGCTCTGCAGTTTACCGGCAAGTTATAATATATATATTTTTTATAAATTACCATTGTTTTTGAATGTTATATAGTCGTGTAGTCGTGTAACACGACTCGTGTCGGTAAAAGCTAAAATAAAAATATTATGCTAATGAAATATGTTTGTATTTTCTGTTTTCAGCCGACTTAGCCAGTGCCTGGAGGGATTTCCATGACAACCGCGTCGGAATTGGTTTCTTTGCGGACACCACAAGAACATGGATAGAACTTCAGGATAGCAGCTCTTTGGACTCGTCTAAAATATACCATCAAATTCTGAAAGCAACACAAATGGGGGGAGGCACTGCGATCCACAGTGCCCTAGATTATGCCGACCACGTATTCACCCAGGTAGCCCGTGATGATGTTCCTGCCAACGTTGTCCTCATCACTGATGGGGGTTCGGATCTGAATCTTATCCAAGATGCGGCTCAAAGGTATTTTGCCAACAGAAATAGGTATGCTTATGTGGTGGGTATTGGAGGTGGAGTAAATTACCAGCAATTGCTGGCTGTGACAGGAGGAAAGCCCGAAAGGGTTTTCCACCTTTCTGATTTCAGTGAACTTTTGCACACATTACGAGCGGTAAGTGTTGCAGTATGTAAACAATAATGGTTTGTTTCTATTCATTTCAAGTTGAAATTATCCACTTTGTTGAAGTTTATTTGGATGCAAATAAATAAATATTTTATCAACTATCAAACTACTTTTGGTGGTTACTTTGAAGTTATTACACTTACACACACATTGGCATTCACATGAATTACATGTTTCATTTTTCATACATTCCAATCCACTGAAAATTGAACTTTCAAAATTGTAAATATTATCCTTGCAGCTTCCCTAGGTTTTAGCTATCCTTATGTATATAGTTGATAGTTGAAAGATTTTTAATATTTTGGATTTTTCTGATTCTAATTGTTCATTATTTCTGAAGATCAAAAAAACTGACTGTGAACTTGGGAATTCGATTAATAATTGAACTCAGTTTACATTTCCATACAGAGTCTTTATTAAGCACAAAACAAAAATCATTCAAATTGTTTATAACTTTAATTAAAATTACCAGTACAGTAAGTCATGTTTATTAAGACATTAAGGTATTTTTAAAGAATGAATGATATGTTAAATAATATCTCAGTTGAGGCTGCAACCAATAATGGCAAAATGAGCACCTTTTTCTGGCTCATACCAAAAAAACATTTCTCTCTCTGGAGTTGGAAACGTAATTTCACGATAGGAAAAAATGCCCAGTCTACCAAACTCTGTGTACCTTTTCCCGTCCTTACCCACAAGCCAAGTGACCCCAACAAACTTCTCTAAACCCCCAAAATCCCTAGCCATTCGTATAAAGTGTGGCTGGGGTACGAGATCCCCAGGTTTAACATACGGAGGGACATACAGTGCATAGCCCTCTGAGCCAGGCGTTGTCGCATTGGGAAGGGTAGTTGGCCCACCCGGAAGACCAAATAGCTGAATACGATGTGTGATCTTGTGTGCCACTCCATCGTCACCAATGTAGCAAGCCTTTTCTGCGGCAATATACCTACCAGTAATGATTGACGCGTCTCTGTAGCCCCTACACAGGTACACTGGTCCTTGGTCTCCTTCTTGACTGGCAAAGTTGACCAGAGATGCCTCCTCTTCGCTGGTTAGCGTGTCTACAAGATACCACCGATGACGGTGGCAACCTTGACAGTTATAGTACGAGTTTAGCTTGTCAGCATCCAGCACACCCAACTTGTTGCTACCTCTGCATTTGAAGCCTCTTCTCATTTTGGGCTTACCCACACAATTCCAACAAGGGTAGTGCATATCACTTTGATAGTCATACAAATTACCCCGTGTAACCTGAGAGTCCACAATTTTGGCAATGGTTTCTGGTTTCGTGCAATTGCTAAAGTCTAAATATTCATCCCGATCAACACGAACATGCTCGTGTTCTAGACATGCCACATGCCCTATTTCGTGGATAATATTTTGTTTGGTAATGCACAGTCCACCTATTCGGCACCGTCGGGATTCTCCATTGTAGCAGTATTGGGCAGAGCCACAGAGGTTCGTTAGGTTTCTTTCTATGAAAATCCGCATGTAGGCTTCCTCTGTAGTTCGGGGCTCAAGCCGGAGACAAGTGTACTGGTGAAAGTCAGCAATAACCGATTGTAGAACCTGGTGGTCTTTTTCCTCAAAGTTGTCGGAGGTGGTGTACGGGATACGAGCGTTAGGCCAAAACTGAATGTTGGAGGATCGCACTAAAAATCAAATCAAAAGTGATTCTACGATACGAATATGATTGCTAATTAATTGGCCAAAAGCTATGAGTTTACTAGTGATGGCAAAAATCGGAAACTAATCGTGATTAATCGCGATTATTCCGATTTGTGTCCAAACGTTTTGAGCGTGATGGGAAACGTTTTATACAAAAATCGAATCGAAAATCGCGATTAATCGCGATTTCTAGAAAACGCGATTTTATGGCTAATATAGCATTTAAAGTTGCTTAAATTGGAAGCGAGTTCCCTATTTTTACAGAAACTTACATGAAATGATTTAGTCACATGCTTAATGATGTCAACTTTTTACTTTTCTCAGGTTTTGTAGTTGCTATATGTTGCACTATGAATAAATTTTAAGGAAACCTGATTGATTTGACGGAAATATTTAAGGAAATAAAAATCGTATTTTTTTCGATTTCTAAACGTTTTAAGCACTAATCGAATCGGTTTTCCGATTATCTAAACGATTTTACCAAAAATCGGATCGGAAATCGTTTTGGAATCGCGATTAATCGTTTGCCATCACTAGAGTTTACTTACGTTGAGACTCGTCCTTTTCTAACTCACAAGACTCGAAATTTTCTCCATCTCCCATTTGATCTGGAAACATTTGTGCCCGAAGGGAGTGAATACTAAGTGCACAAATTAATGCACACATTTTGGCAAAATTGAAACCAAATTTTAAAATCATTATACAATAAATACTTTCCGTTTTCTAATAAAATCCCACGAGTTATAGGTGCATGTGTGTAGTAGATGTGAACGTGTCTTAAACCTTTGCGATAGTACACGGGTTTTAATATGGCCTGAACAAATGTAACGTCATAGACAAAGGAAAAATTTTTGGTGGTTGATGTCATTAAAGAGAATAGAAGAAAAGGAGATAAGTAATTAATGTAAGTTTTATTGGAGATTGGAGATGCGGTTAATAAGTTTGCATTGTCTATTTATCACCGACGCATGGTGGTACTAAGCCGTTAATGTTAACTGATGTCATAATCATTCAATTCTTTGATCAAGTTCTTCATGTGACAATTAAATAATGCATGCGATCATTTATTGATATAAAACTATTACTCTCAATTTTCAAGACATTTAATTTTTCATATTAAGCAATTGATTCCGTTTATGGTTTCTAAACAAAATACTAAAATTTTCATTAATTATCTAATTTTTCAATAAATGCTTACAGAAGTTGTACAGAATGAAATTACAACCTTTAAAATATGAAAATAAATTGATTAAATGTACTTAAAATTAATTACTAGTAATAATAAATAAACTAGAGTAATAAAACCAAACCTAAACTATTCCAAATGCTGCACACATAACTATTATTTCAGACATGGATCAGTGCTCTTCAAGCTGCATACAAAATTTTAATATTATATGTACACGAAGGCCAAATGCATAGAAGGTTGCTGAATAGATGCACGGTATACTATTTGTCCACTCATTTCTTATCAAGCTTTAAATAATTATAATTTTTGCTAAAGATTCTCTGCTACGTTTAAACTTTCTTGTATAAATTCTCAGTTTGGTTTTTAAAAGAGAAACTTCATTTATTCATCCTTTGTCCTTGGAAAGAAAGAAATGAATTATTGGAGCACTAGCAGGACCGCAGATTTTGATATGTGTCTGTTTTGAATGTTTTCATTGATATGGTGTCTTGTGGATTCTTACGAAGCCCATTTTATAAAACATATCAGAAGCAGCGTAAGGTAAGGCGGTTTTTCATGATCTTATTATCATTTAAATTGTACACAATCTCAAAACGTCTTTCAAGATTTTCAAAGACGTGAGCCCTGAAGCTTATCGATACTGTATTATTCCCCATATCTTAACTGGTAAGTTGATGAAATCTTGAACCAAATTCGTTTCATAACGGAATGATTTGCATGCCAAAATCGTAAACGTTTTTGCACGTGGCTCAAGGTTATCCCATCATATATTTAATTGCTTGATTGACATTTGCAACTGGTGCGACTCTAACAGCTATAGGTTACAAAAATAAACTAGGAATGTCATAAATAATGAATCTGTGAGAAGTGAAAGGAAAACCGCCATGTATCACAAGCGTCGGCGATAAATAGACAATGCGTACTTATTAATCGCATAACCAATAAAACTTACATTAATTACTTATCTCTTTTTCTTCTATTCTCTTTAATGACATCAACCACTATAACATTTTCCTTTGTCTATTCTATGACGCAACGTTTGCTCAGGCCATATTACAACCCGTGTCCGATCACAAAGGTTGAAGATACATTCACATCTACTACACAACACACACAAAATCGATTTAATAAGTCTCGCGGCTTTACAATAAAAAGGAAAGGATTAAGTGCATAATGATTTTAAAATTTGGTTTCAATTTTGCCAAAATGTGTGCATTAATTTGTGCACTTAGTATTCACTCCCTTCGGGCACAAATGTTTCCAGATCAAATGGGAGATGGAGAGAATTTCGAGTCCTGTGAGCTAGAAAAGGACGAGTCTCAACGTAAGTAAACTTACAATCTTTGACCAATTAATTAGTAATCAGTTCGTAGAATCACTTTTGATTTGATTTTTAGTACGATCCTCCAACATTCAGTTTTGGCCTAACGCTCGTATCCCGTACACCACCTCTGACAACTTTGAGGAAAAAGACCACCAGGTTCTCAACTCGGTTATTGCTGACTTTCACCAGTACACTTGTCTCCGGCTTGAGCCCCGAACTACAGAGGAAGCCTACATGCGGATTTTCATAGAAAGAAACCTAACAAGCCTCTGTGGCTCTGCCCAATACTGCTACAATGGAGAATCCCGACGTTGCCGAATAGGTGGACAATGCATTACCAAACAAAATATTATCCACGAAATAGGGCATGTGGCATGTCTAGAACACGAGCATGTTCGTGTTGATCGGGATGAATATTTAGACTTTAGTAATTGCACCAAACCAGAAACCATTGCCAAAATTGTGGACTCTCAGGTTACACGGGGTAATCTGTACGATTATCAAAGCGATATGCACTACCCCTGTTACACATGTGTGGGTAAACCTAAAATGAGAAGAGGCTTCAAATGCAGAGGTAGCAACAAGTTGGGCGTGTTGGACGCTGACAAGCTAAACTCGTACTATAACTGTCAAGGTTGCCACCGTCATCGGTGGTATCTTGTAGACACGCTAACCAGTGAAGAGGAGGCATCTCTGGTCAACTTTGCCAGTCAAGAAGGAGACCAAGGAGTCCTTGGCAAGGACCAGTGTACCTGTGTAGGGGCTACAGAGACGCGTCAATCATTACTGGTAGGTATATTGCCGCAGAAAAGGCTTGCTACATTGGCGACGATGGAGTGGCACACAAGATCACACATCGAATTTAGCTATTCGGTCTTCCGGGTGGGCCAACTTCCTTTCCCAATGCGACAACGCCTGGCTCAGAGGGCTATGCACTGTATGTTCCTCCGTACGTTAAACCTGGGGAGCTCGTACCCCAGCCACACTTTCTACGAATGGCAAGGGATTGTGCAGGTTTAGAGAAGTTTGTTGGGGTCACTTGGCTTGTGGGTGAGGACGGGAAAAAGTACACTGAGTTTGGTAGAGTGAGCAATTTTGGCTGGCGTGAAATTACATTTCCAACTCCAGAGAGAGAAAAGTTTTTTTGGTATGAGCCAGAAAAAGGTGCTCATTTTGCCATTATTGGTTGTAGCATTAATTGATATGTTAATATTTACTAAACATTTACATTAATTTTTTAAAATGCCTAAATGTATTAATAAACAGGACTTGCTGGTAGTTTTAGCTTAATAAACAATTTGATTGATTTTTATTTTGTTTTGATAAGACTCCGTATTTAACTATTGTGACAATTGTGAAGTCTAACAGTGCTAAATTCTGGACGCAATACATAGCAATATTATGTGTATTATGTACATGTAACAATGTATTGTGATTTTAGCAAGACACTTGAAGAAAGAGAAATTCTAAATGTAAGCAGAATTGATTCTGTCACAATGTACAAGTAAGTACATTGACATTGTCGTGCTTTGCATCATTTACTTCGGTGTTGCATATCTCGGCAGATTCAACTTACCTAATCACCCAAAGAAAGTATGAAAATAAACCGTAGACTACAATAGTTGAAATCGGATTATGACAAAAATCCTCCAGAGGAAGTATAAATGTAAATGAATTGAAACACAATTGCAATTGGAATATGATTATGATGTCTGGATGCAAGAGTGAAAATTAAAATGAAAATTTTTGCAACTCTCCTTGCATTTCAACTGTAGTATTAACTAGCCTTTATAGCCAAGCGTATTTTACAACATTTATTGGAGTATTATATGAAATTCTGTTAAGTGGAATCAATCAATCAATAATTTTTTTTTATCTTTTTTTGCTTACATCAGCTTTTTTTGCAAGGTTCAAGAGGGTAAATTTTAAGATATGGTTTTAAACTGGGAACAAATGATATACAAGTTTATAAGCAGTGAAAACACCGCACTGAGATTATGGCGTGACGTTAATGTCAATTTTTGATATAAACGGAGAAATGCTTTTACAAATCAAATTAGTTTGATTTTGGCTTTTATTACTGCTCAATCAATTGGTTTACTTGTAGCATTCAGTATGGCTTGGTTCATGCATATTTTTGCACTATGTTGCATTATGGGCTATTCTGGTAAGTGTTTCAATAATTGCTATAAAACACATGAATATATGTTACATTAATTGAATACACATTTTACATTAGTAGCAGCCTTAGAGCCTCCAGTCAAGATTCAATCTGGTTTCGAGTACTTGGGTTCAGCCGAGGGAAAAATTGTCCTAAGACCTATTGGCGACACCTGGGCTAACTTTACTTATCAAGATGCTATTATCCACTGTGCATCCGCAGGCTATAGAATATTCACTGTGGAAAGTGTTGCTCAAGAAGATATCATTCGACCTCATGGTTGGGACTGGGCATGGATTGACGGAGTGGACTTTCAAACACCGGATGTTTTCTTTAGTTTAAATACGGGCAGAAATTTAACTTATTTTAATTGGGTGAGAGGAAGGCCTGTTAAGGGAAAGGATGATTATAATTGTATAAGGTATTCGGAAAATTCTATTGATCCAGCTAGTTTCTGGGATGTTAATTGTGACGATAAGTATTCCGTGTTTTGTGAAGCTAAAATATAAAGTAAATAAATAAATAAATTGTGTGTATTGTATATGTAACAATTCTAAACATGTGTAATCATTTGACAAATAAATTGTAATTGTATCATTGAAATTCGGAAAGTTATTTATTTCTGCACATTTTGCACTGATTCTTTCGAAAACATTATAACATCCCAATTGTTAAGATTAATTTCCAAATGAGACCATACTGTGTCAATGTCTAAAGTTTTAACGAGATGCCAAATGCTTTTAAGTGTTTATTGCATCAGAAATCATTCCGTTTGCGCATTTTCTACAATTCACAGATTGATGAATACACATTTTACACAGTGTAAAGTGTAATATAATACATACGACATTATATGACATTCAAATACTTAATAAACTTTCCTCCACATGACATGTATGACGTTAAAAATAGGAATAAACTCAGTAAATGTCAATCACATTAATTACTGAAGTACCTACTTATCTCGCTTTAATATACCTTTCTGCCGATTCTTATTAGCTGTTATGAACTTTGAGGTATTTGCACAAAGTTAAAAAATGATTGATGATATCACCACCGCCACTGATTAATAGCCAGGTTCACAACACTTTGATTAACAAAAACGTTTCCAGTTTATAGTGGATATTTTCAAGCATATATATTATTCGGGTTTTTAATTTCACGTTACATTACACCAAAAACTTTCTTCCGCGAAGGAACATCGTTGGTTATTGAAATTGAATCATAAGTCATGACTTCCGCAACTTTTTACACGTTTTTGATACTGGCTGTGGGCTTTTCAGGTACGTACATTTCTAAAATTAAAAAACATTTTGTTTTAAACTCGGTATGACATTTTTCGTTGTTTTTATAGTGGCCACACCCGTGTTTCAACCCCAATCCGGATTCGAGTTTTTAGGCACCTTAGACGGTAAAGTATTCATCCGACCAATTTACGATGACGCCACAAACTCAGATCGCCTAACCTACCAAGAAGCTATTGAAAAATGCGTTTCTGCTGGATACCAAATTGCCACAATTGAATCCCAGCAACAATGTGACCTTCTCAAGCCTTATGTTTGCAAAGGTACAAGATGGTCATGGATTGACGGTGTAGATTTCCAAACTCCGGATAGCTTCTTTTCCATAAACACGGGAAGAAACCTAACCTTCTTTGAGTGGGAATCTGGCAGGCCGGTAAAAGGAAAAGATGATAGAAATTGTATGCGACTCTCTTGTCAGAATAGTAATGTCAACTATTCTAAAATGTGGGACGTTGAATGTACGGACAAATATACAGTTATCTGCCAAGTTAAGGCATAATAAAATTTGTTCTTAGAATTTCTAAAAAAATCAAATACAATTTGCATTCTAATTTGTATTTCTGATTGATTGACTAACCGCGTGCTTGCTTATCATAAAAGATGTACTTTTATCTGCTTTTGGCATTAACTGATAATGATTGGGTACATTAAACTGATAAGTATAAAAGCTATAACAGCGAAATAAATAGGTAGTGAAGCTTATTGGGCTTGCACTTTTGTGAAAATGCTTTCATGACAAATAAAACAAATTGATTTACATTATAGTTTCAGATCAACAAAATCGAGATCATGATGATTCTTTCCATTTTTATTACTTTTCTTTTTAAGTAGCTGTTGCTGAACAAAAAATTATGGTTCCTGTTTCGTAACAATGTTTTCGTAACAGTAGTAGTAGATAAAATGCATAAACTTACATTGCCATTTTAAACTTATAATTAAACCGGTACGATTTTTAAAACTAGACTGCTATCAAAATCAAACCTATATTGCTACAATATGCACTATGTAATATGTAATAGTGCTGTCATGTATATTCAATCATCTTAAAGTTATTTTTTATACTTTAAATATTTGAGTACACATAATATTTTCATTTGACATTTAAACGTTTTTAAAAAACACGCAACGCCTTTTATGCACATTATGATGAACCACTCGACTAACACTTTTACAATATATTATATCATATATATTTTGGGAGCAGTTTTTTTGTTCAGTTATAACTTGTACAGGTTTTGATTAATTTTTAAAAGCAGAGCTATTAAGTACATTTTGCTGTTTACACTTAACAAATTTAAAATTAAACTGTACAGGATACCCTTTTGTGTTTGCTTGCTGCTGCTCTCTGCGGGAGATATTTTATAAGTAGAATGCCAACAGGTTTTTCCTAAATGCTTTTATTTAAACTGTACACTAATTGATTTACCATGACACTTTAGCGCCACTGTAATATATATTTAAATGAATTTACAATTATTTTGCTATGATTTTTTTAACCTAGCGACATTTTTCAGACTTTGGTATAACATTAAAACTTAACTATTTTGGTGTAAGGTGTATTTCTAAGTTTAAACTTTAAAATTTGCTTGCATTTTTATTAAAAGAGTTTTAAAAATATTTACGTGTTGTGTCACTGCCTAGAAAATTAAATATTGGTAAAAGTGTAAACTTTCTCTCTGCTTTGATTTATAGTTGTTTACCGGTTTTTTAAATGCATTGACGTGTAGTACGACGACAAGACAAGAATATGTTTTATGTATTATGTCTCGAGGGTTATATTATTTATTTATTTTATAACAATTGCAATTTTTGTGGTTTAAAGTAGTTACAAATTTCCGGGGCAAGAAGTGAAAAGCACCTACGACGTATTTATATATATAGTATTTATGTTTAATGATATATATTTTAATAACAAATGAATTACACACCAGCTTTTTATAATATTATGGTACTGGTATAGAAAAACACTGGTTTTAAATTTTATATTAGTTTATAATGTTTATCCGCTAAATATATATGCTATTTGGCTGACACAACAAAAAGATTATTTTTACCTGTTTTTGGTAGAGATTGCCCGTTGCTACTACACACAAAGTATTTACTTTAAAATTTATAAAAAACCTTAGAAAAAAGGTTTGATTTGTATTGTAATTTATGTTAAAAATTAACAAACAATTGACTACGTAGAGTTTTTAACGATTGACAGTGTCTAAAATAAATTAACACTTTGCTTTAGAAATAGTATAGATGTTTTTACTCATATTTGTACATTTTTTCACCCTTTCCGTGATCCAAAACAGCTTTGCAAACAACAAAATTGAAAAACTTTAGTAAAAAAGTTTAACAGTTTTAATATAAAAAATTGTGTATTATTTTAAACAATGACTATTTTCAAAGTACAACAACCAAACATTATACAATTTACACCGCCCAGAGATATTTTTAGCCAACAATTCCAGCAAGCTTTAAAATAAGAGAACTAAATAGTTAAACAAAGTCAACAATATATATTGCTGCTAACAAATTTTTAAATATAGGAACTTGCCACCGGACTCGGACTCACTTAGAATATCAAAGTATTCCAAGCATTGTAAATATTTACAACAAAAAAATCTACTACCAACAAATAATTTATTGTACTAGCAAACTAATTAAATGCAACGTGTAATGTATTTCCCCACCACACACAAATAACAAGAAGTAACATCAACACCAATTCTTTTTCTGTATATCACCCAACTTTTACCAAAATTATATTCCCTTTTTCCCAAAAAGTGCATTTTTTCTCTATTTTCTCCACTTTTCCATATAAAACTCCAACTGACAATTTGGCTTGATGGATTAGCCCACTTAATTTGATTATTGATCTTGTTCTCCTTTTTTCCTACTTTCACTTGTGCCTTCCACAAAGTGATTAGATGACAGCAGCAATGGCAATAGAAGAATTATTGGAAATGATGGGCTTTTTCATTGGCGTACTTGTACTTGCCATTGCCACCGAGGCAGCAATCAACGAGCACATTCCCTTGCCTTGTGATGTGCTTCTAATGGGAAATTGGCTACTTTGTTGGGAAAATAAGTGGTGATAAGTTTTTTGGTGGTATTCCAAGCCTTGCTGCTGTGTGGTCGTCCTTCTCTCTTCTTCTGCTATTATTTTGTTGTTGGTGGCAATAATAGCATTACTGTTAGTGTTGGTGGGTGAAAATGCGGTTGTCGAACAAGAAGACTGATTAGATAGATTATTATTATTGCTGCTGCTGGAATTTGTTGTAAGTTGATGGCTAATTGCCTGTGATGCTGATGCTGCTGCTCTTACAGCGTGGGCGTGAGCCACTGCTGCTGCGGCGCAAATTGCGGCTGTGGTAATTGCTGTTGTGGATGAGCTTGTGGAAACTGGGGACGGCTGTCACATTGTAGAGATGTATGGCCAATTAAAGGAGCTTCCCGAGAGAAGCATATCCCGGATCAGGGTTTCTATCGGCGTTTTACCCACCAAGCGAACAAAAAATAGTTGCTCAATAACCTAAAAGAGAAAATAAGAAGCAACAAAAAAATTTGTAAATTAAATAAATTGTTTGTTAATTTATAGAAAATAGTTTTGGTTTATGTACAAAAATGTTTGAGTTACTAACTACCTGTGACGAGACTGTTCTTAGTGAAGGTAACCTAAGTAGTAGCTTGCCAAAACGGGTTGGCTGATTAGGGTACTGTGTCCGGCAGTATTCTTCAAGAGCACACTGTGACTTTTCCTGCAGCCCTTCGATATGGTTCACGTCCGAAAGTCCGCAAGCATCTAAAGCGAGAAAACAACCAAAAATATATTTAGTTTTCTCTGTAGCTTAAGTAATCACTTAGCACAAAAGATTGGCTACTTCCCCAAAAAAACATTTTGCCAAAAAATTCTATCAAGTTCCGGAAATGGACTATTTTCTATCTATAGCGCATTTATCTGGTTTACTTTTCCATAACAACAACTTATGTTTTTAGGTAATTGAAAAATTACGTAGTTTACTAGTTTACCCATTTATTTGGGAATTACCACACAGTAAAAAGTTTATCATTGAGAAATTGGGTAGTGAAAATAAAACATAAAATGTGGTAATCATCATTATCTGTGTTCAAACATTTTGCTGACGCTTTATGACAGCTTCTAAGACAAAAAGTGGTTTTAACTTTAACCATAAAAACAACAGCCGCGTATCATGCCACTAAATCTATTTCGCATTTTTTGGTATATTTTCCGATTCTTTTTATAACTTCCTTTATATAAACTCTTGTCATCAGCAACACAAAAAGTTTCTCAAGCTTGACACCAGATCAAAAAAGCTTTTTGTGTTGTTTTCCCCCTTCTTATGTGTCTGTTGTCAAAAATCAGAAGAAAAAACACTTTTTTTTTGTCTTTTCCTAGTGCTAGTTTTCCCTTTCTTCCCAATTTCTGGTCAGGGGAAATTGTATCAAAATCAGGAAAAATGGTCTTTGCCTGTCAATTATCTTCAAACGAGAAACTTTTTCAGAGTCAAGTTGACTTACTCAACTTGTCAGAAGTGCGTCTAGTAAAAGTTGGGCTCACTCCCTCTTATAATTTCTTAGAAGAGAAAAAAAAACACCCAACCTATTTATTTATACGGCCATTAGTGTCATCACTGTATATACATGTCCTTGTCAGTAGATAAGACATACAGAAATGCACTCCTTGTAAGTTAAAATGACAAGATTGACAAAATATCATTAAATGTCTAAACTTTTCTAAAAATTGCTTTTTTGGTAACCTACCTTGAATAAATACTTTTTTATATTTATTTTCCTTTTCTAAAAAAACTTAAAGCTTTATATGCTAATGACCCGTTGTTGGACCGCCACCGTGACGACAAAGATGACAATATTTTTAAAAACCTTTTTTTATTATTTTGCCCACCTACCCGTCATGAAAGTCATGAGCCATGTCATCATGCCACAAGCTTATTCTTCAATTTTTTTTGTTGTTTTTACGACTTTCTGCTAATTTTGCATGCTTAATAGCTAGTAGGAATAGTAAAAAGTTATTTATTTTACTTTCTGCACAGGTGCGACGACGAGAAGAGGATGAAAGAAGCGTGAAATGACTCTTGTCATTTTTATACCTGTCTTTGCTACTCAAACTTATCACATTTCACATTATAATATACTGCTTTTAAAGTCAACAAATTTACAATACGTTTAAAATTAATTTTTTGATGATGTTTGTTCAGTCATATTATTTTTAAAGTGCTTTTTGCTAAAAGTATAAACACTTTTTTTATTTTTAGACATTTTTTCAGCAAGCTTAATGGCTTTATAGATTGAGCATCTATTGTCCTAATGAGAAAGAACCGTAGTGTATATTTTGACACCAGAAAAGTGTCGGATTTCGTGACATTTTAGCATCTACTACAGTATAATAGCGTCTTTGTTTAAAGTTATCTTAATCTTTGAAGAGATCTTAATCTCTTATGATTACCTTACTCCATCCACACTTTAAAGGCTTTTTAAATTGTCAAGTCATTCTAAATTTTAACTCTGCAGCTTTTAAAGATGAAATGTCACGACTTACCACAACAATTGGCATTTTTAGCATTTACACTTTATAAAATCTGTTAGAATAATTGCTAGTTTTAAAAATATCTCAATTTCGACATTAAAAATTTATCCAAGTTACACAACCTAAAGCTTTCATCTAAATGCAACGTTCCCACGTTCTCAGCTTCATTTCGAATTTCGTCATCTAAACGCCTTCATTCATAACCTCCAAGATTTTCTCAGGCTTGGAACTATATCAGTATCCAGAATAAAAAGGCCTTTGTGTGTTTGGCCACATTTTAAAAATTTCATCTGTCCATAAACCTCAGTGCACTCTTATAGCCCATACCGGAATTTAGATTTTTCGTCTCGGTTCACCAGAAAATGTGAAGCATGACTAACACGAAAATCTTTATCGATTTACACACACTCCTCAAATCTTTCTTTTAAAAGAGGAGGAGAAAAACTTGAGATATTTTTTTCTCAGTGTGGAAATCAAGAAGGGTCCACTCATTTTCCAACAAGTCCTACACACATTGCACAAGCTTTAACATCAACTTTAATTATATTTTTTTTCTCTGGTCTTCTGCTAACAACATCAACATTTTTTTCTCTTGCGCAACCAAAAAGTCAAGTAAGATTACAGAAAGCTAGAGTGTACCACTTGCTGTGCCAGTTCCCTTTAATTCTTCTCATGATCACACACACAAACCTCTCTCCAGAGCAACAAACAATCTCTCTATATGACAGCCAAGTTATTATTATTGCTGTAAACTAAGAATAAGAAGCAGTAAGAAGAAAAAATTATGGATTGTGGAGCAGCAGGGACACTAAAGAAAATTGTTTTGTGGTCTTGGCTTACTTTTTTTCTATTTTTACTCCATTCTCAAGCTAAATCTCTCCAAGTTCATTTATAACTTGAAATCATAAACATATCAACTGATTTGAAATACAGCAACATATACTGTCTACACATTATCATAAGAAATATGGCGTTAGGTTACCAAATTTTCTTTGGCTTTTGTCACCTGAGCACATAAGTTGGCAAAATCTGGGTACACTACAGTCAGCAGGAAGCACAAACATTTAATACCTTGAATAAATTGACAATAAAAAGGGTTCTACTTTCTTATTTGATATGGTAAATCTGCGTGTGAAATATGTCAACCTATTATTTAGCCTGGTAAAAAATAACAATATTTTTTGCAGTCAACTTAATAAATACTGGGTTAAACTTTACAACAACGTATATCACATTTTGGCTTCTTTAATAATAAACCATTATGCACCAAAAATATTAAATTTCTAAACTGGGACTTAATCTTTCTTGGTGAAAATGAAAAAGGGCAACAATCATCATTTCTTTCTAAGAGAGAATAAATATATTTCTAAGAAAAAGGAGGAGAAAGATGAGGTGACCTCCTGCTGGGACGTGTGTGGTGGCAAAACATTATATATCTTTTTTTTGTATGTGTGGTTTCTTCCCCAGTAATATAATGAACATAGAAACTAAACATTTTTGAAAATGATTAAGTTTGTCGGATAAGTTATTATGTTGGCCTGTGTGCAAACCAGCCAAAAATTTCCCATAATGTACCGGTATATTTTAGAGAGAAAAATATTTTGTAAACTAAACAGGAAAACATTTCTAAATATTTTAAGCTAAACGTTTTCTCTTCTTGTCTTATAGCCTGCTAGATACATTTCTGTTTCGGGCCGGTACACATGACTACCCCTTTTCTCTGTGCTGAGTCACCAAAATAATATTGCCAGCTTTTCATTCTATTTTCTTTCTGACTTTTACACACAAGCTTGATGTTATAAAGGCTTTGTTGATTCTAAAAGCTGATGTCACGTCATCAGGGTATCATCATCAGAGATAAGAACACTGGCATATCATCATGTGTCACTGGCTTGGAGAAAGAAAGAAAATGAAATTTTATAATGGAGCTACTACATACTTGCCTCTGTATACTTAGGTCTCGCAGCAACACGATATTACAATTTATGGGATTGACATTCATTCCATTTTTTTGTGCTGCTTGGCACACTGGTGGAAAATGTCACCGGCAAAATGTCAAATGCTAATGGCAGAGTCATGCCATTTGATGTGCAAAGTTCATAAAAAATTTGATAAAGGTCTCATAGTTACCACTACCACCACAACAACAGCTTGTATTGAAGATATACAAAATATATATAAAAACCGGAATTTTTTGAAATAAAAACATGGGCGTTTATTCAAATATATATTTTTTCTTAAACAAAAACTGTTGTAAAACTTGAAATTTTTTAGCAAATAGGTACAAAATATACAAAGAAAAAAATTAGTGAGAAAAGTCGTGCACTGTGAGCAAATAAATTATCATTTTTATCCGTGTAGAATTCTGCGTTCAAGCAATACTTTTTATTGTTTGTCTAATCGCTAACTAACTACAGTGTTATTATTGTTTACTTTAGCAGCCCATCTTAATCATTATGGTCGTGTAGTCAGAGAGAGAAGAAAAAACACTACATTTTTTTGTTTGAGGGTGATGTTCAAGACATTTGTCGTGATTGGCAAATTACACACACATACATGACATATATAAGATATTATAAGGTTTAGCAAAAACATATCTATATTTTGATTATATTTGTTATATTGAGAAAGTCAAGTCATGGCAAAGAGGGTGCTCATTGGCGATAATCATAATAATCAGTGAGACTACGCGAAGAATAGAACAAAGTCATGGATTTTTGTTATTGGCTGATGATCAGAGTAATGATGGCTTGAATAGCGAGATGATTGTAGAAACCAGATAGGGAAAATAATCTGGGGAAAATTTTGAAGAACAGGCAGGTGAAAATGGATACGTTGTTTGTTGGGTTTGTTCATGTAAAAAGTTGCCACAAAATTTGCAAGATATTGTACACTTTGAATTATAAACGCGTGTGGTTTATTATATCAGCTACCTTGTTTGAAAATACCTTTTGTAAAAAAAATTGGTAATGATGATCAACCTGATGGCATTATTATTAGTGGATAATGAAGACGATGATGATGAAGAATGGCAAGTTCGTGTGGATAAATCCATAGATCACCAAAACCACAACATTATTGAGTAGAAGAGCCCATTATATTATACCCAGGGTATTTTGCTTACAGCAGAATAGCATGGTTTAATAAGCCGTTTTGTTGTTGTGGTTTTTTTCTTTGGGTGCTCTCTGTTCTTTCTTTCAAAGAGAAATGAATGAAGTGAAATGAATATGCATGCGCGTTGCTCTAAGCAAGATAAAAAACAGTGTGCACCCAAATCTGTGCATAATATTTTGTATGGGTGCTTGTAAATAATAATTCCAACTGTGAAAAAAGTATCTGGTTTCAAGTATCCGTGGCTTATTATATATTGGCTTTTATTATTGGTTTGGTATTGGCTCTGATCACGACTTACAAAAAGCAGAGGGATTTGAGACAGGTAACATTTTAGTTTGGAACCAAAATACCAACCAGCTTTTACAAAAGCGTGGTCACGACAAAAAAGAACTCTTATAAATTTTCATTGAAAACCACTAAAAATTCAACAGAATTTGACCAAAGAGTAGTATACTTTTTTATTCAGGTTTTTGCAAAATCTGTAATGTTAAAAGCTGCCAAATTTGACAAATTTATTTTTTAAATTGGCCAAAATTTACAACTTACTGTAATTGGATACAGTTGATTGATTAAGTTTCTAAGAAGTTTACAGAATTCAAAATAAATTATCAATGTACATTGATCAAAGTTGACTTTTTTCATAAATAACTAATATACACACTGTACAATCTTGTATTCACCGGAATTTCATTTGAAATTTTTATACAGCTTCTTTATAAATTCATTCTTTAGCAATATATCACACACGAAAAAAAACTCTGAAGAAAATTCCATTATTTCCAATAACGCATATAAAGAACCTGCATGTTACTGGCTTCCCTTAGTACATCACCTCTTTAAAAAATATTTGTTACGTAAAAATATTTCTAACAACAACACCAAGTGCTGTGGTGGTGTAAGTTACGCTTCTTCTTGCAAGAAATGAAGGTGGTTTTATAAGTTGTATGAAAGCCGTAATAAGGTTCTCGTTTGACAGTGATTAATGGTATCATCACATACTCGCGTACAATAACGTGCTATACTCCCTTCTATGTTCTTACAAAACTTATTTTCATTTTATTTTTCTGTGCCACATGCATTTACAATGCTGCAGGATTTTTACACCGTAGAAATTTTTTAACAATAGCACATTTCTAACATTGTAAACCTTTCTGTTATAAACTTTTGGAAGCACATCAAATCTAACTTATTTGCTGTTCTTTCTGAGTTCTCGTGTGATAATGTAATAAGCTAAAAATATATACCTAAATGGTTATCAATTTACCACAAAATGTCAATAAAGTCTTTTATATCATTCCCTGGCATCTTTTACATTTGCAAGTTTTACATATTTCTCTTGAACTTTATTAACTTGCTTACAATAGCCTGTGGAGAAAGCTGATTCTGATAAGAGTATTTTTTTGCCACACGACATCCTGTCATCTATTTTGTGCTGTCGACCTATTTATTTTCCAACACACACACCAAAAGTGAAAAGGTTTTTGCTGATAAACTCTTAACTTTCCAGTGTCTACTCAAACCAGTTTTCATTATGGTTACAGACACCAGTCTTAATTTTCTTTTTTGCTGGAGGAGCAAGTTGAAGTCCACGCGGCCAAAACCTATGAACTGACACTAGACAACTTTCCGCTACTGTATAATGTGTAGACTGCTTGTGCTCTCGCCTTTTCTAATGATAACATTGTAAACTCATAATGAATATTATTAGCATGCAAAGCAACCCAGGGAAAATTGAAGTGAGATAATTTTGTTAGCTCAAACAGCAAGCTAGCAAACAAAACTATCCGTTTTCCCATTCATCTTGGTGCTCATCAAGAAAATTGAAACGTTGCTGTTCTCTGCTCTCTCTTTCTCCCGGTTTCTGTTATCTCTTAGCAAACCCAAAATGTACACTATTTGAATAGAAAATTATATAAAGGAGAAAGTCTACCACGGAGAAAACCGATACTGTACCAATACACACAATTACTATTTTACTATGAAATATTTTGCCCCTCTAATAAATTACCTTCTAGTCCAAACTAACAACATTATCTACTCATCATCATCATCTTTCTCTCTCCGCGTAGCCTCTAATATCACCTCCACCTTTACAAACATACCATTCTATTCAAATATAACCACAAAAGGAAGATAACTTGCTCCAGGCACACTGCATTCATGTCACTGGAAAATTCAATTGGAAATCAAAAGTTGAATAAATTTTCCCTTCTCAAATTTATTTGAGACTCTATTAAAAACTTTGACCATTTTGTTATCTTATATATAAAATGCCAGTGTACTTGTATACAAGTTCAATAGACAAACTATTTCTTTATAAGAGCTTCAGGCTTGATATATTTTAACCAAAAATGATTATACAGCCCGCTCATTATTTATCTTATTAGCGGGCTACATTGTTATTACACAAGAACATAATAGATTTAGCCTCTGGCTTTAGAAAAAATATCCAGTAGCTAGGTAAGTAAGTAGTGGCAATAATGATCAGCATCCTATTCAAATTGGAAATTCAATAGCGTACACATCATCATCATAAAAAAAGAAAACTAAGCTTTATATAATTTTTTATTTCCTTTCATCAACCAAAGTCAATGTCAAGGTGTTTTTCTATTCAGTATTCAAAAACATGCCAAAAGGCAAAAAGGGTAGCTATATTTGAATACATTCTAAATTCTACTTGGCTTAGAAGACTGGCTAATTATTAAAAAATGAAAATTGTCCAGCCACAGCTTCTACATATTTTTTAAATCTTGGTCTCTATTGTACCCAAGAGTGTGTGTTGTCTTCAAGGTAAATTTTCCACACGTCATTAACACTCTTTTCTTTCCTCAGTGGAGAATGCCATATCACAACGTGACTTCTTCAGCTAGTCTTCTTAGAAATGCATATTGTATAATGGCTCAGCAGGCAAGCAAAATTATCTCAAGACCTTTTCCTCTCTCTGTAAAGCTTATGCGCTTTTAAATAGAATCTCCACTTGGATATAAAAGAAAGGGTAATAGGGTTACACTTTACAAATCTTTCATAGAACCTACTGTACTGTTGTTGTTATATACCAAACAATAACAAAAATAACTTTGAATATATATTCTTTTATTCACAGATCATCATTCCTATATAATATATTTTAAAATAAGATTTGCTATTATAAGTGTTAAGAAGACACCTGTTTGTTGGTGTATCAGTCACCTGTCTCTTAGTTTAAATCTGTCTTTTCAGCACATTTAGAACCGCAAGATTTGTAGAAACATATAATAAATGAATATATGACACAGAGTGCTTTCCAAGTCAAAAGGATAAAAAGGAGGATATCTACAATCTTCCATGGCTCATCATAATCTCTCAGAGAAAAAATTGTTTTCATCTATTCTTTACAGAAAAGAAGAGATTTAATTCCTGAAAAATCCCAGGGACCACGTGAGTCTGCGAAGATTCTTTTTTAGCTTGCATGTCGTATTGTTCCTTGAGCCTCGAGCAATAGAACAAAAAACGAAATAATAGTTTTGTCATTCTGTTTATGTAGAAGATATAATGTTTTATGAACAGCCCCCTATTTGTGGTGATGGTGCACAACGAATCATCAAAATGATTATTATGACGATTCTTTTGTAAGTAAAACTTTAGAAAAAAAGTTAACTTTTGGGTCCCGGTAACCCCATACAGCTTTAGAGTAAAAAAATATATATCTATCTTTTTTAAAGTTGTTTAAAATGTTCGTATAGTTCGTGGTGGGATCAACTAGATTCAACTTGAACCCAAACACAAAAATATAAAGAAGAGCTGCACACACACACAGATCTATGAACTTCACAGCATTAGTCAGAGTGCCAAGTCACCACGATACCTTTTTACCAATTGGACACGCGCTCATCCCATTTTAAATTTTTTTTATTATGGTACAAGTTGTCCGTAAAATATTGTAATATTTATACTATACAGCTTATAAAACATGGGATTCTTTTTTTAAAAAGTGTATGAAAATTGTGCATGGCACTTGACACTGAAAATAATAGCTTTTTATGTGACTAATTTATAATGTGACTATGGGACACAGAAAACATTTTGCTCTGTCCTTGAACTTTGGGCGTATTTAGGAAAGTAAACTGTTTTAACTTTTGACTTTGAATAAATGTTGAAACTTAAACCGGGTTAAACGGAATATTTTTCTTTTAAAAAAACTTTAATCAAAATAGAGAGATTGATAAGCCATACGTGCGTTTTTAAGGTACACCACAAAAACCTTTTCAAGATTTTTTTTTGTAATATCGGCGCCGAAACCAAACATTTTTTGCATAACGTTTTGTTGAGGTTATGACGTACAAAACAATTTCCGACAAAGTTCATCTACATGTATGTACCAACCAACCTCAAGAAAATGACCGCTAGATGAAGAAAAAAAAAGTCAATTTATAATTTTTATTCGTTCTTCGATTGGATTTCTTCCTAGTATCAAATACCGACTTTAAATGTTTTTTATTTTCTTATATTCAGTTTCCATTGTTATTGTTAATGGAGTGTAATAACCTTTTATTGAAGTGGACGTGCTCTCTGCTCCATTTTAAATTAAACTTTAAGAAAGACAAGACGCGGACGCACAACAAGAAACTGTTTCTAATCTTTCTAGTCATCACTTTAAGAAAAAAATGGATAAATGTCCGGGGGCAAAAATATATTTGACTTTAGTAGTAGATTGACTGCTGCTGCTGCTACTCTGTAAAAATGACTGAAAGGCGATTTGATTTGATGTACAATTTTTTTGTGCGATGTAAAAGCGATTGAATCTCTTTCCGTTTGATCCTATTATGTAATGAGGCGATGGAATGTTAAAAGGTGAGATTTGAACTACTGCTCAGAACGTTTAAAGCTATTATCTTTATTGGAAGGTGATGACGCGCAGATTGCCGAAAATAAAAACCCGAGAGAGAGAAACAACTTTGAAGTTTTTATTTTGTAGGACACGCCTTTATTTGAAAACCTACTGCTATTAAAATCACTTCTAACAAATTTTACAACCTAATGCCAGGTTTATCTTTTTTGAATGTGTGTCTTATGTGCGTGCGCAGATATATAACTTAACAGCTAAAATATTTTAAAGCTGAAATTATAAATTTACAAGCAGGGTTTTTTTCTTTTGTTTTTACTATATACCCTTGTGCAGTTATTTTAACTACCTAAAGGAAAACTTTTAACTGCTTGTTTTTCGCACAAAATGTCAATGCCCTTTGATACCCTATCCTTTTTAGCAGCAGCCTAATGTTTAATAGACACTCAAGCCATTAAAACAGATAGGAAGAGAAAAAAAAATTGGTCGTAAAAATGAACACTCTTTAACAAACCCAGAGAAGAAAATGCATTGGCAATAAAATTAAAGTTTTTTTCTGCAGTGATTGCGTTTTTGCAATAAACTACGCGTCTGTGCATACCCATTTTTCTTGATCTACCTCACCAGTTAAGGTTTAGTGTATGCTTTAGGCTTTGACACTGAACTTGAACTTGGCTACAAAATATAAAGCCTACATATTTTATTTATATAAGAATTTGCTGATCACGTAGAATCAAAGAAAAAACCAACAAAAAGGGCAGAGAGGATATGCCATATGGTTCCTGAATAGATAATTATTATGCAAAAATGCCAGTTGAACTTTTTAGGGTTCAAAATGCCATGTCTCTCTCTCTTTTCTTTGAAACAAGAAACCAATATATACAGTAATGTAAAAAAAAGTATTATGCAATTGAGTAAAAAAAGTAGATTGAACCATGACCAAAGGAGTTTTTTTTTCAAAGTTCAAATTTCAATTGACTTGACATTCGACAGCAAGAGAGATGATAAAAAAGGAGGTGCGTGTCTTTTTACAAAAAAAGTATTTGAAGTTTGAGTAAGACTTCCACTCTTCCGCAAAAATGTTGGCTGTTGTTACTCTGCGGTTATTATGCAATTGTTTGTTTTATTCTGTAGATTGATTCTTTTTGATGAATGATGACGTTTAGAAGGAAAGCGGCTACTTTTTACTGGCTTAACAACAGTTTTGTTGGGTTTGTTCAGTTTGTAAAACCACACAAATTTGTAATATAAATATATAAAGATATATATAAAATGCATTTCGTGAAGTGTGAACGCTTCTAATGATTTTTACAAGCGTTTCTTACACTCACACGGAAAATGGCAGTCTTGTGCCGAAAAAGGAAACGGGGCTGAATTTTCTCAATAGTAATGGCTCAACGCATTTAGCCGACAGTATAATGAGTATGTTTTGTTGGTTGTATTATTTTGCTAATAAAACTACACGCTTTGTATTTATATTCCTTGTTCAGTTTGGCAGTGAAATAACAAGCAAACAAGATTGTACAACCCCCAAACAAACAAAAAGAGAGCTTAAGAGAGAGAGAAAATTTTCAAATAAAAGTCTGATCGTTATGTTGCGTTGTTGTATGTGGAAGTGCACTAGACCAAAATGTAAAGGAAAAAACCGCCTTGGCATCTGCTTCTCAGTCTGTTGTAAGAACATACTGCTGCTGCCTTTTTACAATAAAAGAACGGAACTTAACTTACGAGAGGATGAAAGGACATGACTTTACATGACAGTAGTGTTTTCCGCTGTGTTTTCTGAAGACAAGACAGCTAACAAATATTGCACGTTGAAGAATATATCACAGAGTTGCTGTAGAAATTTATATTGGAAGAAGATGGTGCAAAGGATAAAAATCGAAAACGTCTGAGTCTTTTTATTTCTGCGCTATTGTTAGAACCATTGTTGCTCAGATGTACGTTTTTGTGTGTAATATTTATATTAAATGGGCTGTTGCATGCATATAGTCAATTCGAATAAATCGAATTGTAAAATACATTCAAATAAGAGAAAAGGGGCTGTGCGTATTCATAGCCAAACGATATATTTCTAACTTTTGATTTCTGACTTTGTTAAAAGATTTTTACAATAATGTACACTCCTCCAACAAGACTGTATAAAATGCAATGAAGAAATAGACAAACGGAAAATATTTTACATGGAGAAGTGAAGTGGAATGTAAAAATGCACAAGTTTTGAATACTCTTTATACTTGCTATTGTTAGCAATGTATTATTGGTATGCGCATTATTGAAAATAGAAGTAACAGTTGTCCATGTACAAATCGTTTTTTAAAATGTTTCTTTTTTGCATCCAATGAATATAATAGACGGTGTGATTGGATAAGGATGATGACTCTGATAAACATCTTGAAATGTGTCAATGGTAAAAATAACCAAAGAAAAAACTGATTTGGAATGCAACGTGCGCTCAGTACATCTCTCTCGTTGCAAATGGAAATGGATGTTAAGTCAAGTGAACAAGATGGACAACCAAAATAGATGGCTGGAGTGATGTAAAAAGACAAACGTATGCGGTTTTTGGTTCGTGTCTCCGATTGGAAACACGGATAGTAGAAATCAAACACATGACGACTCCAGACAGTTGACACAAGCCAAAAATATATATAAAAATGCAGCCTGGACAAAAAATGTAATTAAAAGTGGCGTAACTCACAACGCACAAAAGTTCAAATGTTGCTTTTTATCAGAGAGCTTAGTAAACAATAAAGAGAGGCTTTAGACCTTATAATATTAGATAATAAGGTTGTGGGATTAAAACAGAGAAGATTATTTGAAAATGGAGAAGTTAATCCGCTTATTATACAAAAATGGCAAACTATATCAAAAAATTGTTTCAACATTTAGCTACTCTCGACTGAAATATTTTTTTTCCAGTTTTTTTCGCTTTTCACTCATTTTTTGTCTCCAAACTAACTTTATTAGTTTGTATGTCACATGCCCATATCTAATTCATCTTGACAGAGCCACACTCCACACACCACAAAAAATATTCCTCATTCAATTCATTTCCTATTCATTGAACTCTTCCTAAAAAATTTTACCCAATATTCCGGAAACAGGGCAACAACCCAGTTATAAAATGTGTCACTCAACCTTGCACATTTTTCCAAAAATATACTTGGCGTGCAAATGCTGCAGTGCACCCATAAAGGAAAACCTTCTTCTAATCAAATTGGGGGCACATCAAATTCCTCTTTTTTACATTATTGCATTACACTTTCCTATTATTAAGCCCATGTATATTGCGGTTCTACTTTGTGGTCTGGTTTCAAATATATCCATGTTTCTACTTATTACACGGCTTCCCTGCTGCTTATATTTTCAAACCACTTGCTCATCCTTTTTCCCTTCCAAATATACAATTTGCACCCCTTCTTTACCCACTGATTTTTCCACCCTTCTCCAGTTCAAAAAAATCTGCATCCCTAGAAAACTCTCTATACATTTTTTACACAGTGCAACAACTGTGATTTCACTATTACCTAATATGTTATAACTTTCTATGGTGCAATCTGTGCCACTACTGCTCCGCTTTTTATCTGCATTTCCAGTACACACGCTAAACAACAAACTTGCTCTTTGGAAACAAACAAAATTGCGTTTTGCGGCAGCATACCCTTCACAACTTTTTTGTGTCATTTTATTCATTTTGGCTTTTGTCTTGTTGTCGGGCTTGCTGCTTGTCACCCTCCGTTTTACTATACAGAAGCTGTTTTCTCTCTGAGAGACACAAAATAAAACAAGATGAGATGTGCTTTTTATTCCATTGTTTGTCGGGGTGACGCTCAGACCAGAGGAGTTTTGTAATTTTGTATGCACAAAATGTGGAGAAGAGAAAACAGCAAATCATTATTATCAGGCTGACAGAGAGAAAAACACACGAGAGAGTGGAGAACCACCGACTGCTGTTGCTTTGAAACTAAATAAATAGGATGGTTTGGAGGAGGAGGACGTCGACTACGGGACGAAAACACTGGGAAAAGAGAGAGAGATAGATAGATATGCATTTTGTGTTGATGAAAATGAATAGAAAATGGTTAGAGCGATATAGATGATGATGAATAGTTTTTTGGGGTATACCTTTAAGGTTTTTGCGGTAGGAAATTTTAGGGGAAATATTTTATACATCTCCATGCGCTCCACTTGATCTGCAATCTTACCGGAATTTGTTTACACAAGAACTTTGAAAATTGTAACAGGATTTTGCTGAGATATTGTGCAATCATTGAGAGAGAGAGGCTCAAAGTAGGAAAATATTTGCAGAGCTGACAAACCAGGAAAAACAGATTAGGCGACAGTTTACTCCAAATAGACCAGTTGTTTGAGCTTCAAGCATGTTTTTCAGAGCTTTCAAAGCTTGATCTAATTTTTTACGCGGCTTTGCCCTCTAACAACACACAAAACCTCCAAAAAAATCTGTCTCTTCTTCCTTTAGTAAATCCCTTTAAAACGGAATATTAATTTGGAGGAAGTGACTCTGTTAAAAATTTTCCTGTGATCTTAAACCCCGACTTTGTTCTCCTCTAGTGAAATAGGCGGAACATTTCTGCTCTGGACAAATGTTCTCCAGTTTCAAAGTATTTTCCCATAAAAATCATTAATTTTTATAAGACACGTTTTCCTCTATTTCTTACAGAAAAGTCACACTCTGTCTATTTATTTCACTCAATGAAAGAAACCATTTGTCAAACCAATAGTAAATATGACTTGTAACTTTACAAAAAATGGTCCAGTCATCGTCTTTAAGCCAAAAGCCACAAAACATTCTTTTCTTTAAGAAAAATCTCGTATTTCCAAACAGGTCATAATATTTTGCCTGTAAAACAGTAAACCTTTTCTTCCTCAAATGCAGTTTTGCGTGGGAGGGTCCCACCCTTAAAATCCATGCTACTAAACACCACACAGCTTCCTTGACAAGTTACGTAACTATGTTTTTCCCGTCACCCTTTTTCGCTCTCTTAAGTCTCTCAAGTACATCCGCAAACCACTTCACACAACACTCCATGTTTTTAGTGTCAGGTAAACAGTCAATATTTATTCTCTTCTAAAGATTAGTAGTTTCGTTCCACTAAACTTTTCTATCAAGTGCCCATGTAATTCCAGCCTGAAGCTTTAAGGGTCTCTTTAAAAAATCTGTAACTGTAGCTAAACATTTTTTTCACCCTTGCATTTTTCCAATAAAACAATCCCATCTCACACTTTTTTAAACTCTGATCCCTCTCATTATATTTTCCACCGTACTAACAAACAGTATATCTCTGTGGTCTCTATGTGACATGAATACATTGTGACGGATTATATTTTTCAAAAATCCAACACGCTTGTTATACTCTTTAGCTTGTCTAAAATAATCACCGTTTGTTGAATAATATCTAATTCTACTAAAAAATTGCTACTCTCTATACCCTTCAGTCAGAGTAATTCTAATAACCCAAGAGCCAAAGCATCATCACCCCAACGACATTGTTTTCTTCGACCCTTTTTCCCCCGACACAGTCAGTCATCACGCTTTACTGCATCATACTGCCCGCGTGCCCGATTTTTTTATATGTCGGGTTACATAATCTGTTATTTCTGTGGCTTTGCCCTGGTTTCCCCAAAATAATTTTATATGCTAATCCTCTAGAGCTACTTGTGTATCCAACCATTCAACCGTGTGCACCCATATAGACCCCTTTTTATTCTGGCCTGGAGAACAAAAAACTGTAATAATAATGATCTTAATCTGTGCTGGCAGCACACACGTTCCGCAATGATGAGTATTATTACTTGGACTTGCAGGGCCTAATGAAATATTCTGTAAAGGCTTTTTTACTTTTTGTCATCTGCTTCCCAGTTCAAAATGTCCAAGTTAGTTTGCTTGTGACTCATTCACAAACCAAATTTTACTAGACTGGTTCATCAAACAAAAAAAACTATTCTTCGGGCTAGGCCACCAAGCTGTCATTACTGCGGTCTGATAAGAAAATGCAATTATGTCAAATGTTAGCTAAAAATCTGATATGTTAGCACGTTCTAAAAATATACGTGTACATGTGCCAGTACCACAATCTTCAAATATCGATTTGCATTTGCATACAGGGCAAATATAATGTAAATAGGCGATATTTTAAAATAATGTCTATCCTTTAATTACAATGCAAATCATACCCACGTTATGTTGTTGTAAATGTTCTCTTGCGCGGCGTTATGCATTGTTAATGTTTTTTTGTCACTGGTGTGCAGATAATAAATAGGAGTGGTGGTGGATGAAAATACCATGGAGAGACGAGAGACATACACAGGTCATTAAAACCAGAAAAAAAGATCTAATGTTCAAAACGTTCAAGTTTATATACAATGATGAAACTGAGACTTTGAAAAAAATGATTTGAAAACGTGTGTGTGAAAACAGATATGGAAGAACAAAAGAAGAAAAATGCTAATGGCTTTTTATGTCCGAGATCATTTATCAGAGTCGGGTTGAATGTGAATACTAAACACTATGTGAATCAAAGCAAATATTAGACAAGTTTTTTAAAAACTTGATAGCATTGTGTTTTGTTTGGGGCCATCCATCCGGGATATAATTATACAGATTAGCTGTCACTTTTAATTTCTGGTAATAAATAATGGGAACTATGTTTACCAGCGAGAGTTTTTTTTGGCAAAATGTTTTGTTTAAAAAAATATGAGTACTTAGATATATTATTGTATATTATACTGACCTGTGGTAAATAGAACAATAGCTTTGAGACAAGAGTACTCTGCAGAGTCGACGTGGAGCGCCTTGAGCTTCTCAACTTGTTCCTGAAAGATGCGAATGTGGTCCATGAAGGCGACCACACGATCCGCGGCCATTGGAGCGGCGTGCAAACCCGCAGCGGCCAAAAGGGGTGCCACGTGAAGGGGCATGGAACACTGACTTGCGTTGAGAACAAAGAGCTCTGACCACACCAGGCGGAGAAGGGCTACTTGGTCCGTTACCTAAAAAAGTTTTTAAAATTTACAGATTTTCATAAACTGTTTTGAAATGTAATTTTGCAAAAAAATTGTTTCCAAGTTTACCTGAAGATCAGGAAAAAAGGGTATATTCCTTGCCCACTCCACCGCTGAGAATAACAACCTTGCGGCTAACTCGCAGATATTATCAATTCCCATGATATTATTGGCCTGCATACACTGACCATAACGACTTGTGGGATAGGGTTCGGCGCGAAGCAACAGGGAAATGTAGCTGCTAAGGTAAGTTGGACCGTTGAGACCGTCACCATTGGCCAAAGCCAATTGTCCCGGGTAACCCGGTCCAGGAGTGGGAGGAACGCGACCTCGTTGAACAGCTACACAAAATCAGAAAAACAAAAACCCACATTTTTAAAACAAATTCACTTTACAAAATTATATGCAACATTTTCATTAACACATTTACAACATTCATATTTCCATCATCTTTTATTTTAAAAACAAGCGTTAAAATTTTTGCCAAGAAAGTATATTCTATCTTATAAAAAACGCATCTAAGAATGAAAAAGCATAACACATCTTAAAGTACTCTTAACATCGTGACGTTTCTTCCCCGTTCAAAAAATATCTCTCTCGCTTGCTCTTGTCCGTGTGAACATCTCTCTGGCTTCAAATCAAAAAATACCAAACGCAACGTGAAAAGCCCGGGGCAAAAATTATTTATTCTTTACTCCAGCAACATTTACGGAGTTATCATCACAACAACAACAATGCCATAACGATCCTCATCTCGTGATATTGCCTCTTCTTCTCTCTTGCTGCTGAGACTATTATCATCATCCATCCACAACAGAGAGAAGGCAAAACCACAAAGAAAAAATATATAAATGTGTACTTATATTTTTAGGTTTAAAACATGGTCAGCTATGTGTTCTGTGTCTCCAGCTGGAAATAAACGGCTTTTTAAATGACTTCTTGCTATACACAAGCTTGTCTGCTGATTTTTTTTATATGTTTGAATCGGCTCTTGAAGTTTAACACGAAATAATATTTCTACTTTAAAAATATTTTACAAGGTAACACTTCTAAAGTGTTAAGTTTATTTTTGTATAATGTTTTGCCAGTTTAAAATGTAAACTAGACTGCTAGACTTAAAGTTTCCCTTAAGATTTTCCCTTTCTCTATCATTACAAACCATTACAGCAGTTATTGCACGCTGTGAGCAATGCTCTATTCATCCCGTTTTTATTCCATTTTCATGTGTTGTTCAATGCGCTTGTAAAAAGAAAATATATTACCATCAAAGCCATTATATAATCATGCTTTTGCTCGTGTGTATGCATGTACTTTTAAAAGGGAACTTTCTTAGATGATAAAACATGATATGATGATGAGATATTTGTTAAGCGTAACAACATTGAACCTCTCAGAGATTTTTATGAGCTGGTACGCTACATGAGTGCAGTTCTTTCTGGACTGGAACTTGTAATATAGTTTATGCTTGATTGCCTCTTAAATATAAAATGTGCAGTGATGCAACTTATATAAAAAGAAATGCAGTTTTTCACACCACATATAAATTTCAATGCACTTTTCTTTAAGAAAAAGAAAGCCAATCTTAAAGAAATAAAAAGCTGGGTCAAGATATTTTTAGAATAAAATGTTTTCAAAACTATTTGACCAAAATCAAATTTACAGGTTTGTGCAATGACACAGTCTAGAATTGTAAGCTTTTTGATTTCTAAAGAAAAATGCACATTACCGGACTTTGGTCATTTATAATGTTTTCTTTCACTGACACAACTTTTTTTTTCAAGGGAACCAGCCCCACACAAAAAAAGTATCATTAAGAATTTAACAAGTTTTCCAAGTTGAAATCTAGACTGTGGGAAAAAACTGGACAAAACCTTTTTCTTCTTTGGGCTGACTTCATACTCATACTTCCCCAGAAAAAATAGTTTGACGTAATCATCTCACCTGACTGTATTTTTTCAGGTGAATAATGCAATGTTATGCTCAGTAGTATAGTGTATGTGTGGAATTTCAACCTGGAATGTGAATGAGTTTTTTTAGTATAAGTGCAGCAAAGAATTAATGTTATGGCTTTGAGGCATGTTAAAATAAAAAAGGTAAAAAGCCAAAGAGTACGCAGAGCAAAAGCTACTACTTTTCCATTCCTATAAAATTTGTAAAGGTTATCGGAAAACATGAAGCTATAAGAATTTTTTTCTTCTGGTGTGTTTTATTCTTAGTGGCAGCTAATATACCTTTAGAACTTTGGCTTGGCTTTTTGGACTGAAAGTGCCACTGAAAAATGCATGCTCATTACTTCTCACAAACAAATGTAATGGGAATTGGAACACAAGTAATAAGAAATCTAGATGAGCTGGGCATTTCAAGAAAATTGGTGTAAATATTTTACTACTTGTGTGAGAGCCTCTCGTACTCTGAGTTGCGGAAGATGGACAGGTGGAAGTTGTTGGACCTTGACGACCCAAAAGAAAAAAATAAAACAGGTAAAAAGCCTGGTCACTCTAGTCAATAATGTAATTAGACATATTGGCCCGTCCGTGTGTGCCTTATTCTCCAGCACAATAATAATCAAGCTAATGTTCTGTACTGATTACATAAATAATTTGAAAAATGGCCAAAAGGACAAAAAAATAACCTGAACATAGGCAATATATTGCCTGCTAAATAATTTTGCATGGAAAAAGTAGAAACATGGGCCACCTAATAGGCTTTCGTATTTGGTGGCCTGCTGCTACACACGCAATATAATTCCCACCACACCTGTTTCCCTCTACGGCTTTAAAAAAATCAGAATGGGAAAAAAGAGAGCAATCTTCTTGCATTTTTTATTGTCGCCGTTTTATCATGCGTGACCAGAAACAATAATAATAGACTCTCAGGAAGAATATGACTCATTGCACTGGATATTTTGCAAAATGCATTCAAACCCAAAAAAATCAATGATAAAACTAAAACTTGCAATTGTTTACCTTAAAAACCTAAAAAAAAGTGATAAGGAGCGGTATTTTGTTTCACGCGTGGTTAGTTGCGCACCATGGTAGCAGCAGTAAAACGCCGTGAACATTATTTGTGGAAATAATTAACGTGTCATGCTCCCTCCATATCTATTAGCACGACCAACTTGTTTAGTGCGTTGTTATATAAGCACACGCCCAATTATCATCTTAGAACTTTTGAAGAAAATAATACAAGCTATTATTATATATCAAGTTAGTAGCTATAGCTGATAGCGTGTGTGTTATTGACGCGCCTTGCTTGTGTGTGCAAATTGAATTTTAATTGAATTTTATGATTATTTATTTGCTTGTAAATCTAACACACAGCAATGGAGAAATATTTTTATGGAGGAACTAACAAGGAAGGTTGGATAAGGCACGAGTGACCTCAACATTAAGTACGTTTTAAGACGCCCATAAGGTGTAATATACGCACCTTGTAAAAAAATCTAAACTCGGTATTTGTCAATTTGTTATTGTTAGCAGGGCTATTATTATTGTACAGTAGTTGTCCTAAGGATACAAGATAATTGCCTGTTTGACAATAGGATTATCTACGGAATATGACCATAATGCCCTTGCTAGCTACCGCAAAAGCTATTTGATTAAAAACCTCTGCTACACACTAATGGTTTCCGCTAATGACCAATTCAATTGTTGTAAAAAGACGCGGACTTATATATATTCTCTTATGACAAAAAAGCTTTATTAAATGAATGGGTTAACTAATCACAAAAAATATATTTGCTTGACTTATCCTAACGCCAGTGGACACATATGTTGCAATTATATTAGCTAGTTGTGTCTATGTGGTCATAAGGAGAATGACTTGACATGTTTTTAAAAATGGATAGAGCACGCATTCAAAAATATTAGCCAAGGTGGTGAAGACGAACATGACTACGGAAAATATTGTTATTATGGCGATGATGATGAAGATGATGCTAAAGCTTACATACATAGCTTGTTGTTTTTTTGTAAAAGGAAGCACAAAAAATATCTCGAGGAATTTTTTTTCAAAGCATAAGTCAAAGAAGATAAAGGTGCTGGGCTAAAAGAAAAAAAAATGTAGACAATACGTGAGAAAATTGGGTGTCTTGGTTGAAAAAAATAACTTCAATGTTTTCTTCAAGTGGTCAGTGCAATTTGTACTCCGTTTGTAAAAACGTAATCATGTGTGCAGTATATTAGACCAAAACTACATACTTTTATGTTTTCGCTTTTTTAAAACAGAACCAATGACAATGATAGATTAGCCAAAGGTAGTGTACTGTTCTGTGTGTAAATTATGTTTTGTAGCTGACCTAAAAGTTGGACTGCAAAGAAGGATGCAAGCACAGGTGACAAATGACTTACCGCTTGGTTTTTCGCGCAGTAACAAAATTTCACCTTTCAAAAAATTTAATTTCTAGAGACAATGGAATATTCATTTAATATATTTTGTAGAATAATGGCAGGCCAAATATTTTCACTAAAATATTTTTTGGGGGGAGTGTGTTAAGCCTAAACATTGCGAGTTGGAAAACAACTCAACAATTTTTCCCTTTGTTTTTTAATGGTGGACGGCGTCAAAGTTGTAATTGCCTGTATGAAAAATTACTGCAATTTCCATCAAATGAAAAGTGTAATTACTTGTGGCACTAGTAGTAGTTGTATACTGTCAGGTGTTTATTTTTTCAAAGACAAAACTGTCTGTTAGCTCTGAAGAAAATTAATTTGCGTCTGTTTTTAGTTTTTTAGGTACACGGTAGCTGGCAAGGTGATAATTTTAGAACACTATTTATTATTTAATGTGTACTGTATGAACAACGACGACAAGGCTACTAGACTATTTTAGTGGGTTGTCATGCGTGCTGCTGTTGAGGCAATACCTTTAAAAAGTGTTACCTTTAGGCAAAGCTCATCATGAATGACATTGTCATAAATATTTTAATAATTCCAAATTATGATTACGTGCACAGGTCTACGGTATTCAAAAGCCAGGTTTAGAAAGAATAGAGAGATTCACTTTTTACACGTTTTTATTTTACTTTAGAGAAGGCTGTAGAGAATTTTTTTTCAAACATAAAGAAAAAATGTCATGTCATGACATCATCATAAAGATCGCCTTTTATTTTCTGTTCGCCTTGCACTTATTCAAATTCTAATGTCGTGATCCACTAGACCTTGTGGATTATACGGTTGCATTATTACCATCGCAAAGGGGAAAAAATTCCAAAGAGATAGACCGCCTTCTTGGTCGAACGTATATAAAATGCATTAAGATGAATGATGTGGTAATAATAGAAATAGCTGTAATGCTTGCTAACGTGCCTTATTACGTAAATTATCAGTTTATCTTGAAACTTTATCTTGTTCTAAAAAAATTCCAGCCGTAAGCAAAATGGATTTCCCGAATTTGGCTGTAAAACTTAAACAAGTATTTTCTAATTTCCAAGTTATTTAACAAGCCAAATCAATTAATCCTTGTCACAAATACGCTGAATTTGCAAACAGCTAAAAAATATTTTCTATTTAGTAGTAAATACAAATGATTCACTAAATTTTCCGTTTAACTCTATGACTGCTATACACTCTCGTCATAAAAATGGTCAGTACTAATGACTCCCCTTGCCTATATAAGGTGCTTTACTTATTTATAATGAGCCATCAGCACATCATCATCAGAGTAATTTTTTGTACACAAACTTTGTATTCACTCCGCTTTTTAATCTTTCATTTCAACCCAGCAAACATTTCATTTAGAAACGAATTCACAAAAAATATGTTTTTACACAGATACCGCACTTGTTTCTCATACAACCCATTTTACTTGTCTGGTTTTTGCTGGATACAAGGTACAAGGCCATTTTTGCCAGCTTTTCATATCGCACCTTAAGCTCACCAGCTATAAATGTATATTAAGTTTGTTGCTCAATATAATAATCAATAAGAAACAACATTACACACACATATTTTTCTGCTTGTCACTCAGCAGCAGCAACAGCACAGCCACTGACTGCATGATAATGATGACTTGAACTTTATTCATCAGCCGAGTATCAGCGTGATCACCTCTATACGTACCTCTTCTTTTAGCTTCCTTAAATTTTTCTACAGCTTAAAATTATTAACGTTTCGCCTAAATCTTATTCTGATTACACTTATTATTGATCCTATTAAAGCTAAAAGTTTTCACCTTATCTGTAATGATAATAATATTAGCGCCAATATTAAACCTTTCTGATTATGATAAGTTGCAACGTCATCATCAAAATCTTTTTTGTGCTTTTTTTGGTCTACCCGAGACAACCCTGACTTTGACTTTGCCCACATTTTACTATGTATCTATCTGTCTATTAGATAAAAGTAGCAATGTACCAAAGAGTTACTCATCATCACAATAAATTCCGTCATTACGGGCAATGACTGTACACAAGATGGTTTTGTTGAAGGTGACGATGATCACGTCCTTTTTTAACCCTTTTCCCATTTACTTCCACGTGATTAGGTCAGCAATATATAGAAAAAATGTATTCTAAAGAAAAAATAAATTTGAATGGTGTTGTTGCTCTGCCGATTGAGCTAGCTTGAAAGAATGATTTTTTTTATTTCAAAATAGCCACAGGCAGCAAACCGTTTTTCGTCACAGATGCATCCCAATAATATCACATTTTTCCTGTCATATATGCATTGAACTTTTAGATATAGTAGCAAATCAAAAATTTTCTTTCTTCACTTTTGATAATCAAACCTTCACGGTTGAAGGGCTAGTGTAATGATACCTATGACACTGGCTACATTTTGAAACCACGACAGAAAAAAATTTTTGAACAAAGTTTTTTCAGTCCTACAGACACGTCGGAGACTGTCTACTGCATCTACTCCAAAGTTTCTCCATTACAAAACATCCTAAGGAATTTTGTCAGAATTCAATGATCGTCGTCAACGTCGTCCCTTTTTTTCTTTCAAGACACATTTCTTCTCTAACTTAAGACATTTTCTACTATCAGCTTAAAATCTTTTTTCTATCCGTAAGGTATCCATATCACTGTTGTTCATCTCCATTTTATAGCGTGTAAACTGTAAACGCGATACTTTTCTCACTTCTCTAAAAAGAATTTCTCCCTCTCTTTCAGTTGACTTCTCTCTTTCTTTTCTTCAGGTAGGTTACTTTTCTAAATCTTATCTTGCTTCACGCCGCAATCAACATTATCATTACCATCATAAAGTTATGTAATTGTAGTAATGATCTCCCTCTAAATTCTTTTATTATAGTGGCTTATCATCCATAGCGGCCTACTAAATCTATAGCGGCTTTATTTCAAAGATTCCAGTGACTTTTCATTTTTCTTTGACAATTTGAATAAACAATCATTGACCATCAACGGAGTCCCACTATTCTGCTAATTTTTATTAATGATGTTTTCCCTTGACAACCAGTGATTGTTGTCTTGTATCCTAGGCACAAAATTTTTACCATAAAGTTTGTATTCTGGGGGAGGTCCCCTAAAACCAAAAGCGGCATCGTTTTCTCCACTACTACTGCCTCGTGAAGAAGAAAAAAGCCACCAACTTGACAAAGACATTGACATACCTCACTAATAGATACCTTTGGCATGTCGTGTTCAAATACTCTCTCAAGAGTGTACCGAGTCACCGTCTCACAACCGAGTCATCCTCTTCTTATTTTGTTGGTCGTGATGGATAATCATTATTCTCCATCATTTTCATCATCATACTCTACTCGGTCTAGTCATCATCATCATATTTTTTAGCTTAAGGATATTACAGATAATTAGCCTATCTATTCACTTGTTCTTTGCATTCTCACATAAGCTTGGGAAAAATTATTACAACAGAGAGAAGAGCAGAGAGGTACGCCACAACACAAGAGAGAGAACAATGGACCAGTAAAAAAATAAATAGTCAACCAAGAGACGACCAAGAGAGAAAATCCTTTTTCATTTTTCTAAAAGGTAAATGCCGACATGCTGAATAATAATCTTATCCTAGTCAAAACGATGATCATGTAGACACACGGATCAAACCAGAAGATATCAAGGGCAAAAACATATTGTTCCCGAATCAAATGCACTTTCAAATATTTTTAGCAGAGATCTTATCTAACTCTGATAACCATTTCTTATGCTAAAAATTCCCATTTCTTTAAACAAAAATGTTATCCTGGGAATTTATTGATTTTGCAGTACCTTTTTCGCCTTATAAAAAGATCCGGAGTTTGATAAACATTTTGGTACCTTTCTACTAGACGGCCCGGCTACACAAACCCCGGGGCAGTTCCTTGTTACTCTTTCTAATATTTTCAATTTTGTACCCTTTAGGCATCAAAAACATTCTTTTTTGTTTTAGTTTCATAGAACTCACATCCTCATACTCCACAACCTGATGATGTAAAAGTGATCTTGAAAAGTTACTAGAGCCAGAGAAAAAAACAAAGAGCACGTCTTTGTCTGCTGTGCTTACTGCCGAGTAAAATAAGGTGCATACATGCAAACACGCATGAATACTTAATCTTTTGCCACATTATATAAACAAGCTTACATAAAATATATATCTACCCCATTTTAAAACAAGGAGACTGTTATGTAATATATTGTGCATAAAGCTACAAGTGTGTGTGTGCACATATCGGTTTTTATGGGTTTCTTTGGTAAATATCACGTTTGCACTTGTTCTCAACTTAAAAATTGTTACTTTGGAAAAACGTACAGGGAGAGGGAAAAGGAAAAGAAGGCAAACCTATGATTATATTTTTTTCTCTTTGGTTTCACTGAAATGGTAAAGTACACACACAGAAAGAGAGACGTTTATATACATTACAAGTTTTATCAATTGGGAAAATCACTGGCCTGGCCTATTGCTCCAAGCCAGAGGAAAATCTCAGTGTACACAACACTAAGTGTACGGAGTACAGTGCCGTTTTTTTAAACCGTGTGAAAATTCCGATTGAGATAGAGAGCTACAAAAAGTCTGAGAGGAATGGTAAAGGCACGTTTTTTTCTTTTAGAAAGAGAGAGAGAATATCAAATGTAGATTTTTGTGCAGGCTTCATCTATCGTCATTTGGGCAAAGAAAAAGCAAACCAGAGAAGTAGATGAAGGCAAAGGAAAAATAAACGGGATGCTTGTTGCACAATAACAGCCAGCAACACACAGGCGGATGGACCGATGATGGTCATTAAAAATATTATCATTAGACGGACAGTCTAAGCTTGAGCAAGTGGATTGCCCTACCTTATTATTTTTATGGACATTATTGAAATAAGTAATGGGGAGTAGGGAAAAACACAAGTGGACAATTATCGGGATAATCATCATACGCGCATATATAAAAAAAGTAATGTATCGGGTATTGTTGGTATTTTATAAGCAAAACGGGAAAACAAACAAGAGTTGGGCTTTTGAATGTGTATGCAAGAAAAGAAAATGCGGAATAATAATAATAATTTATGCAATTTGTATTTCTGGTTTGAAAGACAGGAGAAGAAAATTGGATTTTTGAGAAAGAGAGAAGTTGAAACGTTGGGTAAAAAGTGTGCGAGGAACTTGTAGAGATATTTTGTGCCAGTTTGAATATTACTTTTGCATAAATATTAGCAATAAATTTGAAAACGGACAAGTTTGTAACTGGAGGGCTATGACGACGAAGCAAATTTTGTTTAAAAATCATACATAGCTTTGAAACATATTTGAAAACAGTTAAAAGCTTTTCTAAATATAAGTAGATAGATTGATGGATTGATAGATTTTTAGAAGATGTATGTTTGATTTTGTTGTAATAGGACGTACTATGAAAAGATCGAATACCTTCGCGTCGCATTCCCATTTTGAGGCACTTTTTCAGCCGACAGTGTTGACATTGGTTGCGATGGTGTTGGTCTATAGGACAGTTGCGGTTTCCGCGACAGGTGTAGCTCAGATTGCGACGAACACTTCGTTTAAAGAAACTTTTGCAGCCTGGAAAATAAATTTAAGAGAAAAAAACACATTATTAAAATATTTGTATAAATTTTACAAAAGATTCACAATTCTTCTGTAATGTACGCTTTTGATATGAACGATGAAAGATTTTTTTTGAAAAATGCATGAAATTAGCATCCCATTCATTTTGCATTTTTGCCCTTGAGCAAACTCTAAGAAAAAAAATTGTAAGTTCATTACCGCAGTTTACAAGTTTGTTTGCTTTCTTTTTAGCCGTCTCTAGCACATTATTGTTGATTGTTACTCTTTCCATACCCAAATATTCTCTGTGTTTAAGCAAATACCGCGTTTTTACACAGACGGACTTATTTTCAGAGAGTAAATTACGCAAAGGTTTTAAAAAAGCCATAAAACATATTCACTGCTTTATACCATATATTTGTAAAGCTTAAGGAAAAAGGTGGCATTCCATGACTAACCAAATAAATTTTTTCTTCTTTGCTTTAAAACTCAGTTAGCAAAACAGTTAGCGTGTAAACAGGAATGAGATTTTTTTGGTGGTTAACTTTTAAATTTTTTTACAAACTTTTGCTCACTGAACTTCTCATGCCGGGCATTGAGAATAATTTTCAACAGAAAGATCAGCAAATTTATTTAAGGAAGATAACAATTGCGGTTTTTATTTACTGAGAGAAGCAAATAAATAACAAAATTGAAAATTTTTCTTAACAATCCGAGGTTTTAAAGGTGTATCGTCTTTCCTCTTTCTTTTTGACATTTGACAATAGCTTGTGAGAAAATTTGTGTGTGTGTGGTGCCGTTTTTTCTTTTTCTAATAAATGATGAGCCCCAGCACCTTTAAACCATTCTCAAAATCTTTGCTTCTTTGCTTCTGCTGTGCGGTGGTAATCAAATCATAATCGTCAGGCAATTGACAAAAGTCATAAAAATGCGAGAAGCTGTGAGAAATTTTTTTCCTAGAAAGACACGACAATTTGACTAGCAGTTTTGTTGTGTGCTCTAGAAGCATGACTTCTGTAAGTTAAAATTACCAAGATTTTTTAGCCAACCTGGTGATCCTACTAAAAAGGGGGAAATGCATCATGGATAAGCTTAACATTTTTGCAGCTTTTTTTGTACACTCTGACGACAAACAACAATTACCGTACTGCTGACGACGACTTCAGCTCATAAAAAATGTGTAAGCTGAAGAAAAATAGGAATAATAAAAGTCACGGTTTTAGCTCTCTTGTGTCTTGTCTCGAGAGTTTTCAGAAGAAGAAGAAAAAGGGTTAAACGGACGGTTAAAAAAGTCTTTTGACTAGTTATGATGATCATCAACATCACACACACGAATTTTTTTTCAAGTTGGCATGGCTTTGTTAAGAGAGCCTTGACTTGACTTTTTTAAAACTTCATAAAAGTCAAAAGTGAGTATGCTATGGCGGTTCACTCAGAGAAAAATTATTTATACACAGACGTTCCAGAACAGAATATTATTTGCTGCTGTAATGTAGCCTCCATAACACAATGGAGAATAAAGAAGTTGAAAACAATTTTGGGTTTGAAAAGACACACTATTTTTTTCTGCTCTGTCGACTGAGCTAGCCGGGAATAAAAATTAAGAAGAAAACCACAAAGAAGAGGTGGATTTGGTTGGATTGAGAAGTTAAAAGAGCAAAAGGGTTAAATGGAAGGTGAGAAAAATGTGTCGGGGTATATAACATAAGCATAAGCAAAGTGTAACTCAACAAGTTACGTTACTAAAAAGAAATATTTTTGATTCTGAAGAGAAACGAACAAACGGATAGAATAAGAAGGAGAGTGATGCATCACTTGATTTTTTGTTGGGGGATGAATCCTATTCACAGAGATGCGGAGTGTTCATCCGTGTTCCTATTATGATTATTGTCAGGAACATTACATCATGTTTAGCAAAACTGTATGTACGACTGTGCATTACCTTATATATATTTTTTTGTCTAGAGTTATGTTTGAATAGAGCACGAAAGGGGTTGTTCATACAAAATAGCATTCCAACATTCTAAAACATACTATTTTAAATTGTTTGGATTTAACGTCGTGTAAAAGGAACATTTTCTTAAGGTAAAACGAAATACGCTAGCAATTTGCAATATTACATTACGATTATTGTTATGTTATTGGCATAAGAAGGTGGAAGAGATAAAAAGCTACATATGCACACAGAGAGATAAAAAAGGTGGAAGAGGAACGTTTCAGAGAGCACAACAGTTTAAGGGTCATTACACCGATCATCATCCGTCAGTATAGTGGCAATAATATTTCTCTATAGCAGAAGCAGTAGTTCACAGTCGTCTCCATAATAATCTCATATTGCCATAGTAATAATCTCCATCATATTTTTTTTCGTTTTGAGTGCCATGGCTCATCATTATGTAGAAAATGTGACTTTTTATGAACAGATGAAAAATGTTACAATTTTTATACGTAATGCAAATGTAGTGCACATAAAGAGAGAAATATTTATAAGTGTTATAGCTCATCAGAAAGAGTGATTGAGGGTCGGCAAAGTTACTCTAAAAAGAAAAAGGATGTGCGTACTATTCCGACTTGACTAGCTGAGTATATTTATCAATAAAAATGAAGACATGACTTGTGTGTCTTTGTAGATGATGAAGATGAATGTGTTATTAGGTTTGTTAGGTAGCACATAAAAAAAGTAAAAAAGGGAATAAAAAGTTCAACGAGTTGAAAGACAGGAAGATAGTTGAAGAAGGAAGGAAGAAATTTGTTATGTTGGTTTGGACTGAGGAAAAGGTAGACGTAGAACGTTTTTCTTTTAACTTGTTATGAAAAGTTGTATAGCGGTTTTCTTGGTAAGACAGATATTTTATTTATGATAATTTTTATTACCTTAAATATTAGTGCTATTTTGTTAAGTGTCTTTATACTGATAATATATTCATTAGCAAACTATTTTAATAAGTTATCAACAAAGCGATAAAATGAGGCAGTGAAAGGTTTTGCGCCAAATTTTTCAACTCAATTCCAGTAAAGCGGGAGCACTTTATATCCTGAAACATATCCTTATATGTCGTTTGTCTTTTTATCTATTTTCTGTGCTGGAAGACAAAGAGCCATTTAGATTACACAGCAGATGCGTCAAAGTTTCGACAACCAATTTATATAATTTTATTACTATCTAGGCGCCTAATATCTGCTCTGGAGACATAATTTTTTTTCGCGGTTAATATGTTAATGAGTTCATCGTCGTTTTGTCTCTGAATCATCATCACCTAACACCTAACTACAACACCAGTCAGCAAAATTTTCTGAATGAATATTTTTACACAAGGCACGAGACAATAAAGGAAGACGTCCTGTACTAAAGACAAGCTTATTTGTCTCAAGTTTCATTCCATTTTTTCCTGATTGCTTATGACCTTTGAGTCATGACGTAGGTTTTTATAGGTACATTACTATTTTGGCAATGAAGTTACATTATGTAACACTTAATCTATCCCTATATAATATTTGGTTTAATGGTCGCTTTGCCGACTGAGCTAGCCGGGAAGTAATAAAAAAATCGAATAATTTTCTTAACCGTCTATGTACCTCGTAAGTACTTGGATGGCAGCTGCAAATCTTTTTGGTTTTCTAAGTACCGTGATTTGTCTGATATATATTTTTTGTACAAAACAATAGCACACTTTGTGTAGCCATTCAGCAAAAAAATATATTTAACAATAATGTATCCTGTTGTCCATACAGTTCTTTAAGCGTTTTTACAGGTGTTAACATTTTTATTTTATTTATTGCCTAACCTCTTGTATTCCTCTTTGAAAATTTGACATTACATAACTTATTTTATTATTTATTCACACGCAAGCTGTATACAACTTAACAAGATATATTAGTACGGTAGCCAACCTCCACACAATATATTATATTTTGCCACACAAAAGAAATAAATACGTTGTTATAACATCAGCAAAGGATTTCCTTGTTATTATTTGATTGTTACGCACCAAACCCTTCTCTGTCTGATTACCTGTTATATAATCATAATCGCTATTATCACCCATACAAATCTGACAAACAATGTCTGTGTATACATTGTACAAACACAGTTATTTTTAACACTTGAATGAAAATCCGCCACAGCGGCAGCAGCCCAGCCAGTCACTCAAATAGTCATGTACTCTTTTTTTTAAAATGTGCCACTGGCCAGTAGTAAATAAAAATTTCTGTTTAATACGGTGCATTAAAGTGCTAATGTCTAAATCCAATTTGATAATGATACTGTCTCTACATTTCAAATACCTGGGCATACATATACTGTCTTGTTGGCTTTTCTCCTTAACACCTTTTCTTTTATTTCTTGTTCTTCCTTCCTCTCTACAACTCTTTATTATTATTTTTTATACAAAAAACCGAACAATAGATTTACAATACAATTTATAGTGGTGGCAGCAGGCGCCTGGGATGATTATCATCGGAGATTTTTGGTAACATGCCTGTGTATGTTAGTCGCCGCAAAAGTTTATTTTAAAGTTTAACGCTGTACCCTATACGCTTGTTTGAGAGGATTTTGGCGACAGATGGTTGTAAAATAAATCTCTGGTGAAAGGCTAAACAATAAGTTAGGAAAATATGCTATTTTTATATACGCTTTTACGCAACATATCTAAAAGTCATGCAAAGTTTCAAACATCGGATTTCTAAAGGCTTTCCCATACAAACCAAAATAATTGCAAATTTTCCCACAAAATCAATTCTAAAAAATCCAGGTAGTATTCTCTAATCCACCCGGAAATTTCCCTACTTGTCTTTTCTATTGTTTCTAAACACGCTACTAAATTCCCATGCTCTACACCCGAATTTTCTCTAACCCGAGATTTCCCCTAAAATATATTCAAATTCCTTTACACTTTATCTCCCGATTTTCTATCTCTAAATCCTGATCACGCAAAGTAAACAAAATTCCACCACATTATTCTCTCTATTCACTTGTTCCTTCCTTCCTTCCTCTTTGGTGGTGGCGTGGGATACACACAAATTTCGTGCTTAGCTGTTTCATTGCATGTTTAAACATTCTCGTTTTCACTGTGCTTTACCACTTACCAAAATAGATAAATAAATAGCTCAGCATACTTACACACAGTGTGAATATTATAGAAGTGGGTGAAAAATCCAAAGCAAACATTCTCCTGCACAAACTTACAACTTTCCCATGATCTATTTTGCATGCACCTTACTACCACTTTATCTTCTCTTCTCTCTATTTATTTTCTTTTCGGTTCAAAACCCTTCAAACCATTTTTTATACCTTGTTGATGATTGACTGCTTATTTAAAAGCTTAGTAGCAATATATTATGAATAGATGAAATCAGCATAACATTTTGCCATGCCAAAAAGCAAGTGCTTTACAGGTACAAAATTTCATCTCTCTTTAGCCGTTTTCCCACTTTACATTTTCTCTCTCTTCGCTTTTTATCCTCTTTCCTGTCGATAGATTTATCACCTTTGCCTTAATGAGATCGTGCCAACAAGTTAGCTTCACTATGCTAAACAGCCATGCATCTTTCTCGTATTGCACCGTTCAGAAAAAAATTTGACATAGCGACAAATTATCACCCTTTTCATCTTTCTCTCTGTCTATAATCGCTTGATATAATCTCAGCTTATTTTTTTCCAATACTATTATGCTGTCTCTCAAAAAGCCCCATAAATATTTTCCATCAAAATTTATTTTTCAATACTTACCTTCACAAGTATACTGGCCATAATGCTTGCCACTACTTTTATCCCCACAAACCACACACTCAATATTCTGTCCCTTATCCGCCGAGTTAGGACTTGCCGCGCTACTCGCCGAGCTAGAAGGTTGCGGGGGTTGCGTCGCACTGCCAATTGAACTAGCCCCACTACCCAGTCCATTTCCCGTGGCACTGCCATTCAACCCGTGTCCATCATGTCCATCATGCCCACTGCCAGGATGCCCATGTTGTGCTCCAGGTCCCATAGTAGCGCCCAATCCTCCCGGACCATTAGTAGGGTCCCTCCACCCACTACTTGTGGGTGGAGCCACAAGGGCCATCATATCCGGGGTAAGGAGTACCCCCGGATTGGGTAAAACCCCGGCTGGTGGCACCAACAGTTTGTCGCCGTGTCTGCTGGCCGGATGGCCAACAATGCCTCCAAAATTGGAACCCGAACTACTAGTGTAGTGATTAGGATGATGATGGGTGGTGGGTATATGAGCGTGCTCGCTACTTAGGCTACTGGGTGGAGTGGTGGGTGCGCTGCCCCAAGAGGGCAGGTCGAGCTTAATGGGGATTGGGGTGCGAACGCTGATTTTCCCCAGCCCAGTAGAGTTTGGGCTAGAAGTGTAGCCGTTACCGTTACTGTAGTAAGCTGCGTGGGGATGAGATGGATGATGATGATGGGAATGGTGATGATAATAGTTTTCTAAACTTGAGGAAACTGGGCTGGGGATATTTTGAGCGTCCGTGGAAGAGCCCGTGTTTGAGCCGCCGGAAGAAGGCAGGTTGTTATTATTATTGTGCAAAATTGTGTTGTTATTTTCCGTTGTGGTTCTACTGCTGGAATTCTCACTTTCGTTAGAGGCTGAACTGCTGGAACTAGAGAGACCGGCACTGGTTGTGGAAATTATTACTGAGGATATGGAGTGGCTATTATTGTTATTATTGGAATGTGAAAGATGATGCTCATCGGATTGGGAGTTCAGGGTGGCCACGGTGTCTCCAGAGGAGCTCAAGGGACTGTCGGGCCTACTTTTCCAGAGTAGGCCCGAAGTCGGCAACTCACAGTTGACTATTTTGTCAGAAGAGGAGCTAATGTCGGGTAGGATGTACTCGGACTTGGGTAGGAAATCGGGGAAGTGTTTTGCGGGAATTTTTCCGGAAATGGTGAAACTCGACAGGAGAGGATGGAGCGGACATTAAAACAGAGTTTTGGAAATACTTAAACACTTTTAAACTTGAATAAGGTTTCACGATAAGAATGAGTCTCAAGTTGCCCTTGTGGAAAGTTGCTACTGTACTGTGCGCTCACTATATATACCTGTTTATCTTCTCCAGAGAAAAAGTTGCGCTACCACTTATACCAAATCTCAGTTTACCCCGATATATCACATTTTCCAAGTTTTAACAAATTGTTTCCAATGTTTGCCACATTTTATAATATTATGTCACTTTTTCGAATCATATCACAAATTGTTTAAATATTGTTAATACTTTTACAAATCTTAAAGTTTTTTCACTTTTCACCTTTTACACCCTTTTTCCAGTTTATTTCCAAGTTTTAAGACAAAAACTGCATTTTGCAGTTTCACTTTGATACACTATTTGTTTGCAGGATTTTAACAACCTTGACCCTTTTAAAAAGTATCCTCTATTCAAACACCAACTTATTACAGCTTGTCTTTTTTTGTCTTAAGAAGATTAAAGGTGGCCAAGTTCACAAAAAAATTGACTCAATTTTTTCCTCCTGATTATTCTTCTCTTTTTTAACATACCACACACTCTACTTATTTAGTGTACACTGTTAACTTGTATGCGTATCTTTGTGTGTGTGTGTATCTATCTCTTCAGGGTAATAATAATTGAAGGGGTCAAAGTGCGCCCTTTTCTCCTCTTTAGCAAATATCAGCCCAATACACACACACTCTGTCTTTAAGGCAGAGGTCACAACCAGCCCCAAAAACTGGCGATTCTCTTACAACTTTATACTCAACTTCTTTCTCTCTGCTCGCGTGTCTGCTGCTGCGTGTGAACTGATGGTGATCACTTTGCTCTCTGACAATACGGCAGGCCAAAAGAGGCAGCCAGAGAGCACGGCAGATAACACACACACAGAGAAACAGAACAGAGGACAGAATAGTGAAGCAAAAGCATATAAAAAATATGTGGCCGTATACACACACTTTTGGTCTGATGGTGCAGTGCATCATCATCATGGTCGGGGTAACCCGAAAGCACAAGCCAAACAAGCAGTAAACCCATAAGAGCACCGAGTCTCTGGCCTTAGAACTACGAACTTGGTTCTACACGGGCAATATAACTTGAGAGCGTAAAAACGTAAAAGAGAAGTCATCATTATGATCATCATGCTTACAAGTTGAAACCTTAAAAACGTAAAGGATATATAGCTATCTATCTCTGGTCTCCAGAAAATCAGCCCCGGAGGCTCAGGGCACAAAAAAATAAAGTTGGAAAAAACATTGAAAGGTATGCACCAACTTATTTGAAAAAGTAGCAAAAACTTTTACAATAGATAGGTATACAACAGAACCACGTATACGTATACAGAAGCTCCTTTTAAAATATTCCGCTTCTGTTCTGTAAGTTTGTAAAGTCATATATATATCTTAAAGTCTTAGTATATCTATATGAATACGTTTTTTTTGTAATGGTTCAACCTTTTGCTTGCGCGCAGCCCCTTGCCACGACTCTCAGGGCACAAAAGTTAGTGCCACCAACTTACGAGGAGGATCACGCCAAGCAAGCTGGTTGGCTCGGAGTGGAGACCAACCAACACCAAAACACTGAATTGCAATCCTCCTCCACACTATGTAGAGATATTGCTTGTTGTAAAAGCTGGGAGATGAGCAACATTTTCTTATGAGCTGTATTTTTTTTCTGGGGAAAAATGTAAAGAGAGTGTGGTGATTACCTATTTACTTGAGCTTTTAAAAAAAGGTAGTGAACATCATGAAGATTGTAAAATAAAGATGAGCTTTTATGCAATTATTTGAGATAAAGTTTGCTTGACCAGCACGCCGCTGAGCACATGTACAAACTGAGGTTATCAAGATTTTACCTTAAAATTGTTATCATTTTATTTACAAAATTTGATTGATAAGTTGAAATAATGAAGATAAAATGTTAGATTTTTAGAAAAAGGGAAAATCATGAAAATATTTAAAATATTTGGTATATTTTGTAAAGAAAACGAAACATTTTGTTATGCAATAGGGGATGATGTAAATTGGCCAAAAGATTCAAAGCTCTAGACACACACAATGATGACCAGTTTGGCCTTGTGTTGCTCCCCGCTTATATTTCGGCCACTCGACGAGCCCCGGTTGATGAAAAGGTGCCACCCGGGCTGGCCCCAAGTATGCTGACTGGGTTATCCCTTTGGCCTACCCTTTTCCCCGAAAAAATGTGCAAAAAAAGCAAAAGCTTCGGAGTTTTTTTTATTCTAAGGCGTGTACTTGTAGCGCAAAATATCGGAATATTTCGGGGAAAGTGTATACATTTGCAAAGAGTAGAAATAGAAAATATTATACAAAGGCATTCTTCTTGTCGGGGAGAGATGATCCGTGGCAAAATAGCAGAGCAAGAACACAAGTGCAGAAAGAGAGATAGTTGCTGGTTGTGAATGTGTGTGTGTGTGGAGTCCACGATCTTTGTGACACGTTCCACAGATTGATCTGGCAGAGGTCTGGCCACCCGGGTTCATTGGATGTCAAGAAGCCAATGGCAGGAGTGCGAGGGTGGAGTGCATCCAGTTTCGCTACATATAAAGCTACCTAGAAAACTGAAAAAAAAACCTGAAGTTTCTGTATGCTTTCTGCTTTCTCGGGAAAAAACGGAGTGGTCCGCGTTTGCGCCAAGAAATAAAAACTTTGGCAGAGAAAACCTTCTCTGAAGCTTAAGAGCGTTGCTCTGCTCAGGATTTTTTGTCATTTGGATTGAAACAGCCGAACAAATTAGAAGAAGCTGCTTGTTCTTCTCTCTGGTTATCTTTTTTTTTCTTCTTGAAGTTTTCAAGCTTGGCTAAACAACTAGTAGCAGATGCTAGGCAGATGAACGCTTACAAAACAAAACTGTTGCGGAGTATTTTTTTGCTTAGGTTGTTCGTCCTGCAATTAAAATTTATTGTGTGTAAGCAAGCAAGCCAGTTTTTGTATGCGAGACTACCACGCCAAAGTAATGTCTTCTAAAGGTTTATTCATTTTATTCAAACGTGTTATTTAGACTAGTTTTTTGCTACTTTTAAAAAATAAAGTAGATTCACGTTTCACACACACAACTTATCATGAATAGGGATCGCACACAAAGCAATTAGTATCATTTGAACATATAGAAAATGATTTGGTAATACGGCCATTTTCTTGTAGTTGGTTGGAAAACACAACTTTTATAAAACATAATTACAATGTATAGCAAAAAAAATTGATGTTTTTGTGGTGAAATAATTTAGAAGCTGGATTTACGCGCAAAAATTATCTTAATGGTTTATATATTAACTACTTTAAAATATTTCCGTTATTTTGCACCCAAACCACATTATGTTTGTAATGTTTGCTCCGTACTGGTTTGGTTGGTATTAAAACGCGACTAAATGACTGTAAGCCAGTTTTTACATTTTTTATCTTACCAAGAAAGCTGAAATAAGGTCAAAAGGGTAAAGTTACGCTTACCAAAATAAAATGATCTGGAGTACATAACTGCATTATTGCTTGATATTGATAACCGTCTCCAGCTTAAAGAAGCAAACATCGTCAGACTTGTAAAAAATCAGAACACTCGTATATACTTTTTGTGCTGATGCTCATCAATATCTCATATAATCTTTTTTCAAGTATAAAGTAAGCTTGTTTGTTTGCTGGTTACAATTTTTTAGCATAAGAAAATTCGTCATCAATACTTTTACACAAAATATCTTTCTCTTTATAAGCTATACCTACAGAGACAGACAGTAAGACTGACTGGGTTGAGATTTTACTGGATATTCTCAATCACATTCTTATTTGCAATCGCGCCTTATCTTTCTTCTTTACAAAAATATTATTTTTATCACTAAAATTCCACAAAAACATTTCATTACTGTTCTGCTCTATATACCAAACATATTACCAACTTGAAACTTTTCCACTAAAATAAATTTTATTACTAATAATCATTTATTTTTATACCAACTTATAAAAAATAAATCAAAACCAGCAGTCAAGCTTATACATAATTTATATTTTGCTGATCATCGATCAAACCAGTGAATACCAAGTAGCAACAACCGGACTGTAAAATAACAAAAATGCCAAAAAAACTGATGATCAATTCGTTGTCCAACATTTTTTTCTCTAGCTGTAAGTATTTTCATTAAAACGGTTTTAATTTTCTCTCTTCTGTTGCTACTCCAGATAATCAGAGGAAAAACACATATATATTTAGCTCATCATCATCCCATCCTACACTACACAGCAATATCATCAAGAGCAGCCGACACGAACGTGATTGATCAGCACATAAGAAAGAACCAAATAACAAGTTTGCTTTTGCTTTTCTCTCTTTCCAATTTAATTTCTTCAGTCATCTCTCTTGATGATAATGATGATGATCAACCTTCAAAAGTAAACTTTTTTTATTCATATAGAAAAATACTTGATGATGAGCATATGATGATTACACGACACTTTTTTTTCCTAGTCATTTGACTAAGCAAACAAAACTAATAACAAGTTTTAATCTTCTTCTCTTGCGCTTTACCGGCTTTCTTTTATACTACTTGGTAAACATACGGAAAGTATAATGAAATGTAAACCCATTCGGAAATAATCATCTCTCTTTTCCAGATAAATATGTATAGATGTACGTACCAGTTGACATTCAAAATTATAATCAGAGTCCGCACACAGACGTTTCCCCATTGACATTTTCATTTTCAATCGGAGTAAAAAGGGCACACAAAATTTGTAAATGTTTTCGTACGCAAGAGCACATTGACATATAATCAACCCCCTTTCATTTTAGAGAGATGTGCTGCATTGAATATAACTACTTGCATGGATGATGATGTTGCTGCTGCTGCACCCAAAAATATGAAAACGAGGATATTAAAACAAGTTGCTGGGATGTTTTGGTGGTTGGTAAAATCAAAAGGAAAAGATTGATCGGTAATAATATTGTACAGAAGCAGTAAAGCAGGAGCAACAGAGAAAATGTGCAGGTTTGGTTTGGTTTGACAACAGTACAAGTTTTTGTGTAAAGCGACAAAAGTTGGAATGATTAGAATGCCGGGGTAATAAAAAACGGGAAGCAGTTGGTGCGTGTATTATGAATTGGGTAGAGATGCAAGTGTGTGGTGTGTGCGTTTTGCGGTTTGTGCGAGTTTGATTGAGAGTGACAAAACATGATTATTATTAGTGACAGGGTAGCACCATATGCTACAAATGGGTTTTGTGGTATGTTTTCAGAGAATAATGAACTATGTGAAGTAATCAATCTGAGAATAATTTTTTAATTAGAAAATTTATTAATTTTTGGTGCTTTGGAAATAACAGATATACATTCAATCAGTAAATTAAAAATTTAGCAGAATTCAACAATTAGTATAGCATCTCCAATTCTTTGCGTTAGTAAAAATACATGTTCTGCCATAAAATTCTCAGCAACTCCTTTAAAAGGTCCGTACTTTGCTCTCATAGGACCTAGTGCACTTGCCATTTTAAAGTTAACTTTACTTTTAGCATTGTATTCAATAATATGTTTTATTTGGGCTTTTAACAGGTTTTCTTTTACAGCCCTTTGAAATACTATTGCAGCTTTATAATATTTTGGAAATAGCATCAAATGCAACAAAGTTAATAAAAGAATGCTTATTACACTACCAAATAAGACAAACTCGTTCACAACGTGAAACCCTTTCACCAGCACCCAAACCGCAGCTACCAAAGCCCAGAAACTGGTAGACAGAAAGAGAAAGGTGGCTGTGTATAATACGGGCTCTATTAAACGATACAGTAAAATCACGCGTATATACAGAATTCTAAACAATTTCAGATTTGTTACCCGTTTCTGGAGAATATGTGCAATTTCAGTAACAGCATCCATGTACATAATACTCGCAGAGAAAAACACAGTGATTGACCTTACGGATTCAAAGATAATTGGAAAAAGTAGAACTGCACGATATACAAGCGACCATAGGATAATATTCAGTTTACGCGTTTCTGGTGGAGGTAGCACATATAATTCTAAAATATAGTGAAATGGATCACAATCCACTACCAAAGCTACAAATGTCATAAAATATGGGCAAAACCCACCAATAATAGTACAAATTAATATTATGTAGCCCGTAGCTACATCAGCGTTTTTCCTTTTAGGATATAAAAACATTAAAAGGCGTTCAAGATACAACACTTGATTAACAGTGTAAATAGTTTGGTACCTGTTTTTATAGCAAATACATGTCAATACACAGATTCCAGCAGAAGCAAAGATTCCTAATAGCATGAATAAAAGATTAAATCGACTAAACAAAATTGTAGGACAAACCCAACTGTAAAGACACAAAAATCCCGTTACAAATATCCAAGTTACTAGGCAACCCCAAGGAATCCACTTTCTAACAGGTAGAAGTATATGTAATTGAGTAAAAGTAGAATTCCAATAGAATGGAAATTTTGGCATGTAGAAAAATAACAAGCTTTGCAGTTTTAAAGCCAAATAATGTAGTTCAGTTAACATTTTTACTTCTAAGCTGTAAAAAATGTAAAGACTTGACAGACAAGCTTTGACGTCAACTGAACAGTTTTAGGCCAATCTAAATCAATAACTTAAACTGCATGTTTTTCAAATACCAACTTTGATTAATTTACTGATAAACAAATTCTACCTTTTTAAATATCGATTACTCTTTCATAACAACTTATTAAAGATTATTAAAATTATTACAAGCATATTTAAATCCCTATAAAAACTTTTAACTTTTAAAAATAATCGACTTTATCTGGTTGTCAACTCCCCTTAGCGTTTATTTCTCCCACATAATATTTTCCATTTAATGCTTAGCCAAGCAAGCTATAATTTTCTTTAAATTTTTTCTCAACCACATTTTTTTCCTTCCGCACAATAAACCCATTTTTAATACTCTTTTAATTCACTCCTTGCTCCTGTCCATAAAATAAACTCCAAAGCTTACATTGTTCTCTAGATACCGCAACATTGCTTTTCCGGCATCCACCTTATGCATTTTTTTCCACTGCACATCCCATTTTTGCAATCCCGTTTTTTCCTTTCTCCCTCGTCTAAAAATTTTGATTTACAGTGTCTCATCTTCTGCTCAAGTACAAGCACCCTTTTAAACATTAAAACATTCATATTTTTTTCAATATATAACTATATATGCATATCTTCCCCTACAACTTTGAAGAAAACAATAGCTTTTTATTTTCTAATGATATAGCCCATCCACAAGCATCTATTTTCGTTTTGCACTGCCACCATCAACATTCTCATCTGCACAGTAATAAAAAACAATAATATTCCCCATTGTTCTCTAAATGGCACTTTTTTTCTCTTTGCATCTATTTCTCGGCTCCATTATTAGCCAACTTCTTGTAGTATACACTTGTGGTCTTGTATACAGACAGAAACAAACCCCACCATTTACAAATTTCTTTTTTTACATGCTCCATAATCATAATCCTCTAAAAAATTATTTCTCTTACACTAACGATAATTACACTATAGCGCAGCAGAGAAATATGCACACTTTAACAAAACGCTTAATTACCCGAAAGGCAGGCAGACAAGCTGTTTAAAAAGCATAAAGCTCTGCTGTACAGATTATTATTGCATTTTGTTCAAATTTTTTTTACAAGCACACAGAAGCTTACACACCAGTTGGCTTTTGTCTTGGGTGGAGCTCCAAAAAAGTTTCTTGACTTTTTTTCTCTCTCTGACAAATAATGTCTATCTGCCTTGTTTTCTGGCTTGTTTGAAAAGTTACACTTTGAAAAAAACTGGCAAGGCATGACGATGACAAGCTTGGGTAATATATTGCACCCGGCTTGAAAAAAAATTGTGATGCTTGCTTGAAAGATGCGACAACATAAGGGTCTAAGCACCAAAACACTAAATTTTCTCTATCTTTAAAGATGATTATCTAACGTGTGCTAACAGTAACAAACACCCTGTTATAGTTTGACGGTGGTCCCTAAAAAAATATTTTGTGTCTGTTGACGATTGATTGGATTGATCTGACTTTGGTAGCACACTAATTACTCGTTTAATACACACCCGGGTCTACAGAGAAAAACATAAGCCGCTAAGAAGATATATATTCATTATCTATAGCTTCTAGGTGAAAATAGTTTTTGGGCCAAAGCTTGAGCCAAGTCATGCCATGCCAATATGCCAAGTCAAAGTCATCAACTCAGAGTCAAAACTTGATCAGCTTAGAGGTTGGCGCATATCAAATGATCATTATCGCTATACGGTTATACAATAATGTGTTTTTTTGGGTGAGCACAAAAACTGGGAAAGTTATACGGCCTATTATAATTATTTTCTGTGTTGGTTTTTCTATTCAACAGAGAAAAGGCTCAAGTATAAAAGAACCACGCAAGTTAAAAGAGAAAAGAATAAACGGTTTGGAATAGAAGCAGGCAGAAAAGAGAGAAGATTTTGTAAAAGAGAACTCTCAGGAGACTTGACTAATAATAATACTCAGAGATATGTTGTAATAATGCTCAGAGTCTCTACAGAATTTGACTACATGACTCTTTTCACTTGAGTTACAGATACGCAGGGTATCATTTACCTGTTTGTTGAACACACAGCCTCTATATCTCTCTCTGACTAAATAATGATGATAATGTGTAATGAGTGATTTTCTAGGTAACAAAGTTGCAAAGGAAAATTGTACGTGATCTGGTGATCTCTCTCTGTGATCTGCTTTCAGTGAAATTGCTGGAGTACAGAGAAGAAGAGAGAAAAGGCTCAAAGTTAATTAGTTTGCTGAGCTAGGCACAAAAAAAATGGATGGGTATCAGAGGAATATATTGTGATATGATCGGGGTTTTTGAAGTAGCAAACACTGACCGGAATATAATAAGTAGGATTGGCTAAAAGTTTTGTCCGGGTTTTAGAAAATAGATGAGTGGTTTCGATGACGCCCAGGTTTATAAAACCCGGAATAGTAACAAACTCTAAACCTTCAAGTATGTTTTATAAGTTATATCGGTAAACTTTGCATCCAAAGAGCAAAATCTGCTGACTCCTAAAGTCACTCGCCTGAGCAGAGAGTGCAGTGATGTGAGTGATGGCAGCAGAGTAATTAATCAATGTACACCTTGCCGTCTACAAAATCCTTTTTCTGAAAGCACTCTCTTGCCGCTTTGTACTTTCTTCTGATATTTGATTCTTTTTCTATTGTATGTTAGGTCTACATACAGATTTATTAACTTTTTTTTTGCCAGAAAAAATATCTTTTTAATATCGTCAAAACTTCACAAATGAATCATTGTTCAAATTGGTGAGCAAGCATTGTTCATCGAGAAGAAAAAAATTGTATTTTCTCTTTGAACGTTTTTTTTCTTTCCTTCTTTGAATATTTCATAGTTTTTAATGTGATATGATGTATTATGATATGATACACGATGAAAATGATGAATGACTTAAGCGCAAGGTTGTTTGCTCATCTTTTTTTTCTGAGTCAAAGTCTTAGTCATATCTCTGTGTAGTGATGGACATGGACAGCAGAGAACAATAGATAGAAAAAGAAAGAAAAGAATGCTTTATTATGCAATAATAATGGATTATGTAAAAATCAAAAGGAATTTAAAAGCTTCATATTTCCTAAAAAGCTTTGTTTTGCTCAAAGCGTGAAATGAGAAGATAATAAAACCTATTTTTTAATAAATAGGCACAAAACCACAAGAAGCAGTGCAGTGGGTGAAGCTAAGTTTAGTTTTTTTATCCAGAGAGGAAAAAATAATTGGCCGGAAAACGAGATAAAAAAAAGAAATTTGAGAGAAAAGAAGTTGGTTGTAATTGTCTATTTTATTTTGTATTTATTAGCCGACAGATATTCAAAACTGGAAGAAATGGCAACCTCCCGCGAAGATGAAACCAGAAGGGGAAAGCTTTTTCCTTTTGTGTGGAATAAATATCTGGTATTTTTCTAGCTTCTTTAGTTTCTTCTAGTTTATTAATTTAAAAGAGATATAATCGTAGTCATTAAGAAATCAAAACTCTAAAAAAAGACCGTAGCATTTTTTCCTAGAAATATAATTTTTCTTTAAGTAGCTTATAAACGCCGTATTTTAGAACTTTTGTAAATTTTAAATTCTAAATATCGACTTCTAACGAATTTTTAGATTTAGAACTGCGTTCATATTATTCAAAATATCCACAATTTCTTAGTAAAACAATCAACTAATCAATTTCAGCTTACTTTTCTTCAAACCTTTAAATAATTAATTTCTTTTGTCGTCCAATTAACGCTTCTAGTATTCTTCCGCTTTTCACTCTTTTTTTCTGCTTATTCACCATCCCTTTCCTATTTTGTCAACTCATTTGCCTTTCATTTAAATTTTTCCTAATTCTTCTTCTTCAGTGTCATCTTACTCCTTCAGAAAGAAACAAAAAGCTTCTAATTTGTAATTTGCATTTCCTTATCCATTTTTTCTACCTTTAAAAATCTTCCCATCTGCATCTGCTATATATAAAGTTTGCATCTGTGCTCTTATTTAAAAATATATATATTTTAAAGAACGTCTAATCACACACTAAAACTAATCGTTTATTCCCATTATCATCACCATCCTTCTCTATCCATCTATCTAATTCTTCTAGTGTTCTATTTCCACTTGCATTTTACTACTATATAAAACTACCATTGCACAAAATTTTCTCTTGAAACTCAAACCATCATGGCCAAAAACCACAACAGCTTGTGCTCTTCTTCTTTTTCCTGCTTGCATGCTAATTAATGCCGAGTAATTAGTGCAGCTTAATGGGATATTTGAGCTGCTGTTGCAGATGAGGCTGCTCTCTATCTTCTACAAAATTTTATGTCCATTCCACTTGTTTCATCTTTTTTTACTCATCATTCTATCCGCTACCTTCTTCTTCTTTCCTCGTGCGCTCATCAACGTAGTCATGATCACCGTCGTCGTCATAGTCATCGCCCCACACTCTTCTCCTCGCTCGCTCTATCCTTCCGTCTCTTCTAGTAATTACAGCACACACACTCCAATATCCATAATATACCTAAAACTCAACGCTTTTTTCCCTGCTCTGCCAACACCAACAAATAAAAGGAGTAAATTACATTGTTACTCTAGTTTATTTAGAAAAGGAGATAGAGCGCGGAGAAGACTCTCGCGTTGTGTTCCATGCTCGCTCAGCTTTTGTCTAGAAAGAGGATCATCATCACGACAGATCACTTTCGTGCCTTTCAGCTTTTTGATGCTATCTTTTGATGCGTTATATTCACAGGACTTTCTGATTTGCAAAGTGGATGCTAAAACCTTTTGAATAAACTTATATAACCAAGTAGTAAAAAATTTACCAAAACACTGTCGTACAATAGGCTTTAGAAACGGACGGACAAACTGAAACTTAGCATAAAACATTTCCCTTTTCAAGTTATATCACTATAATCATTCTAGTGCCGTTTTAATTGTAAAATTGACTCAGTCTTCTAAAGAACAAATAAAATGACAAGTTGGAAAAGCCCAGACACCAAGATACATACGCATCTTTTCTCATGATTTCTCTCGCCATTATACTCCGCATTTTGCTTTAGCTATTTCTCCTCCTCTTTTCGTGCAATATGTGGTCTGCCTCTCTCTAACTATAATTTTATTAGTGTGCTTTCTGAGCTTGAGCACAGCTTAATTTTTTAATTTACTAATTCACGGCATCGTTTTCCACACATGTTACCCGCGTACACACAGACACACACGTGCATTTTATTACTTTTGTTATGAATATATCTAGAAAATATTCTAAATTACAAGCTAAAAAATCTTGATTACTTTTCATTGCTCTCCGGATATATATATTGCCATCTTTTTTGTTGATTTTTCAAATATTTTATTCTCATTGTCATCCTCATCTTCTCCTCCTTCCACTGTCACTTTAATGAGGATGACGCCTCACAAAAAACTTATAGTTTGCTAAAGTTATACACAACGTAAAACAAAAGGCGTGCAACTTCTTGTTCTAAGAGAAGAATAAAATTTCATTAATTTTTCGCTTTGAAGTCACTTTTCAAGTGTAATCTGAGTTTTCTGGTCTCTGGATACACGCTTAGTTTACCTCTTGCGGTTTGAGTTTCCTCTCTTAAGAGAAAATTTTATATGGTAATGACTCTATCTTGTCTCTGCTGAAGTTTCAAGCTCCAATAAATTCTTTTTTATCTTTACGCAAAACTTTTGCTGAGTGAGCAAACAACAGAAACCAGAGCGATGACAAAATGATGATGAGAGAGAAGGAAAATGCCGGCTGGATATCAATTAAAAACCCGAGCTCTCTCTCTCTGATTCTTTCCGGATCTCGTTTTTGTGTAACTTGAGGTTAGCAAACTAAGCAGAGAAGGAAACGGGATATTGTGTAATTTTATGCAACATCAATTAAAAATATAGAGGGGAAATGGAAAAGAAACCTCGAGAATTTGAGAAGAGTTTTGAGGTGCAATTTTTTACAAAATCTTTCCACCTGCTTTTACTTCAGCTTTTCAGTATATATATTAATGAACAACTGGAGGAAAATTGGGGACGAAACGATGATGAACGAGACGACAATGAAAAATGGAAATTAAGCTGGAGTAACTCTCTTAAGGGGAGAGAATATGTTTCTTAATGAATTCTAACGAAAAAGATGCTTCAGTTCAGTATTATGTAATATTATTCCCACAGAAATATATACAAGTTTTGAGAGAGTAGCGCACCATTTGTCTATTTTGTTTGACAGGGAGGAAAAGCGTTGTTGGATGTTTCTCCTGCTAGCGTGAAACGACTTTGATGGTCAGTGTGAAAGGAAAATAAATGGACAGTAGGAAAGACTGAAATGGACGTGGATACAAATTATCGAGGTTTGAAAATGTTTAGGAGAACGTTCACTTTAAAAGTATCTCAAATCACTTGTTATGCTATTCTTTTAAGGTTTTTAAACAGCTAATATTTTATATGAACGGCAATTCTGTATAAAAACTGCCCAGCGTCAAAATATTGCTATCATTAAAATCCCCGAAAAAAAAATTATGCCAGCCAAATGTTGAGTCTTTACCAGTTTCGAAATAAAATGTTAATCATGTCAGAAGTTGCAGGGAAAAGGAAAATGATACAATGGTCCAGCAGAGAAAAGGTCAGAACCTTTTTTTCAGCTTAAACCTAGCAGGGGATCTTGTACACTGGTTGTTACGCGTACCAAAAAAAGTAATCCAATACGCTACTCTAGAGAGAGGTTCAAATCTAAATAATGGACAATGAACTGATGTAATGCAACAAACACAGGGAGAAAATTCATAAGATTCAAATATGTCAATAAAAAATTGAAGTTTGTAAGCCATCAAAAAGATGGTTTTACGGTATGGACACGAAAAGACAATGAAAAAACTTTGTGTGTGTGTAGTTTGATTACTATTATGGAAATCAAATCAAATCTGGCTCACGAGAAAAATTATATTGACACGACATATAAGAAACTCTTTTTATTTGGAGAAATGCATGAACAGATGAAAAAATTGATTTGGTTTGATAGGCCAAGAAACTACCACCGGGAAAACAATCAAATGGAAAGTTATTACAAAAACTGTACTCAATTGTTGTTGTGTGGCGTTGTAAAATAATTTTATTAAACTTAAGCTGCTGGGCATTGGCGAGAAATAAACCAAGTGGTTTTTATATTTTTATGCTAAGTAAACTATTTTCCTTGCTAATTTGAAACAAGTCAATAGCAGCGGGAGACCAGAGCATGAAAAACATGCTGAAGAAGCTATATGGTGGTTTTTATTCAGGTGGTAACAAATTTTTTCTGCCAAGTTTTGACACCGTGTAAGAACCGTATAGTTTATTGGGGTTGTAATGGTGTGAAAATACAATAACGTTTGATATGCAAACTAAAACCAGAAAAAATGGAGGTTGATCAAAATAAAGCTAATTGGAAAATGGCATGGGGCTACTCACGACTGGTAACTGTTACAGACGCCGAAAAATTGTAAAACAGTGTGAAAATTGAAAATATTACAAAGAGTTTTAAAGTTTTGAATTATTCAATCATCACCTAGAACGATTTTAACACCTTAAACCAGTTTTATGATTGTTTCTTTAATTTATCAACAATATTTGAACTTAAGTTTACCGAAGAAAATCCGGATTTTAAAAATATTCTACTGCCTTAGAATACCCGGATATCTAAATACTAAACCAAGTTGAAAACTTCGTTTTTGCATAATATCCGTATTTTGTACCTTAAACCATTTCACCAGTTTACATCCCAACTTACCAGTAAAATCCTCAAAACCCAAAGCACACTTTTTTCTTCCACTTCTCTCGTTTGTCGCTCTTTCTTTTTTCCTCCCTTTGCCTTTTCCACTAAACTAGTAATAATGACTTGATATATAGTCAACTAATGCGAGTAATGCATTCTTTTCATCATTATTACAATACATTACACCACACCAAAACTTTTTACTACCTTTTTTCTCTGTCGTAGTAATCTTCTCTCTGTGTAATGTTCATGTTCAACGTAATATCCTATATCTCTCCTTCTATACTCATCTAACTTACAAACCGTTTATAGTGTAAACTAGCTGACAAGCTAGAGAAAAAGTGCCTTTTAAATGTATATCTTACGCAAGTATTTTACATTTTTGTGGGTTCTTCGACTCTCGAGCTTCTAGCTAGCTGCTTTTTTCAAAAGAAATAAAAGTGCTGACTCGTCCAGAAAAGAATGCCATAAGTTTTCCTCTAATTCTTTTTCTCTCTCCCTTTCTTCGTTTGGGACAATTTTTTTCAACGTCACCAAACACAGCCATAAAGCCACCAGGAACCAGGAAAATGAATGTGGCAGAAAACATGCTTGTGCTTGTGTTGTTGTCTAACAAGAGCACCCACAAGAAAAGAAACAAGTGATTAACAATTAGATGAATTGTTTTGGGGGAGGGAAATGTTCGGCATTTGAGAAAGACCAAGAGGCTTAAAGCTCATTTTATTTTTTAGGGTGAATTTTTAAAAATAGGAAGTAAAACTGCATCTTCTTGGTGGAAATAAAACTTGAAGGTTTCTTCCGCTCTCATTTTCTTAAGAGCTTTATTATATCCCCGCATATAAGACAAAATTGTTTATTGCCAAGTTTAACTTTACAGCTATCACATTAAATGTTTTAGTGTATTTTGTATTGCGGTTTTCTAGCCTTAGGAAAATATCTTGTGTAGTAATTTAGCATGATTGACATTTCAGCTCAGTTCGATAATGATCTCAGCCTTTAAGATGGTGTAAATGAGATCGTTTTTCTCCAAAAGTAAATCAGGTCTGTATATATTTTTCCACCCAAGTCTACTCATAATTATCGCAACATCATCAGGTAGAGAGTATATATCTTTGGGTATGTTTTCAAATCACTTTTATGAGGCCTTGTCGACAGTGACAAATTCGTGACCATTTATCATAAAGCCCAGCAAATATTCTATTTTACGCCTTCCATTCTCTATTCATTTTCAAGACAGTATTGGTTTCACATTTTTTATATATTATATATATTGTAAAAAAGCCATGCCCACATATTCATTTAAAAAACTGTTTGGGTCATCAGCCTTTTGACTTTGAGTGATGTAAATTTTCAAAATGTAACAACTCAACACACTCCTATTGTCTTTTTTGTATTTAGCTATATATTCCGATTCAAACAGTTGTTACTGTCCAAACCACAGAAACAATCCGGTAATAAACAAAAATCTCTACAAAAATATTATGAGTGCGGAGTGCACACTACACGCACGCTTTTAGCTTTCAAAACCCATAAATACATCAAAAGCAGACATTCTACATTGAACTTGAGTTTGTACACCAGCCTTAAAGAATAAAAACGTAACAAAATTCTTACGCCTTTAAACATATTCAAGATCACCACTTTGTAGCTCGCCAAGTCGCCAAAAAACCCTAAAAAACAGCTTCTGTCCCTAAAAAAGCATACGTATCATCACCAAAACTTTTTTTTACTACTTGACAGTCTTCTTCCTTTTTCCCGTCTCTCGTGGTTTTTCTCGTGCTACCACAGAAACGTGCCTTATGAAAAAATATTATTACCAAAAGGTAGATTCTTTTACCCGCAGTGCCCATTGTTCAGTTTTTTACGACCAAAGTGGACATTGCTCCTAATTTTCTTGTGCTCTACAGAAAATCAGAAACCGCTTCTTTACATCTCTTCTCCACTTCTTTCTTTATATTTTTTTGCGGTTTACCGTTTCCCTTTTGGCTTTTGTTGAACAATTAGAAGAAACATGGATTTCTTTATAGCCCGCAGCAAGCCAAAACGCAGAGCAGTTTGTTAAAGCAATCAATGCTATTGTTACACAGAAGAAGAAAAAAATTCTGCTTTATGTAGCAAATTTTTTTACAACTTTAAAAAATAAACTTTGATCTTGTCTTGTGCTTCCCCACGTGTTTCTGTGGTTTGGCGTGATACCTTTTTCCATCCAAATATTTTACAAAAACCGTTTTTTCTACCTTTAGGTTCATTTTTTTGCAATTGCCCGAATTTGCCAAATTGTTTAGTAACATTTAACTAGCTTACAATTTAAAACCTGGTAACGGCATATTTCACTTGATTATCAAGTCAACATTTTACATTATTTTCTTCCTGCTCCCTAAAAAACATTGCGTGCAGAATGCCATTCTCTTTTCCAAATTGTACAAGCTGTGCGGGTAGAACATCCCAAAGAGCAATAATCATAACAATAATCATGTATGCATCAATGCTTTTCTCCTTTTCATTGTGTCATTTCTCGTTTCTCCCTATTCCTGCTACCACACCACACAGACAATAATACACTCTCAGTAGAAATCTATTGTTATTCCAAAACACATAATGGCAATAATAAAAAAGCTTCTGTTCACCATTTTTATTTCCCTGAATTTCTCACTACACACCACAAAGTATATATTATCCAGTATGCGTATATAAAACATAATAGCCTTGCAAATGGGCACTTGTACACGTACTCTTCGTCTTCTTCTCTCATGTGCGGTATTGTAATTCCGTGTGTTTGCCTTTTGCTGACTTTATTTTTATGATGAGCTCCAACTTTGCCTGATTTTTTGGTGAGATTTCCTGTTTGGACTATTGTTCATTTTATTTTTTACACAGAGAAAAAAGCGAGAGCGTTGCATGTTCTGTGGTAAAAATATATATGTGCTGGTGGTGGTGGTGTGGTGTGATCGATGAAAATGATAACTATCTTGATGTATCTATTGTTTGCCAAAAGCATGCGCTTAGCTTTTTTTACATGTTTTGGTTAAATAAAAGCTAGAAAAAAGTGAGTTTTAATGGAGAATTTTTTACCCGTGGGAAATCATGCGGAGAAAAGTTTAAAGAATTGTCTCAAATTTCCAGGAAATTGAAACGTATACCAGATGTCGAATAGAAGAAACTTCTAGGAATTAATTATTGGAAATTAAGCGTAAATTCAATTGTTGCATTTGCACAGCCTTAAAAACGCTGAACTTTGAATTTCTTAATAAATTACAGTATTACGTGTTAAAACCATGCAATTTACATTTTTTCAAGGTAAAAACGCTTCTTTAAAATTTTTTAAGAATATTTCTTATATCCACTCACATTCTTCAGGGTGGCATTTATCGCACAGTTGTAGTTCCTTGTTCACATTGTAATAAAAGCGTACAATCAGAATGTATAATCATTTTTACCAACATCTCTCATCTTGGTGGCAGGGCAGCTATTGTACTCTTCTGTCCAACGTCTTTCTTAAAAAAACATATGCCTTGATATGTTGTATGTGCTATACCGGGAAGAAAATATGTCTACACGATTTTATAATACGGTAATAATCTTACAAGGAGAATAATCGTGATAATGACAAGAGCATCATGATACCTTTATATAAACACATACTTAATACATTGTTGTAAATCTCTATAGCGGTGTTTATCAAAAAATATTCGTTAAACTTGTCAAAATACTGTATGCTCGCTTGTCTATGAGCATGTTGACATGACTACACATTGTGTTCTTTCTACCTACCTGATCGACAACAGAATTTTGGGAAGTAGAAACAAGGGAAAACGTATAATGTCGTGTATTGCGTTTAAAGATAGATAGGGGAAGAGTTCTGGTCTGGAGCAAAATGAGATTCGTTTCTCTTAGGTCTCGTAGTGTTTTTGCTGGTATTATCTTATCTCTGTGAAAAATAGGAAAGAATCTCTATGACTCCCTGACGTTTTCCCTTTCTCTCTAAACTCTACCAAAAATATATAAAGACCTCCCAATACACTAGTAATCTAAATACGTATCTTAAACCATGTTATTATTACGTGCTGATACGCCATATATTACACAATCAAATGGATTTATCAGCCAAACACTTGCAACTTGGCGATGGGCTGATAAAAAACAACGGAAATATTGTACACCGCATGCTGTCGCTTTTTTAAAAGCTGACATTCTGAGATTTCATCATTTCCAATAAATTACACACAAAACTTATACGTTCAAACTTGATTATTCCGTTTTTTTCTATAGCTTTGCTAGAAAAGACATTGAGCTCTGGTCTATCTTATCTTTCCTATTTGACTTTGAACAATTTCAGATGTTTCAGAAGAACAGAAAAAAGGGTTGATATTTTTTTCTACTCTGGGCTTCTGTGTAAAAATCTTCTTGTGGGATATATTATGTATTACGGCTTGTTTTTCTGATAAATATGTTATAACCAAGCCGATAATTTTGTCAACTGTACTCAACTCTACCATCAATCTTGTTATGTATGTGTTTAGTACGTATCTAGTGTATATTTTTCTTTTTCCCCTTTTTCTGCTTTTTAACACAGCACTTAGGCAAGAAAACCGATCACTTACTTACAGATGGGTAGACAGATAGATACTTAGAGAAGTAAATGGAAAGATAGATGATGCTTGGAACTATATACGGGACCTTTTAGATGACCTTAGTCTTCCGGTATTGTATTTGGTAAATATACTAAAAGTAGGTTATAAATTTATGAAATATTTAAGTTTAATAATTTATCATTAAACTCTTAAATAAACTACATGGCAGAAATTGTCAATCTGTACAGTAGAAAATACCCCAAAAAATACAAAATGATAATTTCCGGCGTCAAAATTTCACAATTTTTTATCGCACCTTTTTCTTCATATTCATCTTTTTTACAGTTTTTGCTTCTGCAATCAGTCTAAAAACCTGTCTGTTAACAGTTGTCATCTTTTTTCAAATTATATCTGTCCCCAGCTAATTTTCCACATTTTGTCACCTGTCACCAATCACATTAATATAGTTTTTTCCTCTGTCACTCTCCGCTATATATTCTCTAATTTCTAAACAGGAAGAACCCCTACACAACCAAGCTGAAAAGTTTAATTTCCTCTCGCAATACACAACATTTCATATTCTTTCAAGGTTTTGCAACAATTTGTCTCCATCATTCCATTCCCACTTTTCAAAACATGCTATCTAGATATATCTACACGTAACAAAAATTGTGTTTTAATTTCATTAAAAAATCTTCAAACAAAATTTGTACAAAATCACCACATCTCTTTTTTTCTTACTTTCTGGCCAGCGTGTAGACAATGATGGATAATCCATTACCCAAAAAAAAGTTGTCATAAGATGTAAAAACCTTCTAGAGGAATTCTCAAGCGAGACGGAATTTGTTTACAGGGATTAATATGCATAAAATCCGATGATGAATACTTCTCTGCTCGCATCCATCTCCACTGGTCAATCTCATCGCTTTAATAGAACCTCATACTAAGCATGTTTTTGAATTAAAACGCAATTTTTATATAACTTTACACACAATATTGCGCAATATACATCTTCTACAGAAAAAAAACGGAATATTTCAACGTTAAACGTGCCACTGGCAAAAATCTGGTTGATTCAGGAAACCAAATTTTTTGCTTATTTAATTTTCAATATTTTTTATACCTCTCGCATCTCGCCAGATTCTTGATGGCGGCACAAAACACAGCTTTCTTAGAGAATCGTGTGTTGTGGTCTAAAAAGATAATAAAATGGAGCTTTTTCGAGGGTAATTGCAAAATTTTCCGAGAATTTCAAGAATAATAAATTGTGGACCAAGCAAAAAAAAGAAAGCATTCTTTAGCTTCTTTTTTCATAATATGTTATATAGTATACGAGCACACACGGGGAAAGGTGAAAAAAACTAAAGGAAAGAATTTTCATTGTTAAAGCTTTAAAGCTTAAAGTGTGTTCAAACCTTAAAGAGTTTTTCATAAAGCACAAGCCCACGGGACATCCAAAGAATGCATTTATTTTTTTACTCGCATGACCAGAATTTAGCTTAAGGCCTGGTTAATCAAACCACAGGATAAACTGGTTGAGAAAAATTTGTAAAAGCTGGGGATATTGTTACCAAAGTTGCCTGCGGTGCAATGAAGATGATGATTCTTGGACGGTTATTGTAGCATTTTAAAAAATAACTGTGTGTGAAAAATTTTACACCGATTTTTTACAAAAAACTAAATTGAATTTTATTTCAAAATATTTACATCAAATTGCATGAAACTTGGTTCTAAAAGCTAGTACACAATTTATGGAATATAACAGCACAGCATACAAATACTCTGTTCTTGTAACTCGTGTAAATCTCCCAAAGCTCGCATAAGTGAAAGCAATCGGTTTCACACTTTTTAAAATCCTCCGAATCAATCTGAAACTGCCTCTTGAATCCACACAACTTAAAGTCCACTGTCTTAACACCGCTTTACTCTCTTGGTCTATTTTAACCACAAGACTAAACAAAACCAAAAGTATAACTGTTGTTAAACTGGCTATTAACGGACCAATTAAATAAATCTGCCAATTTTTACTAATTACGGGTAACAAAACGCAACATAGAGTATTGCACAGAACCAGGAGTAAAAACATCATTAATAGGTAGATACTCGCTAAAACGGAATAAGTTTCGTTTGAAATGGTGAAAAGTAGGTGTAAATTGGATAACTTTCTAAATGACAACGGAGTTAGTGTGCCTTTTGGATATTTTAAAAGATTTAAACATCGGGTTAAACTATACAGTAGAATTATAGCGTATAAAGCCATAGTTCTAAATGTCATGCATGCTTCTACAACGCAAAATAGAACGACAATTAAACGGAATAGAAATATGAAGATAATTTGGGTTAAGGAACGATACATAGGAGGAAATAGGTCGTGTAGGGGAAAATAAGGAGAATCAAAGGAAAATGCTAAGGTTAAAATGGGAAAGAAGAATGGTACGACAGCATACGCCAAAATAATTAAAACTGAGGCTAAACCAACAATGTCCAGTTTTCCAGAAGAAGATAAATAAATGACATTTTTTCTACGATTTTGTTCCAATTTAGCTTGAAACTTGAACAATTGATTATAAAACACAGCTAAATTGTTGGAATTTCTTCCTAAAGTCCAAGCGGTTGAGCTAATACCAAAAGCGAAGCTGATTTGAATACAGATTAAAAATAAACTGAAGATTGAGTACTTTTCACTGGTACCATTAATGAAACAATCTAAGAGTACGTATAAGCAGCAGGGAGCCCCTATTCCGGAAATCAGACCAAAGTTGAAAAAAGCCCAGGTCCAATATTTTCTAGCTTTTTGTTCACTTTTGAAGGATTGTGTACTTAAATCCCAGTATAGAATAGGATGATAACCGTAAATGGTTTGACTTATCCACTGGTTTAAGTTTAAGGATAAGAGAAGTAAAGGGGATAATGGGGGCAATAGGAAACTAGCCATTTCTCTTTACAGAAAAGTAGACAACCGAACTATTATCGCCAAAAAATAGACTAAATTATTACTTATTTTTCTAAAACTTGATAGTTCAGCTTACCAAAAAAGCTTATAAATTATTCACTTGTTATTAACCTACGCACATAGCTACCCGGAAAATATTCTATTTCAAAATCAATTTAGCTACCTACATGCCCATTATTATAAAAAATATTATTTGTAAAGCTAGACTCTAGAATTGATTATTAAGTTAACCATACAATTATTTTTTAATTTTCAAACTTATCCATAAAAATAAATCAATTACCAACCCATCATCATCATCTTTACATTTTTATAACATTTTTTATTACATTTTAATCTTTAAAACGAAAAAAGTACAATTTTTATAAACTGATGAATAGAGTTTCACATTCTGAAACAATTACAAAGAAGATAATTGCAAAGATAAGCTTCATGATAAGCTTCTACAGAAAATTATAACTGATACAAAATATTAAAGAAAACCGATTTAAAGTTGAAAGCTGACACTTTTTCAATGAAATTTTGAACAACTGAAGATATTTTTCATGCAAAGATAACCACCATGATAAGCAACTAATTCCCCGACAAAATAATCGCAATAACCACACTCACCAAACAGCAAATACTTCCAATCAGCATATAACTATAGCCCACACTCCCCCCGCACCTCTGCGCACTACAAATCTCGCTTATCTTCTTTCTCATGTAGGTTATCGGACACCCACAGGCCACCCCTTTCCCCGTCTCCTCCTCCAAATCCAACTGATCCAGTTTCCTCTTCTTGCCCTTCCCCTCCTTCTTTATCATCCCCTCCCCCTCCACAAGCTTTCCCTCTTCATCCTTCTTCTCCTTCAACAAATTCCCTGCCAATCCCCCCTTCCCTCCTCCATTTTCCCCTCCCAAAAGCTTCTCCACAAGAGCCTCCACCTCATCCTGCAGCGTTTTCCCCTCCTTTAACATTTCCTCCATTGACTTATCAATCCACTCGTCAATGTAGCAAAACAGTTCCCGATGATGTAGTCGCATGGCCCTTTCCAGTCCTTGATGAAGTCTCCGTTCCGCCAAACTTCCCACCGGTCCCAGCAAATCAAACTGAATGCTAATGATAATCGCACAGGTCATCACTGGCTTTGTGGTCTCTGTCCAAGTACCCGGGTTCAAGGGACCTCGGCCCGTTTTCTCACTGCGAAACAAAATGGGGTCCTTACCGTCACGGTAGTCATCAGCGCTTACGTTATCCGCAATGTCCACAATGACCAGTTGACGATCCTTCAAAACTTGGTCAGATAATTGAAGAGGGTTATCTTCTGGATTGGTGTGGTTCCCGGAAAGACACACGCCTTCGATAATCATTCGGTAAGAGTTGCGCAGGCTGCTGTTGGTGGACACGGACCGGAAGTAGGGAAAGGCTTCCCAAGAATCAACCTCGGTCAATCGAATAGAGTTGGCGATCATAACGTCCATAAAGGAACCGATGCGAGCAAAGAGGTGGAATGCCACGGGTTTGGTGCACAGGCTGTCACTTTAAAATCAATTAAAAGTTAATTAATTAATCAATCAATTAAACAATTAGATTGATTTTTAATTAATTACCTGCCATAGCCCTTCAACAAATGCTCCCCTTTCACCTCCTCCTTGACACCCTGTCCAAAGTAGGTGGGGATTTGGACCACCTGCTCACGGACGAGGATCCTCTCCCCGAATTCGGTCACCTTCATGGAGTCATCCTCCAGCAACCGCTTTTCCAACTTGGTTTGTTCCACTTTGTGCCATTGACGAGCCCTTTGGAACTCCTCGAGGGTAAAGGGCATGGCCACACGACTGCAATTAGCAAACCAATCAGTTAATTAATCAATCAATCCCAAAAACCACCCACACCACCAATTAAACTAATCATCTGTTTTAACTTACTATTCCTTAATTGTAGGCATTTTCCACCCGAAAGATAAGCAATTAATTTTAATCACTGACTAATTTTTTTTGGAAAAAGTGACGAAATTACTTTTGGCAGCGGTTTGCAGAAAAAAGGAGGACTTGAGCAGAGCAGCTGCTGTGACGAGAGAGAAATGCGAGGAGAGCGAGAAATGACCGGGTCAATGACCTTGACAACAGCCCGCGTGGGCAAAATGAGACGACTGAATTTTTTAGTGCAGTCTAGGGTCACGTGGGGAAATGAGGTGCTGATGGACTGAATTTATGCTGCGAGATGTGAACTGCGCCATTATGTCCAACTGTCGATTTTTAAAATTAAATTCAGTTCAGTTGGTTCCCAAAATTGTACTTAACTGAAAAATCATGATAGATATAAATAAAGGTGGAATGTGTGAGAAAGTACTACTGTGGAACAATTTGTTCCACAGTAGTACTTTCTCACACATTCCACCTCTCGTTACAAGTTAGGTAAGGTTTTGTTAATTAGGTTAGGTTAAGAAGCCGCAGATTACACAACCGTTTGGGTGTGCTTTGGCCTTATCTTGGGCGCCATAGGCGCCCAGATAAGGCCAAAGTGCAGCCACACGGTTTATTGATTTAATTATAATACTAATTGACCTCACATTTTGGGTCTGAACGTTACATGCAAATTTTCATCGGTTAAGAAAGAAAATCATGTGGTGCCACTGCTTGTGGATTTATTCAGTTTTTCAACTGATTTGAATTGAAAAGCATGTCAAAATGCTGGAATATTTTTTGGCCTTTTCCTTATTAAAAACCAACTTATACAGCAAAAAATTCAATGAGCTTTTACCCTTTCTGCTTTAGTTACACATTTTAACCCATTTTTTACAACTATTACTCATACTATTCAATATATTTTTGTGTGCTTGCTTGCATGTTTCATCTTTCAACTTTTTTATCCCATCTTCAAAAAAAAAACCTTTGCTGTTCTGAAAAGAAAATATCCGTGTAGATTCTTTCAAAACCGACTAACATCCTTGAATGACCATGAACATCATCTTTATAATTTCCCAAGTCATATTTCCAATATTAAAACCGTAAATTTTCAATCTTATAACCTGTACAAAATATTTAGCTGTCTTAAGACTTCCATTAAGGTTACAATTTAAAATATTACGGCAAGCATCCCACACATATCTCCCACCTTCTTCTATTTTTTTCTACAAGTTCATCATTTCATCCCTTCAAACATTTTTTTCTCAAAACTCCATCTCTCTCTTTCTTTCAATAGTAAAAAATAAGATTAATGATCGATTGTTGTTGTTTGTTGCGTAATAGTAATAATGCACACTCTCCTGCATTGTTACAAAAGCCGAGGTGGCAGTGTTGGAAAATCTCACCTTACTTCTTACCACAATCTCTCTGCATTGTTGCATCTTCACATATCTACATGCCTTTACTAGAGACCTTGGCTTTGACCAATTGTTGCAATCCACAGGGTGTCCACACACAAATCTTGGGTGGGGGTCCCTTCGGTTCATCATTGCTTTTCAGACTCTGCTCTCCAGTTTATAAATCATCTTTTTACAAAGAAACTATTTTATAAAGTCTCCAGTAGTCACTAACAACAACTAAAGGTACAATGTTTAAAATATATAAAACGCCCGATTTCAATTCCCATAAGTCATACAGAGTCAATTTATTAAAAATCAAAATTTTTATTGTGAATATAGCATAACTAACTGGTTACATTGAAAAAAAGGCTTCTAAGGTAGCTGGAGAGAGATATCCAGTCATTCAGAAATGATTTAGAGGTATTCATCATCAAAAATTCTTTATCATCATCATTTTATATCAAATTTCAAATATCGCTCTAAATACAGGAATCTTAAAGGGTGTAACATTTTATGAAAGCTATACCGCCAACATTGCATAACAAATCGGATTACTTCCGCGAAATGGGCTTCTTTTTAACCAAATTTTTATCCCAGCGTTGCATTTCACATTTTACACAAAACTGCAATAAGACGTAATGTTTCCTTAAGGTAAACTTATTTTTAAGACAGAATTTTTATGCAGACCAGCCAACTGGAAAAAGGATAACGTTTTGTGGTATCACAATATTCCGGTTTTATTCTCACGTACGCCTTTATACAAGCGTCTGTTGTTGTGTGCAAGCATCAAGTCAGCAGAAGTCGGACAAATGAGCTTCTCTCTGGCTAGCTTTTTAGATAATCCTGTTTAATGATACGAAATGGACAATGGGCAGTAGTGGAATATGTATATCTAAGAGGCTTCACAGCTTCTGCGGTAAGCGTAATTACTTCTACAAATTATTACTACTACACGACAGGATTCTCTATAGTAAAAAATTTATACTTAAGCGGATTTTGACTTTAGGAGGATGCACTTGTAATAGTTTCGTTTGGCTTTGTGTTTTTTTTTTCTTTCTTTTTTAGAAGGTAGATATATTTTATGGGGCTTCCTGGGACGTGGCTTGTTTGTTGCTGCTAATTAGCCTTCTAGGCTAATGTAATTATTATGCAGTGTGTATGTATGAAGCCAGTATTTAGGGTAGAAAATGCAGGTCAAACTTAACAAGATGGGGCAATGAACGTTACATAAAGGGTATAAAAATTAAGCCTAAAATCGGTTAATATTTTTTTTTATAAAACGAGCAATTTGCTGGAACAAGCGGATTTATGAGAAAAAATTTAGGATTTTTCTACTGTGTCGTTTATGTCTAAAATGGAGATAATATATTTTGTTTAAAGCGTTTATGGTTATTTGGGGATTTACACAGATGCATAATAGATGCTGAGCTGGTTTTATAAGCTTTGAAAAGAAGCCGATGTATGAATGACTGTCGACTTTTATAGAAAGTGTACACCTTGTAATTTGTAATTAACACGGATTTTTTCACGCTTTGATATTCTCTTTGTTAGAGTAGACTGGTGTCACTCACAGTAAAAATGGCTAGGCAATGACACATAAAAACAAAAAAGCCTTTTTTCTTTAAAGATTAGCATTTTTTCGGATTTAAATTACAAGCTATAATAACAAGGCAATTAAAGTTAACGCTAGGGAAAAAATGTTTTAAAGGAGATAACTTTTGAAAAGGTGTGAAAAAAATTGTTATTCAATCACACAGACAAAAAAATTGTAAAGCTATGAATATGCAAGCCTATAGGGATGTCACCCTTTTGTCAAATAAGTTTCCACCCTTTTTTTACTCCGAATTTGCCTTTTTTGTTCTTCTAATTAGCACGGATTTTTCCAAATGAAGTGCGTAAAATACGCGGGATTTACCGGTATATAGCGATTTTTATTTTAGGGGAGCTCTGTTATTTTTTGTCTTTTTTGAATTTAGATGCTAATTCCTTTCTTTTCTCTTCACTTCATCGGGGCTTTTCAAAGCCTGACTAATTTTGGAGTTTTATGGATGTGCCAAGGCTGATAAAACTGTCAACTGGTACAGAGTCAGATAATGATAAAGGCTTTAAAATTTCTGCCAAGTTGAGAGAGAATGACAGGCGAGAAAAAAATTGTATAAAGGATAGTTACTCTGAGTCTGTGACAGACATTTTTATAAGACGTCAGAGAAAGCTTCTTGTGACGTTTGTAGAAAATTTTAAAGAAATTTGACAAAGACATGATTCCGTTTTATAATTCTAAATCAGTTGCAGTTGTGCTGTGCTTTGCTGGATGATAATAATAATAGTGGAATATATAAGAAGACGACGGAAATTGTCAAGAGAATAATTTGGCGTTTTTATGGAACCTTCTATTATAATGCCCGGCATGTTCTTTAAAGTTCTTTCTATATGGTATGTATTCATACAATAAGTTTGGGTGATCAACGGATGACTCCCTGAAGATAAAAGCTTAAGAATTTAGAAATGAGTGAACAGAGAAGTAAAAAGTGTGAAAAGTATGGTTAGAGAATAGTAAAAATGCCAGATGTTTGATGAGCAAAGCGTGTGACGTGCGAGCAGTATAGCACAAGATTCGCCAAAGAATTGGTATGATAATAAGCTAGTATTTGAATGTATAAAGAATGGCTAAACAAACAAAAGAAAGCTGATTACATTTCAGTAGCGAAGTAGACAGCGGTTTAAAAAGAGATTTTAGGACGGTGAAAATCATATAAGAAATATTTGGTAAAAAATTTACACAAGATATTCTTAAGAAAATTTGGAGGTTTTTCAGCTACTAGAAGATTTGAAGGCCGAATATTGTATCAAAATTTAGAAGAAGCAATTAATCAGTAGTAAACTTTAAGGAAAAAGGTAGAAATAGGCGTGCAAAAATAAGAAGCTTCAAAGACGATATCCGATTTTAAGAAAAACGTCACTTTATCAAAGCTAGTTTGAAATACTCACTGCTTTGTGCTTTCTATATAATTATTTCTAAATTAGTTTCCACCCACTCAGTTTTTCATCCTAATCAAGCCCAAACTTTAAGATATCTGGACTAAAGTAGCTCGCTTCTAAAATATTTTTTTAAAGAAGCTTTTAAAAATATCGTGTGAAATTTCACCCTTTTTCCCATTTCCTAGAAAAAGCCTGACTATAAGGCGTAAACTTAAAACAATAGAAAAATTATTTAGGGAACTACTACTAACACCGCCTTAATTACTGGCTACATCACTTACTCCACATTTAAGTGGGATTGTCTAGCAAAAGCTAAAGCTATATCTTCTAGCCCATCCCACAACTCTTCAAAACATGCAAAAGTTAATTAGATTTTTTTTTTACTAAAAACCCCTTTTGGATTATTTTTGGGGTAAACTAAAACCTGGAGTAGGTTTCCACCTGCATTTTAATATCGACCTAACAAACAAAACCCCAAAGATTTTGCCAACATCTTTTATTTTGGCGTTTAACACTTTCATCTCTCTTTACAGTCTACAAACCACACAGAAAACTTTCATTTCTCTCTACCGCAAAATATGTTTATCGATCCATCGATCCTCTCTACTCCCGCAAAAATATTCTGTACCAAGTCGCATCCAAAATCCCTTTCCATACAGCAAAAGCAACACTGTCCTTTTTCCTCTCCATCTCCACAAAACTCCACTTGCTGTATTTGCTGCACTGCGGTTTTTTATACCAAACCCCAAAAAACCACTTTTCTCTCTGCACATATTACATGCCTTATATACTACTCACCACACATTATACAATGCTCAAATTTTCCTTTTTTATCTCCACTTTACATCCTCATCATCATCATGATCCACCACACGACCATCAACTTTTCAGTCTATTGTTCTTTTTGCTCCTTTTTTTATACAAAATGCACACGCAAAACCCTCGTCGCACTCACGTTCCCTTTTATTCTCTTTTTAAATAACAAAAAAAGTCAAAGCTTTTTACAACAACGGCATTATCATCATCATCGTTATATCGGCGATTGTGATGATGGTGGTCATTGACTATTTTTACCGTGCCGGACACCACACAAAATTAGCAACCAAGCTCATTTATCTAAAAAGCAAAAGCCCAAAATGCAGCCAATTTTAACAAAGCAAACAAGCAATATATTTTTACCACTTAATAACTTTCAATATAGCTAAAACGCCAAATTATTTACGGAACATGCATAAATTGCCATGTGTTCAAATTCCGGCGTTTGATGAGTGATGAGCATGTGGGAGGTCCTAATCAGCCATTGCAAAGCCACCACAAAGCTCAAAGCTTCTAGTAATTCCAGCTTTACCATCAGAAAAAATACCCCCTTTAATATTCTTCTCTTTACAAAGCTGGTTCTTTTATTGCCTTACTAAGAATATTACCCGATTTTTCCTCTAGTAATTCTCGGTTTCTTAACAGACTGCCTCAAAGTCTTACTTTTGACAAATCCCCTATTCTCCCCGAGAAAACCTTTTAGGTGGGAAGTGGAAACCAACAAGCCAACAAGCTATGGCTGCTTCCGATTGATCCAACTTGACAACATATATAGCTTCCAAGTCACCATACATTAGATACACGCCGCTGAACTCAAGTAGCTTGCTTTCTTGGTGTGAAATATCTGTTCTATATAGGCACTGGATTAAAAATGCCAGGAAAGTAGGAAAAAACTTAGAGAATAGATAAGTAACAAGTCAGTGTACAAATCCTCCGAAAATTTTCCCCGAGTGGCTGTCATCATCATCCAGAATCCAGAGGCGAGAAAGATTAGACAATATTTATTACTCCCACAACATACCCAACTGAAAAGAGAGAGAGAAAATTCTCATTTTCCCCACTTTATTTACACCACACTACAAAGTGGAAGTTCTGAGCACACAATAGACAACAAGATGATAGTTGTGTATGAATGCTGATGTAATTTCTGTGTTCTCTGTGTAGAAATGAGATGATCACCCGCTTGACAATGAAATGGGTTTTTTTTGCAAGCGGGGTGACAACAATAGTGCATTATGTTCTTCCGGTAGGAAATGCATACGAACCTGAATTAGAAATGCGTGTATGCATATGTCATTCATACAGAGGGACAATCAGAAGTAGGAAATGTAGTCAAAGGAGTTTTATGGGAAAATGTAAGTAAGTAGGAGGGTGTGTTTAGTGGAAGAAGGAAGAACTGATGATGTAATTTTCCGGAAGGGAACAACAAAAGAAGAAAAAAAGTAATAAAAAGAACACCGAAATAAAAGAAGGCAAAATAATGTAACTTTATTTGGTAGTGAGATTTAGAGAGAATTTTGTGGTACACAAGGAAATTAATCAATAGAAGATTTACTGTTTTTGATCATTGAGCTGGATTGAAACCGGGGTTGATTAAGGTTGATTATCAATTTGGGTTGGAAGAATGAAAAGGCTTGATTAGATTTTGGGGGTAGAATATGGGGAGAAAATGATCTGTGTAGTAGAGAAGCTTAAGTTGATCATATGTGTGTGTTGTGCAGAGAAAAGGTTGATTTTGATGAATATGCAGAATCCCACTTTGATATATTAGTGGAGTTTATGGCCTTTGTACATTTGTTGTATGTAGGATTTTGCGGCCGTTTAGTAAAAAATTTCTGTGTGGAATCAAATAATCCGGAGTACGAGAGATTGAATTTGGCTTCAGAGTTTAACATTTTGGTTATTTGCATGTGTTCTGATTCTGGTTCGGGCTTTCTTTTGTTGTTCAAATCTCTTGAGACAGATCTTTTCTTTTTTTGAATGAACTCTCTGGTCGTCTTGTGTGAATGAACATGAATAAAATCTACATAATAATAGAGCTTGAATGCTTGCGCACATAATCATATCACTCTCACTCAATCAATTTTTATCTTTATTTTTAACCTTATTTTGAGTTCTGTACAGCATACATGCTTGTCAATGCATTAAACCATATATTTCCACCCAAATAATTTAAAACGTACATATTTCTTCAAAATATTGTAATTCCTACAATTACAAAAACATAGTTCAAACTCGTAAAGCCAATATAAGTAGCATTTATTTTAAACGTTTTATTACATTCGCTTTTCTTTTTACCTGTTACATTGTATCTCCAGATTACACCCTGTAAACCACCTCACTACAAAAATGGTATTTTAGGGGTGTGCTTTAGGTTTAGCTTTACCTTACAGCACATTTTGTATTATTATTATGTAACTGAAATAAAAAAAGGTTGAAAAGGGTCGTCAAATCCACGCATAATCAGTATAATCCCAAGCTAAATACAAGATTACATTACAAAAAAGGTAGGTCTAATGATAATTTTGGTGCTGACCTTTGGAACAAAAAACCAGTTGTACCTAAAGAAACATTCCGGCTCCCGTTTTCATGTCCCTGTCCACTCTCAACCTTAAATTGTATAATGTATATAGATGTTTGGTAAAAAAAAGGTGGTCGTATTTGTAATATTTGTTGAAGTTGAAAGTGAACTTGATCCTTAAAAACAAAAAATGCGTTTTTCGTCTGGCTACCACATTTTTATATACTCTGCGCAGTATTGTTGTACATATATATTGTTATCATTATTATGATAACATTTTCAGGTAATGACACACTACCAAGAAAAGTTGCTAGTTCAATAAGTCAAAGTTGGAAACAATTTTTTAAAACAGAGAAGGTCGTCTTTATATTTTTTTCACCCGGAATTATTATCTTTTAGGTGCAAACGTGATGATCAAGTGTAATCATTTGAACCATTTTTTATTGACCACAGTCAAACATTTTTGGGTTTTGAAATACAATAAATGTTCGTGTATTACGCACAGTCCCGCCCATTCATTTTGTAAAAGGTCATTTGCTTTAGTTTTACTGCTGAGTAAGTTTAATGAGCCAATTGGTTTAGACTTTCGGTTTTGTTTTGACTTTCCGCTAAAGAAATATACTGCGTGTCTGCTGGAATCACGCAGTAGGGTAGGTTCACACAAAATGTTTTAAAGTTTTAGCCAAATAGTTTTGTATAAATCGATTAAACTAAATGTTTTTCATTTTTAGTTGAACGGCACCCAAACAACCCATAAAGCCTCATTTTGTAAGTCTAGCCATAAAACAATCATTTTTTTCCTAACCGACTAGTCGCCTAACTCATTTTTGTTTCTGATCCGTATTGTTATTGCTGCTAATCGCTTCTGTAGATTTTTTTCTGCTGATGCTGCATTTTCATTTAATTTTCTCACGTAATCGTCTAACCTTGGTTGCCTTGTCGCCTTGTAGCCGGCGGCCGACATGATCTGTGCCGCCGGTCTAATTAAACCTATTTGTATTACATATCTAGATAGCCAAGCGTGCTTACACTGTGGGAAATCTTTTGGTTCAAAATCGGTTAATACTTTTTTTAGTAATTTTGTTGTTAAAAAGTGAAGAAAAATGAGAAAAACGAGATTTTTCTAAGTAATCAATCATTTATCATCACTTTCGGATACGTATCATCAAAAGAGCTGAGTGATAGGTTGGCTCAGATACAAGATACCAATAAAGATAATCGATAAAGATTATCAACGTAATCGCACAATCTTTTTCTCAATTATAGTCCAGTTTTCCCAGAAATTGGAAAATATGGAACAATTGCAGAGTAGTTTTCCACCTTTAAATTACATAATTGTTTGTAAGGTCAGTTAATCGTAACATTTTCTTGAAAATCGATAAAATATCTGGTGTACTTTAGAATCACTATAATTTTTTCTTAAAAATAATAATACATTTTTCTTCTTAAATTTGGGGTTTAGCTAAATCATACACATATTATTTTTTGCATCTGTTATAAAAATCCAACAAGACACGCTTTCACAACAACTTTATGTGCTTATCACCATCTTTTAAAGCGTCAAAGTGACATGTGCTTTGCTTCAAGCCCCATTTGAATTTTTAACACCCTATCAAAATACAACTCAAAAGTATATATATTCAAATTTTATTCAAAATCCCAGCAGCAACTACCCGCAAAAGTGAATATGTTCCATTGCCTAACAATAATAATATTTTTGCCTTTTTTCTAACCCAAAAGAAATCTCTGAGAAAGCAGAGCTCTACACCATTTGAATTTTTATAATACTCGTGTATTCACACTTATAGCAGCAGTCACACATTCGTCAAAATAGAATTCACACATTTTAAAAACGTATTTCTCTTTTTATTCAAATGCTTACAAGCTCTCAAAGCCCAGTCAGCAGAATGCGATAAGTGAAATGAGATTGAAGCGGAAATAGAGAATATTTCCCCCGAAAAAAACTACCACCTTTTCTTCGTACCCTGTACCTTAGCAAAAAATATGCTTTAAGAAAAGCGGAAATGGAAAAAAATGTATTAAGCTTTTCCCTTATTGCCAAGCAAGTTGATATAGGAAGTCGCATACGCTAGGCGAACGCACCACAGATTAAAAAATCTGTTTTTCAAAAAATGATGTACTTGTCATACGTGCATATTTTTTTGAATATCAAACCCAGACAGATCAACAAATGCATTGGTGGGGTGATCAACAGCAAGCTATCTGTATTATTGTGACATGAAAAGTCCACTATAAATCCACACGCATCAGTATAAAAAACCACAAAAACCATAGGGGAGTATTTTTGCTAAGGATTCACGACAGTTTCGTGACCAGAAAAAAATTGTTGGTTTGACAAGCTGCGTATAAATCTTGAATAAATCTCTCGACGTACTACCACTGTAGCATTTGAATAATCGGGAAATGAAAAGATGAAGAAGTTGCACAAGTGTTTACCAAAAATAACATGTTGTACGTAGCTTTGCACTGTCCAAAAATATAAATAGATATAAGAAAAAAATAAAAATGCAACCAAGGTGGCAAACACGCACAAAAATACCCAGCTACAATTTTTTATTAAAAAAGTTGAATAAGACTGTAGTAAAAAATCAAGTGTCAAAACAAAAGGGTGTAAAATCGTCAAACAAACTGAAAACAGTATTTTGTAAATATTTCAGGCAGGAAAATTATGAAATACGAGCCAACTGTTAGCTTATATAGCAGGATTACAATTTTATTGACAAAGTTTACAACTTTTTTAACGTTTAGAATAATCTTTTAGGATTCTGAACTGGGCTTGGGTGTAAATCATTTTTGAAGAAGGTTTGGTAGCTTGAACGTTTACTCCAAAGAAAACGTTTGGCGAGGGTGCTACCTTATTCGGAAAATATACGTTTTCATTTATGCTTTTAGCTTTAAGTTTGAATTGCGGGTTAATAAGCGTAACTGATTTGCGTAACGATCTACCCAAAAGAAAAAAATTTCTAAGCTGGATAAACCTCAAACTTGGTAGCTAACTAGACGTAGAAAATAGAGCGTAACACGTTATAATAATAAAAGTAGAAAACCCGAAAGAAAACTTGACTCTTGGAAATAAGTAAACTGTCACTTTGATTATGTCACGGCGTATCTATATCCACTAAACTTAACAAGATCTACATTTGTTACAGGAATGAATAACGGTCTTACATAGAAAAAAACCGAAAATATTAGAGCCGTCAACTGCCACACAAACCAAATTGCTCAATTTTTTTCTCTTCTCTTCTATAATATCAGATTGCTCAAACTTGTCACTTTGCTTTACCAACTCCATACATATTCTTCTGTAAATAAAAAAGCCCATCTTCATTTTTTTCTCTTTTTAAAAAATGTTCACTTCACTTAGCTCAAGTGCCATATTGAAGCATTGATATGCCTTATCATCATTTCATCTCTTGATCATTTTTTTTAAACAAGACAGCTTAGCTCAATCTTTTAAATAGTGGAAATGTTTCAGATGTTGAGTGGGTGACGTTTGTATTTTTATTACGCCGAGACGGAAATGTGTACGGGTGTCGCACGGATGAACGCCTTGGCAAAATTTAAACCAACTTTTTAAAAAACTCTAAGTTTACATAGCATTTTACTATACACCTTATCGTTTTCTAGGGGACCACCAACTAAGTTAAGACACACGGGCAGACAAAAACGCATCTTTAGAAAAAAAGGGGAAAGGTTTTTTTTACCCAAATGCTTAAGCAAACATTACAAGCTACAAGAAAAAGCTAAAGCCAGAAAATCGATCAGTAGCTTAACCATGTAGTCAAGTAACTGACCACATCTTTCCCAACTTTACCGACCACCGGAACCAAATCAAATATTCTTTTTTCCCAAAAAAAAATTGATCCCACAGAAATATTCCCAAGATTCCCATAATAATAATCCCGTATATTTTTTCTGAACGGTGCACAGTAATCAATTCACTTTCGCATGATTATACTCTGATGCACTGCATATATAAGTTGATCTTTTTTTGGAGAAATATTCAATCAGACCAAGACGGATCACAAGCATGAATAAAATATGATGTTTATGAACGTGCATTCTATTCTAAGGTTTTTGTGTGTTCCCTACCCGCTATTTAAACGGAATATAAAGCAGGTTTTTTGTGTGTCCGAAAAAGAAAATGTAAATAAGATGGACATGCAAACACCAATCTATTTTAGTGTGCTGGTCTGGTCAATTTCAGAGAAGGAAGGGGAAATACTTTTGGGGTTTGGGATGATTATGATGCTGATCATAATATTAACAACAATATCTTTCGCTTTTTCATGGGATTGACCATGATCCTCTGTGTTGTATGAGCTTTAGTTTTATAGGGAATGATTCCCCTAAGGAACTGGAGAGTGGACACTTTTTTGGGATTTTATGGGAAAATAATGCTGTCCCAGAAGATAGTTTTTTTTTGTGAAAAGAGGAATAATTTGAGAAGGATGATGATGATACTATATGTACTAGGGTGATATTTTTGAATAGGAATGAGCATGAATATCATTATGTTAATTTGAAGATATGTTTAAGTTGACAGGAGAGTTGCTTATAGGAAAAAAGGTACATTTTGAAAAGAAAAGTATCTTGGGAATACGTAAAATGGGTAAGAATGGGGAAGTGAAACTTACTGGACAACAGAGGCTCTTTTAAATTGAATGGATTATCTATTGGTCATCGGTTTTGTATAAAATTTGGGAGCTTGAGAGTATGCGTAATTTATTTACATAATTTTATTATGCAAAAAAGAAGCTGGGCAGTTTTATGCTTCTTTTTGTGAAACCGTGAGAAACGGGATTATATGAAAGGAAAGAGGAAAAATGTAAAATTTCTTAACCTGGGCTTTGTTTTGCGTAGGTAAAATTTAAATAGGATTTCAATATTTTACATAGGATTTTAATGCGTGTACTGATACAGCAATTTAAACTGAAATTAAATAGGTCAACCACTTGTTTACGATAACGTGTAATGTAACATTTATTGTTATGTATGAACTGTGCTTTGAACTCTGTTTCAACTTTCGAATGATTTTTAATCTTTTGCGAAATTACGCGTGTGGAAGTAATGAATGCTTTAAAAACCGTAAGGTAGTATTTATTTGTTACCATTCAAAACTGTTTTCAATTAATTGTTTTGCTTTTCCTGCGTCTATAATAAAACAAATTCAATTCCAGCAATAAATGTATACATTTATTGGTTATTTTTCAAACATATATTTCAATAAATCTGATATTACTTATTTAAATACACAATTTCTCAAAACATACTTTAGGTATGCCCTAGTTCCCAGCACGCGTTTAAACTTTGACCACCAACAGTTCAGTTCAGATGTGACGCATTACCTACGTGATAGCAAAAATGTCTACCTCTCTAATACTTCACTGTTTTGAACTTAATCAGCGCATTACTGATAAACTCTACCACTATCGTTCTTCTGTATATTGGAATGTAGCTGAGGCAAAATTTTCAGTTCAGAAGTCTTCTCATCAATTTTTCTGGAAATTTGCAAATATATTTGTTATTGCTGGTATTCAAATGACCAGCCTACTTTTTGTTTTTGCCGATGCTTTGTACCATCCCACATTATACGACATATTTCCTCTATTTTTTCTTGGCGTGGAGTTTTTTCTCTGTATTTTACTACTTGGATTTTTTCGGGTACTTTCTCCGAGAAGTCAGGAATTGGCATGTTGTTTAAATGAGTTGCTACACCTTGACAGAAAAGTTAGCAAGAAAACGTGTACTATTCCGAGTTCATTTACTTTGAAAATGTTTTATTTACCAAATGGCAAAATAGACTGGGAAGGAACGGTATCATTTTTGGTGCTCGCATATTTTACCGTAGCTCCAGCATGCTTGGCTGTGGGTGCCATTTACTTTCGTTTGGAAGGATTGGGTCAAATTTTTCAACGTTTTGATTTGGGCGGTCAACTTTCTCCTCTTTTGTTTATTATTAGAGCCTTCATAGCAGTAATAACTTGTGTTGAAGGAGGTAATCAATTTCGAACACTTCCTGGTTTAGGAATATTTTTCTTCAGTTTTTGCAAGAAGTATGTGGAGGCTCTGAACTTTCGCAACATTAGCATTAAAGTGTTTTATAGCTGGAGAAAGTTCGAAATTTTGTTCAATCATGGAAATGATCTTACATCTAGTATAGTTATTACTACACTCGGATCATTTTTCTACATGCTTGTAATGTGCTTCACAATGTCCATAATTTCAATTAATCGAGTTCCATGGCAGATTTACATACTTATTGTTTCAATGAGCTGTCTTATGATCATGTATTTGGCAGCTATATTTGTTTTGTTGATTGACTCTAACGAGAAGAGTTTACAAGTTTTGAGAGAATTGAACTGGTCTTGTGCAAAGTTATCAAAGAGGAATTTGTGGGCAGCAAAGTATTTTAGAAAAACTTTGAAATCAATGCGAAATGTAAATTTTACATATGGCTCACTTGGAAGCGTTTCCAAAGCTACAAGAACAGACTACATATACTCTGTATTGTTATATACCGCCACTGGCGTTTTAACGCTACGAGAATATTTGTAAATGTGCATTTTAAATAAGCTTGTCAAATGCTATATAGATAATCAATATGAACATCATAATTTGCCATATAATAGGAATGTAATACGTTGCGATTTCTTCACAGTTGATTATTCACGTTGTAATATTGTTTTTAAAAGCAAAAAAAGTTTATGTGCGTACAATCCGAGAAAAAAATAACAATTTTACTATTCCTTACCATAAAATCAAAACAAAGTTTTTATTTTGTTTTGTATTATTACTTGCTTTACTTATTCATATATTTTTATTTCTTTTCGAAACAGGTTGTTACGCCTAGTCTGAAACCAATAAAACAATTCCAACAGACATGACCCAAGTTGTGTATAATTTTTCTAATATAATTGGCATGTGTGCATAGCGTTTTACAGTATTTACAGTAAAAAAGTAGGAATTGAGCATGCTAGACGCAAAAATGCCCTCAGCTCTAACGTTTTACTGTTTTGATCTTAATCAACGTATCACCGACAAAATTTACAAATACCACTCATCAGTATATTGGAATACAGAAGAATCAAAATTTTTGCTCGAAACTCGACAATTTCCTCACCTACTCTATTGGAAATTTGTGAATCTCATAATAGTAGCAGGTATTCAAATACCTAGTTTACTTTTTGTTTTTATTGATGCTCTAAATCATCCATCAGCATATCAAACATTTTCCTTATTTTTTCTTGCTGTGGAGTTTTTTATATGCATTGTTCTGTTAGAATGTTTTCGTTTCGTTTCTCAAAGAAGCCAAGAACTCGTTCCCGCACTAAATGAATTACTATTACATTTAGACAGCAAATTTAACAAACCATTACACTATTCTCAATCACTTAATTTAACGCTGTTTTATCTACCAAACGGCAAAATCGATTGGATTGGGACTCTTTCCTTTTCAATTGTATACTTTTTTCTAGTTCCGCCACTTTTAGCAGTTTCAGCTATCTATTTTCGTTTGGAAGCTTTGGGTCAGATCTTTAACGGATTTGAGCTGAACACCAATACATCTCTAATTAGTTCAGCAATTCTGTTCACGATCCGAACATTTGTTGCTGTAGCAACTTGCATTGAAGGAAGCAATCAATTTCGAACACTTCCAATTTTGGGCATTTTATTTTTCAGTTTTTGCAACAAGTATGTGGATCACATTTTTAATACCCGAAATATTAATGCTGGAGTTTTGCGTGGTCTGAAAAGGTATCAAGTTATATTTAAAATAGGAAATGACTTGACATCCATTACAGTCTTGGTTGCGCTTGGAACATTTCTCGTTATGATAGTAGTGTGCTTTACAGTTTCCATAGTTTCCATTAATCGGATTCCATGGCAAATGTATGCACTAATTCCAACAATGGGATGTCTTATGACAATTTATCTGGCTGCTTTGTTTGCCATTTTGATTAATTTAAATGATAAAAATGAGCGTGTTATGCGGGAAATGAATTACTCTTGTGCAAAATTATCAAGGAGGCATTTGTGGATAGCTAAATATTTTAGAAAAACTCTGAAATCCATACGCAATGTACAGTTTACATATGGATCGCTTGGAAGTATTTCTAAGGCAACACGAACGGATTACATTTATTCCGTATTATACTACACAATAACAGGTGTGCTGACTCTGAGAGAATATATGTAGAATTTGTGACACCATTTATTATTTCAGAGTTAATTAATGTAAATGTGTACATAGATGAACAATTTTATGCAATATAACATTAAAAAATAAAATAGCATGTAAACTAATTAATAAATGTTGCTAAATAAAAATAAAGCAATAATATACAGTTTGTTCATTCAAGTGAAAAACAATTTAACAGGTAAATATAGCTTTCGTATAGGTATTTTGATGAATTAGATTCATTTTTTCAATGTATTAATGCGACAGACATAAATTGAGGGAGGTGGAATCATTAAATTTAACTTCATCTTTTGAGCCTAAACTATAAGGTTTCCAAATTGTATCCAATTTCCAATGCGACATTCCTATTACTTTAATTGATAGCACATATTAACTTAAATTCACGTTAACATAAGGTAGCAAAAGAGAATTGCCGATGTAATAACGCATGTATAATTTGTTGAAAAATGCTCAGATGCCTGTAATTCCAAATATAAGACACCCTATTTTTTATTTAACTCCTCATTTTACCATAGTAGACAGTTCAAAAAAGAGTTTTTAACAATGTGTTACACTCAAGCAACAAAAAGTTTTAACATCCAATTTTCATACAATTGCAGTGGTGTAGTTTTTGTGTATTATTACGTAGCTGAGCGAGTATAATGAAGCTACTATTGATTTTGTCATATTTGTCTGTTCTTCTGTTTGTCTTTGTGTGTCCGTGAGCACGACAAAAGCCAGACGATTTCCAGAATGCACGTGCAGTGGGCCATAAGGAAGAACCTTATAGATTTTGAACCAAATTCGTCATCCCCCTGGGGTAATAGGAGGAGGCAACTCCCATGATCGTACGTTTTGTCCGAATCACGCCAGGTATATTATGGTTCATTGGGTCATGAGAAATAAACCGGCTTTGAGACCATTTTAATAATGTACAGCTGAGCCATTATGATCCCTCTATCTGTCTGTCTGACTCTTTGATTCACTAAATTATAATTACCATATTGATTTGACGCCTGATTTGTCATCCCCCTGGGGTAATAGGGTAAGAGGAGTCAGTGAATCAGAGAATTAGGCAGACAGATATCAAATTGAAATTGACAGTTCAGCTACGTTTTGAAATTATCATAATTCGGTTAATTTTTAATTTTCAACCCACACATTATTAAATTCTGTTTTGTAAAAATACGACAATATTATAATTTAAATTTTTTGCATAACACTCAACCTGAGTATCTAATAAAAATGCGCACTTTCTTCTGAGTGCTTTGTTCTTCATTTATCATTTGGCTTTTGAAGTTTGCTAATATATACATGCGTTTTATAAGCAAAATGGTAGGTTTCTAAAAGGCTTACAGCATCACAAAAGTTGATAAAAGAAAAGCATGTTCTAAAAGCACATAATTATTCTTATCATCAGAGTTACATCAACGGGGTAGGTAGTTCCATAATCCATTGGATAAGATCTTCTGATTTATTTGGCTAATTTCTAGCATTTTTGGGATTTGTTATTTCTAAATTTTACACACGTGCAATATAATTGATATAGTTGTTGTTTCATAAAACTTTAATTACATTTTAATTCAAAAATGTCAAAATAAAATATGTGAACTCAAACATTCAATTACGTAAACAACACGGAAGAAAGGGACAAGTGAAGGGCATTTCCTAAAGTAATTGTTCTGGGACAAGGTTGCTTAGCTACCAGTATTTGTTTGGACGCTCAAACTCAAAGAAAGAAAAACTTTATAGGTGGTTAAACAACGAAAATGCCATCCAAACTTTTGTTCCTTTGTTTTGACCTCAATCAAAAAATAACCGACAAATTATATCGGTATCGCCCGTTTATATATTGGGATTCCGAGTTTCAAGAGTTTGATTCAGAAACTCGTTTCTGGTCAAACAATTTCATTGCCTGCTTTATCAACATTGTACTAGTTGCTGGAGTTGGACTACCTACTTGTTGTTTTGTTCTACTAGATGCCTTTTGGAATCCAAAATATTACACAGTTTTTAACTGTATTTGCACAATATTTTTGTTGTGCTGTGCTGTACTTGATCTAGCAGGTTTTTACAACTTCTGGTTTGATCATAAAACGATTGTTCTTTTGATAAACAAGCTAATTGAATCTGACACTGATATGGATTGCAAGACAAGGTTTAAAAAGAAACGAAAGCGTTTTAGATATGCCAAACTGAACAAATATTACCCTGATTTACTTTGGCTGGACAATGGCCAGTTTGATTTCCTTGGAGTTGCTGTCTTTTGTATAATTGTAGCAATAGCAGTAGTTCCTTTGTTTCTTCCAATATTAGGTCTTTATTTTAGACTTGACTCTCCTTACCTATTTTTCAAACGATTAGTTCCCATTGAAACTCGGAGTATATGGACAAGCTTGTGGATTTTTCTGTTTCGCGTTTTAATAGGAGTCTCGTGTATAGTTGAAGCGTGTTCTAATTTTCGTACAATGATGCTAATTTACACATTTCAATTCCAATCGATTAGCAAGTTTGTGCAAAGACTGCTTGTTAAGGAACTAGATATGCAATCCATTAGTTACCGTAGAATATTACAAATAATTTTTATTGTGGCGGATAGTTTTACATCACCTGTATTAACAGTTTCAAACGCGGTACTATTTTGTATGATAATAGTTCTGTGTACGGCGTCCATTATCTTTGTAGAAAAAATCCCTTGGCATGTTTACCTTGTGTGTCCATTTTTAGGAGTAATGTTTATTATCGTTTTGTCTTTGCAATTTCATTACCTTCTGAAATCAAGTGAGGAAAGTATTCAATTGCAGACGATTTGGATGAGAAAATGCGCTTTAATTGCAAATAAGGACAAACGAAATGCAAAAATTTTGAGAAGAATCATTTTGTCTATGAGACACACGCAGTTTACGTACAGTTCTTTGGGAACATTTACTAAAGCCACGAGAACGGACTATATGCAATCTGTTATTTGCTATACTTCTAATAGCGTTTTAACATGGCGTTAATTGTTAAAATTGTTATAAACCACTACAGAACCTAGCAAAAATATGAGACATGCAAAACGATTAAGGATGAAAGTTTGAACAATACGACACATTAGATTTAACTACAGTTTACTGGAGACCATTACTTAGGCAACGCGTACATATTATACTTATTCGGTGAATGTAAATCTAGATTATGAAAATAACTTTAGTTTAATTTTTTAAAACAATTTAACTAAATAGTAATTTCACAAAAACATTATCGTCAAAACGTTATTGGCTTTCATCATTCCTATTTTTAAGTAATAAGAATAGTAAAACAGTTTAAAAACGCAGTTTAAATTGTTACTCGAATAACCACTTGTTTTGATACCTGCATAAAATGCTTTTACAAAAATACGATATTAAATCCAATAGCACAAATAACGTCCCATCCGTTTAAAACGTTTGATTTGGTCTACAGGATAATAAAGATAATGTTATTTTGATACAATTTTATGCTAATTGCAACTTCATTCTGTAAACGACCACTGAATGTCAAAATAAAATATGATTAATGAGACTACCTTTAACAAAGTGTGTGTTGAAAAACAAGCCAATAATAATTGCAAATTTAATGCGTGTTTGGAAATTCCCGACTTGCAGTTTATAGTGTATTAACTTTTAAAATCCATGCATACACTTGCTGTGCTTGTCAATAACGTAACAGACTTTACGGAGACAAGGCTATGTTCTATTAAAAATACATACTTCAAAATGCCATCCCTTTTAATCAGATACTGCTTAAACCTTAACCAAGATTTGACCGACACCATTTACCGATATCGTAGTTGCTTGTTTTGGGACAAAACTCAATCAAAATTTTGCAAGTCAACCACATCTACTCATAATAAAGTTTGGAAACTCATAAACATTGGCTTAGTTGCTGGAATAGGGTTACCAACATGCATCTACGTATTAGTATCCGCCTTGTTCCATCCAAGTGAATACGACCTGCTTTCCATACTTACAGTAACAGTCCAACTATTTTTTGCCATTTTGGTTTTTACACTGTTCAGCATTACAAACGCTTATTGCTCCAACCTTGTTATTTTGTGTAACGAAATACAACGACTAGAAACTACGCTTTCCCGACAAAAAATTCGGTGCAGGAAACAGAAGTTCTCAATGCCTTTACTTCGACTACAAAACGGTAGCTTGGACATGATTGGTATATCAATACTAGGCTTAATTCTTGTCTTGGCTGTAGTGCCAATGTTTTTACCCTGGGTTGTACTATATTTAAATCTGGATGCACCACATATATTCTTTAAAACAGTTATTCCAAATCAAGTTCAAGGTTTCTTTACAAAGTTACTTTTGTACGCGTTTCGAACAGTTGTAGCTGTCTTTTGTGTAATTGAAGGGTGCACACAATTTAGAACGTATCCATTAATGGGTGCTCTTGTATTTAGCGGATTTAGCAACTGTGTAAGCACCTTAATTTGCCGATCTTTAAATAAGAAGGCAATCCTGCATTGGAAAGCATTAAAGATTCTATTTGTCTTTGCGGATGAGTTTGTGGCACCCATTCTCACAGTGGTTCTTGGGGGGCTTTTCTATTTGCTGGTTTTATTTTTTGCTGGATCGGTTGTATCAATACATAAAATACCCTGGCAGATTTATATTTTTGAGCCAACTTTTGGATGCATAGTTTTTGTAATACTAGCAGTAAATTTTCATCTTCTTGTAAATACGAGTGAAAAAGGACTACAGCTGAAGGGCCGTTGGACAAGGCTTGCTTCTGGATTAGCTGAGAAAAATATGCATAAGTGTAAACTAGTCTGGAGAATTATTCGGTCCATGAAGAGTATAGCATTTACTTACGGATCTCTGGGTACCATAAGTAAAGGAACGCGTACCGATTACATTTATTCTGTGTTATGTTACACTGCTAATTCTATTTTGGCCTTGCGTGAATATCTGTAAAGTTGCTAAAAAATAATTTCATTACCATCTATAAGATCCAAGTGGTGTGTTTTGTAAACATTTCAAGGCTGTCTTGTTGTTTTGTCGATGCTTAGATCATTAACGTAGACGATTTAATTTATAGGTTTATCCAGAAAACATGTTTTTGCAATAATTTTAATCCCGTATTTAAATTAAAGTACCCAGAATAAATAAGGCAATCAAAAACAATAATTAGGTATTGTAATTGTTGGCCAGAGTGGCACATTAGAATTACCTGTGATGTCTGTAGTCATTATAAATCTCAAAACAAGTTTAAACCGTACTTCAAATAAACAACTATGTATAACAGTATACTAATTGTAACTAGCCGAATAATGTTATTTTTCAAACTTACCTGTTTACTTACAGTAGAATTACAATCAACATCTATTAGTGTAACTATTCATATATAGTACGGAAAAGCAAATAAAACAATTTAACTAAGTGTAAGTGGTATTTAATATGATTTCTTGTGAAAGCTTCAGATTAATCACATATGTTATTGTGTTATTGACACGCCAGTAAACATTTTTAATAGTAGTCAAGCTAACACGATAAGTGACGCATTTATACAAAAACTGTTTCAGTCTTCCGCTCTTCCAAATTAACTTATTCATTTGGGTGGAAGATGTTGCTTGCTGCATAAGCAGAGTAGTTTTTAAGAGCAGATTAAAATCATAGTAGCCTTTAAGCAGATAACAAAAGACAGGTGAACAAGTCTCAGAATGCCATCCCCACTAGTAAGATACTGCTTAGACCTGAATCAAGACTTGACTGACAAGATATATCGATACCGTAGTTTGTTTTATTGGGACAAAAATCAAGCAAAGTTTCTTAAATCGACTTCTATTACTCATATCATAATCTGGAAGTTTTTAAATATTGTTTTAGTCGGCATACTAGGTATACTGGTAAATGCGGCCGTTCTCATAAACGCCTTATTCCATCCAAATGCTTACAAAGTACTTTCTGTATTTTCTGTGTTCGTTCAGTTTGTTTTTGCCTTATTGGTCCTTACCCTATTTATAATTACTGTTAGTTATTTCAAAACTCTTATAGTTGGCTGTAATGAGTTACAACGACTAGAAGCTACCATTTTGCAACAGAAACAAGTTTACTCGACTCAAAAAATTTCAACTGCTTTACTTAGGCTACCAAACGGTTCCTTCGATATAATTGGTATTTTAGTACTAGGTCTAATACTTACATTAGCTGTTGTACCAATATTATTACCATGGGCTATGCTCTACTTAAGGTTAGATGGGCCATATTTATTTTTCAAAACCGTTCTTTCAGTCAACTTTGAAAGTTCAGTTCAATTTTATGCAGTACATGTTTACCGAGTAACTGTCGCCTTTTTGTGTACTGTTGAGGGATGCATACAGTTTAGAACATATCCATTAATTGGTGTGCTTATATTTAGTGGTTTTAGCACCTGTATCCGAACCTTAGCCAGCAAACCTTTAAACCAAAATGCAGTCATAAACTGGAAAGCCCTAAAGGTTGGGTTTGTTATTTCGAATGAAATTGTCGCTCCTATTTTTACAGTAGTTCTTGGACTTCTTTACTATTTATTGGTTTTATTTTTTGCTGGATCTATTGTAACTTTACACCAAATTGCTTGGCAGATATACGTTTTTGTACCAACTTTTGGATGCGTTATTTTAGTAATTCTGGCGATTAATTTTCATCTTCTTGTAAGTACCAGTGAAGAGGGACTGCTTCTAAAGAAACAGTGGACAAGATTTACATCAAAACAGGCAAAAGAGAACATGTTTTCATGCAAGCTAAACCGGAGGATTGTAAAAGCTATGAAAAATATCACATTTACATATGGATCTCTTGGTACTTTTACTAAAGCAACACGTACGGACTATTTTTATTCGGTGATGTGCGAAACTGCCAATGCAATTTTAGCTTTGAGGGACTATTTTTAATTTTTGGTAAACTTTGTATACCTGTTATTATTTTGGAAAAACTATGACTTATCCGTTTTCAAAAAAATAATTACTTGTATTTAATAAAGCAATTGAATTATTTTAGTCATTCCGTTGTTGTTTATTGAAACTTACATTTGGAAGGTTGTAGGTAATTTTGGTACAACAAATTTTAAAGCTTCCGAATCAAATTTACTTTTGCTGTTAAAAACAGGAAGAAAACATTTTATAGCAGAGGCGGGGACATTATATTGCAAGTTATTGATTCCATTTATGGAAAATTCAAGACTATTAAAACAATAATATTTAACCTTGGTTTGGTAAGGGGTAAACATTGGTTTGTAAACGTAAATGGTTTTTTAAATACTAAAGCTAGATTAATTTAGAAAAAATGTCAAATTAATAGTTTGGTCGGAAGTTTTTGCTATGTTTAGTGTATAAAATGTCTCAGAAGTCAAAAAGTCAACGTTAAAGTATTAACTTGTAGATCCTTGCTTATTCTGTGCATAGTAACTACAAAAGTTCAAACAATTTGAAAGGATTCACATTTTTAGTACTTTCGAATAAAAATGCCTTCCGAGTTAATGTACATTAGTCTAAACTTGAACCAACAAATCAATCAAAAGTTTTATCCCTATCAGTGTTCAATTTATTGGAATCCAAAGCTTCAAAAGTATATCATTTCGCCCAATAGTTTTAAAAATCTGTTTGTATGGCGCTTGGTTAACATTCTCTTTGTGGGAGGAATTGGAGTTCCAACTTGCCTGTTTATTCTTCTAGACGCTTTGTTTAATCCTCAATTATACGAGATATTCCCCATTTTTGTGACTCTGATACAGCTTTGCTATGCAGTACTTCTTCTGACAATATTCTACCTTCTACAAAGACCATTTGTTGTGGTCTCTTGTCTAAACGAACTAATTCTCCTTGAGAAAACTTTTACTTTGAGAACGCATAATCGAAGATCTAACACGTCCAAATTCAGAGAACTTTGGTTTCAAAACGGAAACTTAGATAAAATCGGCATTGCACTTTTAATATCGGTTATGGCAACATTAATTGTTTGTGTATGTTTAATCCCAGTGGTGCTTTATCTAGAACTAGATGCCCCTGGCTTACTAATAAATCGTTTATTTCCTAACTTTATAAGCAATTATGGTATTCGAGTAACAATTCTGCTCCTAAGAATTATCATAGTTTCCTCGTGTATCATGGAAGCCAGTTTTGGAATCAGAACTTGTTTTACAATTGGTATGTTTTACTTTCAGGATATTGACAACTGTGTCAAGTCATTTCTTTCTAGACCCCTCAATCCTAAATGTTTACGTGACTGGACAACGCTTACACTTTTGTTTAGTTTCTTTAATGAAATACTAAATCCCATTATGACAATCATACTGAGTTGCTGTTTTATCTTAATAGTTATTTGCTTTACGGTGTCTATCGGGTTGCTAGGTAGAGTGCCATGGGAAATTTACATATTTTTTCCAATGATTGGTATTATCGTTTCTATAGTTTTAGCCACTATGTTTCATTTGGCAGTTAAAGTTTCACAGGAAACGTTAAAGCTTGAAACTCATTGCAAACGTGATTTAGTACGCAGTTTGATGATTCCAGGTAAGGAGGTGCGATGTCTTAAGAAACTACTAAGGAGCATGCAAACTCTCAAAATTACATATGGATCTCTTGGAACAGTAACGAAAGCAACTAGAACGGACTACATTAATTCTGCATTGTGCTATACAGCTAATGGTGTTTTGGCTTTAAAGAAGAAGGCTTAAGCTTGTTATAAATACCTAACAATAAACGAACTAGTTTGGAACATACTTTTACAATAAAAGTGTATGTAAATATCTCTACTGTAAAATATTTAACTTTCGATGGAAATTGAATAAACCAAGATTAAGATTGTAATATTTAAAATTTATTAACAGATAAAAAATGGATTTTATTTTCGGTTTTGATTACATTTTCCAATATTACTTCACGTACGATAGGTAGGCACGTGACATTATACTGCTTTAACGTTGATACATACATTTTCGCTAAAAATTGAGAAATCCAACGAAATTTATATATACTGTTAACAATAATCTACGTTGCTATTGCGGAATATTTACTGGGTTTATAAAATCAATATTTAGAGCTACTGGACCTTCATTTAATATCAGTTTTATAAGAAGCATAACAAGAGTAAAAGCTAAGCTAAAATACGTTAATCTGAAGCCAGCACGTTAAGTCAGCCTAGCATTGCACATTTATTTATTGGTTGTATAAAAAAAATTCTGATTTACTGTAAACGTTGTAAAAAATTAAAGCCAGTTTAAAAACTAAGCCGCCATTTTAATATCATCAAATACGTAGAGTTTTCCAAAAAGAATGAGAAAGGTTTCAATACGCATAAATTTGAGGTAAGACGATCGAGAAGCTTCTAACTTTGTGAGTTGATAATAGAGACATAAATCATTATTTGTGCAAAACATCGTGACCCCAGCCTGCGTCTTTAAGGAGAACCACTTATCTGAAATTTAGGATGCAAAATTTTTTCTTCCGGCATACGTGAAAATTTTCTTACTTTAAAAGTTAGGGGGTGTTACAACACAGATTTTTACCGTCAGATCATAAATGGTATGCATTATATAATCCACAAGCTCAGCAGAATCTACTGCAGGTACATCCGGCTCGCTACTGCTACATGTATTTTTAGTGTCAACCAAATTTGAAAGTGATCCAAAGCAAGAATTTTAATATTAAATTCAACAATGTTAATGTTCTTCTGGGAAAACTGAAAATATATGTAGCAAGTAGAATAGCCTAAAATATAAAGCAACTCACGGGCTCTTTGAATCACATTAGCATTTTAATTTAAATAGAAATGTGTAGTTGTAACAAGAGATTTTAGAAAACATAACCTCAAAATTTCACGAAAATCGAGTGCACCCATTTTTCGAAAATACCGCATGTCCGGTTCTATAAGTAGGATATAGCTTAGGATCAAATGAAATAAACCCAAGATACCTTGACTTATATCAACACAAACGAGTGCCAGTTCATAGGTTTTGTGCACATCCATAAAGAAATACAGAGCCCGGAAAAAGTCAATGCTCCAAAATCGGTAAAATCCCGGAAAAATTACGTTTTGTGAATGGCTTTGCTACTTTTGTACTAGCGGATACTTTTCCATGCTTGAAGCTTACGCATGTACATAAGTGCCTGGGCTATACGTATTACTAATCACATTAACCATTCTCTTTAATTGCTTTGAAACACAAGCAAGGAAACCTTTCTCAATCTTTCTGGAAAACTCCACGTAAAATGCCTTCCGAGTTAATGTACCTTTGTCTCAAGTTAAACCAAAAAATTAACCAAATCTTTTACCACTACCAGTGTTCAATATATTGGAATCCGGAGCTAAAAAAGTATATAATTTCTTCCAATAATTTTAAAAATCTGTTTGTGTGGCGTATGGTTAACATTTTGTTCATCGGTGGCATTGGAGTTTCAACTTGCCTGTTCATTCTTCTAGACGCTGTGTTTAATCCTCATTTATATGAGATATTTTCCATTTTTATGACTTTGATACAACTTTGCTATACGATACTTCTGCTGACAATGTTTTACCTGCTACATAAACCATTTGTGGTTACCTCTGCTCTAAACGAGCTTTTGCGTCTTGGACACGTTTTCAAATTAAAAAACCATAACCAAAATTCAATCATTATCTTTAAAGCCTTAAATAAACTTGTGTTTATCAACGGCAACATAGATAAAATTGGCATGGCAGTGTTAATTACGGTTATAATCATTCCAATTTTTTGTGCATGTTTCACTCCAGCTGTAGTTTATCTAGAACTAGACGTGCCTGGTATACTGATAAATCGTTTGTTTCCCAACTCTATAAGCAGCACTTGGATACGCGTAACAGTTATACTTGCAAGAACTCTCATTATTTCTACATGTGCAATGGAAGCAAGTATTGAACTGCAAACTTGTGTTTTAATTGGTATGCTATACTTTCAAGAAATCACCCACTGTGTCAAATCGTTGCTTTCTAGACCACTTAATCCAACAATTATACGAGATTGGACAACGGTTAAACTTTTATTTAACTTCTTTAATGAAATACTAAATCCCATTATGACAATGGTACTCGGTTGCTGTTTTTTCTTAATACTAATTTCCTCATTAGTGTCCATCGGGTTTTTGGGTAGAGTGCCTTGGAAAATTTATATATTTTTTCCAATAATTGGTATACTTGTTTTGTTAGTTTTAGCTATTACGTTCTATTTGGTAATTGGTGTTGCACAGGAGGCATTAAGATTCGAAAGTTACTGCAAAAGACAATTAGCATGCAGGCGGCTGCTTCCTGGGAAGGAGTTACGATGCGTTAAGAGAGTGATAATGTCTATGCAGACTCTTAAAATTACGTATGGCACGCTTGGAACAGTGACAAAAGCAACCAGAACGGATTACATTAATTCTTTGTTGTGCTATACAGCAAATGGTGTTCTGGCTCTAAAAAACCGGGTTTGAGGGTTTCACAAAAATGCCAGCTTTTATACGTTTTATAATATAAGTCCATAGTATTGTTAATGTTGTTGCATACCATACCATACATTATAATGTTGATTCAGTAATTGGGAATTTGGAAAATAAAAGTATTCGAGCATTAAAAAATTTAACAAACAATTTTTGACAACTTTAAACAAAACACACTAGGTCAACCATGTAATTTTCATCAACTTAGCTGAAAATCCATGAAATGTATGTACCTAGGCATGCTACATATTAAAGTCCTTCTCATTCCAACAGTTAGCTTCCGCTTCTCAGGCGGTCAAATGCCATTTTCCTTTGATCTAATTTGTGCTGTCAATCAAACAGAAGCAGAACAATGGGTTTCCAAGAAAAAATATTGCTCCGAAGGAAGTTTCAAGAAAAGTGGAAGCTTGCATATACCTTCCTATGCTAAACTTTGTTGTTGTTAGATAGTTGATTTCTGGCTACGTATAAATGCATTTTTGAGGTGCGAAACAGGTTGATGGTGAAGGTTGGCTTCCAGTATGCATTTATGCAAAAATGCATTTATACGTAGCCAGAAATCAACTATCTAACAACAACAAAGTTTAGCATAGGAAGGTATATGCAAGCTTCCACTTTTCTTGAAACTTCCTTCGGAGCAATATTTTTTCTTGGAAACCCATTGTTCTGCTTCTGTTTGATTGACAGCACTAATTAGATCAAAGGAAAATGGCATTTGACCGCCTGAGAAGCGGAAGCTAACTGTTGGAATGAGAAGGACTTTAGTCGCAAAATAATAGTACACATTTTCAACTTTGAATTGACCGGCGCAAATTGTGATGATAATAGTCAATAATTGCATAAGGAAAAGCCAAATTCCACAAAAGTTTGGCAGTTTTGGTGCAATTTCATATGGAATTGAAAGAGTAAGCCGTGCCGAGCGGAGCGAGCCAAAAATTTTGGCAAGTTTTGTTTTACGTTGGGAATTTCTGCTTTGTCTGGAACCCTCTCAGCTCGGAGTCCGGGCTGGTTTCACCCTTTGCCATCCTCGATGCTTAGCCTTTTAATAATATTTTGTGTAATAACTGGTATTTTGGCATATTCGACAAATTTTTGTACACTTGTAACGAAAGGTGGTGAAAGGAAAGTGAAAGGAACTACGGTGGAACAACTTTTAAGTTGTTCCACCGTATTTCCTTTCACACACAACCACCTATCGTTACAAGTTAGGTTAGGTTTTGTTAATTAGGTTAGGTTAAAAAGCCACAGATTACACTAAATATGAATCAAAGTTTCAAGTTAACGTTTGGGTGTGCTTTAGCCTTATCTTGGGCGCTTATAGCGCCCAAGATAAGGCCAAAGTGCAGCCACACAATTATTCATAGCTCCAAGTAAACCTCATATTTCGATCTGTGCAAACAATTTTTTGTCGTTTAATACAGAAACCCTTGTTAGGCCGTGTTTCTGAAATCGATTAAATTTCCACTTTTCAATATCATATAGTATATTGATTTTAAAACCCCACAATGCGTCAAATTATTGCCAAACATTGTTGTTTTTTTTCTTTCTTTGGTTCCAATAATAAAAGTTTTTATAATTATTTGTATTGTAAATAATACACTCTAACTTTTAATGAGTTTAATAAAAGTAAACGACTCCACGAAAATAATAAACATACAAGCCTATTGAAAGCACTAGGCTAGCAAATAAAGGAATTTAAATGTTGCTGGTCTTCTGACAGGAATTGACTTTTACAGTATAGGTACTAACAGGCAGTTATAAATACAAAATTATTGATCCTCACGTAGCATCATAACCAGCATTGCGTAATTATTTTATTTTATTTTTTCAAGAGAAAATCGACAAAAGCTACCTGACGACTGGCAGTTATGTTTTAAGAAAAAATACCTCTGAATAATATATTGAGTAATTTATAGAACATGGAACTTTCGCCTCCGATTCAACCAGATAATTTTACTCAACCTTAGAGCCGGAGCGGATGAGCCTTTGTTCCTGCAATTGGCATACGTACATACACACAATTTGCATTGCACTCCGAACAAAATGCCTTCCCGTCTAATGTACTTTTGCCTCAATTTAAATCAACAAGCTACCCAGATACTCTACCGATATCAACGCTCAATTTACTGGGATAAGCATCTCAAAAAATTTCGAATCTCACCCAACAATTTGCTTTGCTGGTGGATAATTAACGTTGTTTTTGTTGGTGGGATTGGAGCTTTGGGATGTATTTTTATTCTCTTGGACGCTGTATTCAATCCTCATCTACATAAAATATTTCCCATTGTTATCACCCTGTTACAGCTCTGTGCTGCAGCACTTGTCCTTGCAATATTCTACATCATGCAAAAACCTTTTGTTCTGTGTGCCGGTCTTGAACAGCTTTTTTGCATCGAGCAAAAAATTACAACAGGCTTGCAACGTAAACGAGAAAAGGACTCTGTGCAATTTTATAAACTGCCCTCAGTCTTATTTGTAAATGGCAAGTTTGATAAAATCGGTATATCACTTTTGTGTCAAAACTTGTTTTTGATAATCACCCCGTTTTTCCTTATTCCGGCTGCTCTATATCTGGAGCTGGACGTTAGCTGTTTATTTCTGCAACGAGTGTTTCCCAACTTGCTACAAGGTTTCTACACTAGTAAAATAATTCTCGTTTTTCGAGTTATTATCGTGTCCCTTTGTATTATTGAAGTATTCAGTCAATTTCGCATTGCGCCATTAATTGGCTTTCTTTATTTTCAAGGAGTTGACAATTGTATAAATTCTTTTCTTGTACGAAAACTAGATACTAGTACAATAAGGGATTGGAGGACTTTAGAAATTCTCTTTAAGTTTACAGACGAGATTGTCACAACAGTATTGACAGCGGTCTTGTGCTCATTTTTCTTTTTTCAAGTGATTTGCTGGACAGTGTCCTTTGTTTTTCTTGGTAGGGTTGCTTTCCTTGTGTACATATTCTTTCCAGCCTGTGGTATTATCTCAGCAGTTATACTAGCCATTAGCTTCGATTTGGTAATTAACACATCAGAGGCAGCGATTCAGGTTAAATGTCACTGGAAAAGATGCATAGCTAATCGTACCGTAATACCAACGAAAGATTTTAAATGTCTTGTGAGAAAAGTAAGATCCATTCCTACTCTTAAGTTTACTTATAACAAGCTAGGAACTGTTAAAAAGGCGACAAGAACCGGCTACACTAATTCTGTGTTGTGCTATACAGCAAATGGAGTGATTGCACTGAAGGATAGAGTTTGATATGAATTTTACAAAATGTAATTTAAAATTGTCAAAAAAACCAAATTTTAAGAACTAATAAATTATTTTTGGAAGAGCGATTGTAAAAAGGAATTTTTTGGCTGTAAACTTGAAAAACTTATTAGCAAGCCTGATTGAATCACAATTTTGATCGTTCCGGTTTGTATTGATTGCACGTGTTTTCAGAATCGATTAAATCGTATTTTTATACAAAATTTATTGATTTTAAAACTCTGCAATGCGCAAAAAATTTCTACCATATATTTTTACATGTATGACAAGCCAAGCTACTAGCACGCATATTCAACTATATCAAATCAAATATACTTGTTTCCTGAGAACTTTTGCTCATCAACCTTACCTCCATTTATCATTTTCAAAACTCTGTGTTTTGAAACCTCCAAGTCATTTGTAAATTTCAACAAGCCAAAAAACCCTCTAAATTGTTTGTAGTCCAGCTATTAACCCAAAATGTACTTAAGCATCACATCACTTAACACCAACAAAAAAAATTATCTCAAAATTGTTTCAACAATGCATACAGCTCATCATCCAGAAAAAAAACAAATTAATGACTTGTTCCTCTCTCGTAGCTAATTGGTATGCATAACCTGAGAGGTCTGCCTTTTCTCCGTTTTACTTTCAAAGTAACTTTACTAAATAAAAAAATACTACAACCACACAGCAACAATAACAATCAAACATTGTTGCTTCTTCTTTCTGTGGTCATCAAATTCTCAGTAGGTCCACTTTTTCCTCATCTTTTGCTCTCTTGCCATCAATCTCTTTACTTCTTTCTCTCCCAAAACTCTCAGAAAAAAACAGTTTTTATTTTCTTTGAAAATTATCAAAGCTACATTTTTCACCTAATTTATTCAATATTTTTATGAGCTCTCCTGTTGTACTGGACTGTAAGTAGCAAAAACATTTTCCCTTTTAAAATCTCTCTTCTCAAGCAGGTGACTCAATATCAATAAAAATAACAATGTATTTTACCCCACAGAAATTTTTTATTGCTGGTGATATTCTCCCAACACTTTTACTGTAATTGTTTGTTTGACTTTTGTAACCGTTCAGGTTTTCTTTTGCTAATATATAATGCAAACTATGTAAGACTTGTTTGCTGTTTGTTACAAGTTATGATTGGTTTAATGTTTGCAAAATAAAATTAGAAAATATGACAAACCCCAGAAGAAGGTTAACTCTTGTCACGTAACTTATCCCAAAAACGTCAAATTAAAATCATTTATTGCTGGACATTCAAAACTGCACGAAGTACACCGAATCTCAGAAAAAATGTAAAATCAGCTCATATTCTGTTTCGTGCTGATTTTACTGCCACACACTGTCTAGCTTACTTATGGGGAAGTATACAAATTTCGTCAAACATTTCAAAACAATTTCAATACAATTTATTTAATAACGCAGCCATTTTCCATGAACAACCCCACATAATATTCTGGTCGCTACATGAAGCTTATTGAATATGCATTGTTACAACCACATCAGTTCTTTCTTAATAGCTTTTTTCTGTCTTTTTACTTGCCGTGCTTCTTTCTGTGGTCATCTAACCAAAAAATCCAACGTTTTTCTACATACCTGTAAGATGCTACACTTTTTTAACCATCTGCATCTATTCTTCTTACAAAAAACATGACAAATGTTTCTCTTCATTCCATTTTCTCTCCTTCTGGCACTTGACTCTTAGCCATCATCAACATTTCTCCTTAGAGCTCTTGTCTCCTTAATGGTTTTAATAGCTTTGTATTTACATATTTTTTATCATCATAGAGCACACACACTGTGGTAAAAATGGTAAAAGGTCTTGTGTACTTTTTTGGAAGGTGTTATGCCTCCTAAATATATAAACACGCTACACGTTTGCCGTTGAACTCTTTCACATTTTCAGAGTATTTAGCCCCAAACATCAATTAAACTTTGGACCCCGCCTCTTTAAATCATTTCATTTTGCACCTTAAAAAACACCACACAGTAAAACATACACACTAAATATTTTTGGCGAAATGATTTACTACAGTAATCATAAATATTATATATATTTCTATTTCCAAAACGGAAATCATACGCACATTCCTAAAGCTTTAAAATACCAAGCAAGTAGGAAGCTTACATTCCATCCATTCTTTAGTTCCATTTCCAAAACTCATTATCAGCTCAGTATACTCCGTATTGATTACCGTTTTTAGCCCTGATTTAAACCAAATGTGCATCCTTTTTACCCTTTTTAAAAAAGAAAACTTGCTAATGACAATATTGATACGCTCATTTTTTACTTTACAAGTTTTATACTACACCCAAAGGAAACAATTAGAAGAAAAGCAGGAATTTAAAAAAATACTTCAACTTAATATTTCCTCCGCGGTTTATAGAAGATAGAACACATCTGGCTTTCCGCTAGAAACTTTCTTAAGATACACATTTTTCAGCCAAGCGTGTATTCCGGGGTGTTCTAAGACAAGCCAAGTTGGTGTAGCCTATTTATTCCTGTCAGCCAAGCAAGTGTACTAGGGAGAAAAAGGCATGACAAGGATTGAGTGATATCATAACTCATTCCATTTCCATCCACAAGCTTTAAGATGAACCAAGAGAAGAAAACTGACGAAGTATTTTTTTTTGGAGTAGGCGTTTTATTATGGAAAATGACTACATGGCCATAATAACCCAAGGAATGAAAATGAGTTGTGTAGTCACTTGGTCTACTAGCTATATTTTATTCTGTTGGGGTTTGACAAAATACATTTTTTTATTTGGCAAGATAAAGGATTAATATAAAAGGGAGATAGAAAATGGGAGATTTTTTAGGGTGACCACTGCCAGATTTCTTGGCGACGACTAAGGCTCGTTCTTGAGGTCCTTGTAGCATAATTTCAGGTGGTGGTGGAGCTGGAGGAACACCGGGTGCTGATGGTGTTTGAGCATTTTTATAAACCGGATGTGGATTTTCCAACAAGCTGTAATTACACTTGTCCGTACGACACAAGCAAAGTTCAATATGCCCCTTGTAAATTGGCGATTGTCTGCAGATGGGATACAAGTCCAATGTTGGAAGCTGAACGCATTTACGGAAGAATACTTGTCTGGGTGGATTCTGGGGATCGGAGGGAGCTTGAGGGTCTTCCAGATTATGGTGGAATGTGGAACGTACAAATAAACAGGCTAGGTCTCTATCTGCGTGTATTAAAGTTAGGGAGGGATCGCCTCTTCCCGAAGGAGAATCTGAATCCACTAAAAGATGAACAGGAAGTCCGTGGTCACCGTTAACAGGGCTGTAGTACCATTCACTGTCCAGAGCTTTTTGAAGGGCGAGATATTGCGTGTTTACTTCTTCGTAAGGAAGACAGGGTTCCTCATCGCCGAAATCGCGGAGGTGGCGGGTGGCTGGGAGGGAGTGGCAGGAGGTGCCGTGGTTGTAGCTGTCGCAGCGGTAGCAGATCAAGCCAGAAGCATTTTTTGAAATAATTAGAATTAAAACGGGGAATAAAAGCCAAGCCATAATTCCCACGGTGGAAATTGTAAAACTGACCAGTGGTCATATTTTTTTCCAAATTGAAAAATTATTATGATAATTTTTATTCTTGAAACTTTTCTAAATGGTCAAACTGGTTATTATCCAAAAATAAATACTTAAATTTTCAATGGCAACCAAAACAGCTAGTTAGATCATTAATCATAATCAAATTATTATTACTTATTTCCATTTTCAAAACTAAATGCTTAATGACCCAACTTTTAATAAAGCCCAGAAGCAAGAAAATCTCTGTGAATGGCTAATGATCCTAGATCACAGATTAAAATCATAAGGTTTTGACATGTTCGGTATCATTTATCTGGCCTGAAGCAACAGATAAGTTTTCAATTCTTTTCAAGAAAAAAAAGTATCCATTTCCTTTACAATTTTCAATGCTCAGCAGACAAGCTTTGTATAAATGGGGCTTTTAATGGTCATTTTTCCTTTCCACTGGCCAATTATAGTATCAAAAGTAAAATGTTTTTTTGTGTGCATGTCCATCACATCATCTATTTTCTTCTTGTGTTCACTTACTTTTCAAAAAACCATTTTTTATTATTATTGAAAAGGACAAAGCTATATATCTGGAGGAAAAAATCCATTAGCTACTACTATTTTTCCGCTTGTTTAAAAGCTGGACTGCCTTGGACAATAGCCGCATTTTGAAGAATGAGCAAACCATTAATGTATCGTTTATCGTTATTTTACGTGACAGCCTCTCTACTTCTACAAAAAGGAAGGAAAGAAAAACTGGACAAATGATGACCGGTGCTAAAAACATCATCCATCTTGCTATACTTTTATTTCAGATAGAAAAAAATATTGTCCTGATTTTTAACCGACTTTTACGCCATTAAACACATTTAACGTTGAAAATGTGACAACTATGCCGGCCAAAAGGTGAAAATGTGCATTAACAGCTAAACAATCCAGAGTAAAAGGCACACGCCCACGCGCACAAACAGAAAAATGTTACGTCTTTATCAATTCGATTTTTTGGGCCTTTGCCCTTTTTTCTTGCCGCTTGGTTGCCCTTTGCAATTGTTACAATAATATTCAAAAATATGTATTTTTTGTATTGTTACGTAGTATTATGCATGTGGGGGCGTAAATCTAGCTTATATTACAGCTCCAGCCTTTTTTCTGTCTGTGTTCAACTTTAACGCCATGCATTGATATTCTGGATTATTCACGCTTGTCAGTAGATTGTTGCAAACGGACAACAATAATGCGATGTTTATTACAGATTTTGCCTACTTTGTTGAATGCTGAATATTATGACCATATTACCATTTAAATTAAGATGTTTTAATTTTCTAGCCCAAGCTGATACCTAAATTGTCAAAGTTAAGTTTGTAGCAGATGTGTGTAATATGCTCAGAATAATATATTATGTAGCTATAACATCTAAATTATTGTGAGTATTTGGTATGCTCCACTGCTGCTGGTAGAATTGATTTGTTCGGTTTTTTACAAAACATACACATGTGCCATACTGACTTACTGACATTGTTCCTGGTTCAAACGGAAAACTGTGTATTAGTTGTGGTGCATTGGCCGGAAGCACTTTCGTCATTTTGCTCTCTGAGTTTTACGGCCTTTTCAGCCAAAGCATCATGTTGGGCATGTGCACTAAACCTGGGCTTTGCTGACCTTTAACGTTGACCCGGGTATATTTTCCCCCCTTTTGCCAAAGTCACTTGGCTTGCCTGACACGCCATGTGTACGCGCACACGAAAAAGCAGAGTTTTGACAACGGCAAACTTTTGCCTGAACCCCTAAACACAAAAAAATGACAATATGGATGGTTAAAAGTTGCTTAAGAGACAATAACGGACGTTGTCTGAACCAGTGACCTCTATCCAGGTTGACCTCATCTAAAAATCTACTACTCTTCGTCATCTGCTTCCGGTGGCGTAAAACATGCACAGCAGAGTATTCACTGCATTGTTTAAAACCCTTTCATTTCAACAATATTACTTTTTAAACTGATTTTTGTCATTTATGCGTGTCCACTAGATAATAATTTCCAATACTCCGCTTTAAAACTAATGAATGGAGAGAGAAAAATATATTACAAAAGAAAAAAAACTTTCAAACAGAGAGGAAGTCATTTCATCTGTTTCAAGCCTTCTCATTTCCAATGTTCAAACTAATAATAAATTACCAAAGGGGATCTCGTAACAGTTCATTCATAAAAAAATGTTTAAAGCTGACATTGCTGAAAATTTCTTTCTCACGATTAGTTTTTTTCTCGGTGTGGGACATTGTTCATCATCATCCCGCAAAAGCACAAAGTATACATGATATACACTTGGTTGTGTAAAACATGTGCATGTTCCGAGATTTGACAAAAGGCACCCCCATAAATTCTTATGGACACTTAACCGTCCTTACTGTACGAAGCACATAGAGGGAAGGGGTAAAAATGAATGAACGAAACAAGTACTCCCTCGCGTTTGTATGCACATATGCACGTAATTTCTCATTTTTTTCCAGCGTGGAGACCAAAAAGACAATGCGGATGTAACTTGGATACATATTATATCTATCTATCTATGGGTGCTTTTGCATCAAGTGCATGCATAATAATATGAGTGCGTGGCGTGCAAAGTCAGCTTTTGTTTTCCGGTATTACGGAATTTCCCACAGAGATTGCTTCCCTTGATAATATTTTGCACTTGTTATGTGGCTAAGTGTGCTGCTATTTTAAATGAATGAAATCTCATCTAAATTTTTAGAATGTATGAAGATTTCCGGGATTTTTAAAGAGGCACACTGGCTAAAAGTTAAAAGTGAGCACGGAAGCAGTTTTAGAGTATTTCCCACGCTGTAATATAAGTTTGTATGCTGCTCACATCTGGACTTATGGAGTATGAATGACAATATGGAATGATAATTTGGTGTCATCTTAAATAATATGGCTTTAATAATTGTAAGAAGTCATTTTTCCGGTGAGGAAATGCTGACATTTAGAGGTGACGAAGGAAGTGCCCAAGCTTGTAATATAATTTGAAGGAAGACACATTAAAAGCAGAAAATGTGGTTGACTTTTAGGTTTATTATGGCGACATTTTCACGCCACTAGAAAGATTAGATAAGAAGTTTTATAACAAGTAATTTGTCGTATTATTTTGATACATTTATGCGGAATGCTTACAAAACCGGTTTACAAGCTATCAAAGAGTACGTGACTTTCTAGAAAAAAACCTGTCACTTGTCACCTGAGTAATATTTTGTTTACCTGAAATTTGAGCATAAATTAGAAAATGTCCAAAGTTCACTTTTTTCTCCAACAGACTGTGAAATGGGATAAACAAGCTGATAATTGGAGTTGCCAGCGCTCAAAACAAAACTAGATTGAATGGCAACACAGTCGACTTTTAAGGTTGGGCTCTCTAAAGAAAGGTCAGGTAATTTGCTTGACCTTACCGACCAAAACAAGAAATCCAGTTAAAAACCCAAGAACATGACCACAAAACAACCTGTCACAGAGTGGACATGTTGCTTCCAAGTTTAGAAAAGTAAATATAGTGAAATTAGAGCGGTTATTTGCTTCTCAACAAATTCTTGTGAACAGGAAGTTAAAATAATAGAAAAAAGGACCAAGTTTAGCCTTCCGTGGGATTAACAAGGGTGACCAAAAAGTATCCCATTTTCGAGTTTTCCCAAGGAAACTTGAAACCTACAAAGAAAAAACATGTTTTCTGGCCACAAAAATTTGTTTCATTTGGGCTTCCTCTCTTTTGGTGTTAGTTACATAATCAGTATGCTTAACATCCTATTCCAGATCTTTTCTTCAGTTGACCAGTAAATTTCTAAGGGATCGGTTACATAGCGTGGGAGTCAAATAATCAATACGTTTCCTTTTATATTTTTGCAAAAAAATCCTTAATATTTGCACTTGAACAATTTTGACACCACTTTATTCCGTAATCCCCTTTTGTCAATTTTAACCACAAACAATTTATAAACCTTTTTATTTCCCGTCGCTGTAATGAATCAAGTGCTTTTTTATTTTATCCATTTTACCCAAAAATACCCATCCATTCCACCATTTTTTTTCTCTTTTCTCCTCCGTGCCATGTGTCAATTTCAATAATGGTTCTAAATGAGTGTCTCCACTTGCCATAGAGTCTCTTTTTTTATAAAAAAAGGAAACCTAAACCTCCACACAACATTTTTTATATGGTAAAGTGGAGCAAGTGGCTTGCCTTTAGCTTTTTAGCTAAAATGAAAATGGAAAGCGTGAGCAGCGCTGTGTTGACAGTCATTTCGGGTAACAAAATACAGAGAGAGACCCGAGTATTGAGCAAAAGCATAAAAAAGGAAATAAATTGGTAAAAAGTATTTTCTCGTATTCTCCCTTTTAAACATATTTCTAGCATAAACAACTCCAAACTCTACACTTACTATATATTTTTTTACCCCAAAAAACACTCACTTACAATTGATTTGCCACATCACACAAAAAGCCATAAACACCCCAAAAATATATATAAGTTTACAACATTTCCCATTTCCACATCCCATCCATTGTGTCCTGTACAGAATTTTTTTAGTGATTTATTCCACTTTGTGAAATACTCGGTGCAATGAACCGTAACCAGCAAACAGCATTTCTATTTATTGCTTTGCACGTGTTACCTTTTTAAAAATGGTATATGGAACTTAAAAGCTATTTTTTTGGGAAAACACCTGCACCCAACTCAAAAATCTGTTTTAATTAAACGCCATAAAAATAAACACAAAATATTATGTCTTTTCAAAATAAAATCATCTTCATTATTAGTTTCTTTCCGCCCAGAAATCGCTTCTGTGCTTTTAAACTGATTGAAAAATTAAGCCTTGTGTCTTAATGGGCTCATCATAACAACCAGACAGAGTAAAAACGTGACCGCTAAAAACTTGTTTTCTTTTTCCAGCTGCTGCTGGACCTGTAGTCCATTTAGTAAAAATTAACAAGCTGTTTCCTCTTACAGCAAAGCTACCAGGTAATTTGTGTATTCCTAAACCACCAACAAAACTAGTTTTTTTCGCTACTGTTTTATCATCATTTTCTTCAAGTGTGTGCTTCTACTTAATGTAATAATCATAATCGTAATCATCTCACTTCACAAATCTCCTCCTTTTTTCTGCTTCAAGCATTTTTGAAAAGTTTACGTTTTACATAAAAAAATAAATAGTCGGCTTGTACTATCTTCTTCTTCTTCTTGACCAGCTTGTACTCTACTCTAATAACCATATTCGTATTTCATTTTTTATTGGAACAACGCAGCAGAAGCCGTGCTATAACAATTAGAAGCACAATAAAACCCTTTTTCCCAGCCTGGCTTCTTACACAAAAAGAAACACGTTTTTGTTACTATTTCACGTCACACATGACATTTTGCACATTTTTGACTTGTCTACCATTTTAACCTTTCCCGAAGTAAATCTGCCAACTAATTATTGTAAAATCCGAAATATATTGTTGTACTTATATTTCCCTTGACATTATAATAATCTGGAATAGGCGGACCACGTTTTTGTTCATCTTCTTTTTTAGAAAAAAAAATCATATATCAATTGTGCAATATAAATGCAGCCACATTTTCAGCTCATTTGCATAATAGTAAAAAAAAATCGGTTTCAACTTTCAAGTGCATCATCCTGGTCGGGCTTTGCTCTGCTGTAATAACAATTCTAATAATTTTGTGTGGTGTGTGTGAAAGCTTAGCAACAATTAGAGAAACGATTTGTCTATCTCTAAAATTTGATCTCCGATCTTGATCAAGCCACACACACAAAAAAACTTACGCAATATTCTCTTGAGAGCGCATCTCTGTTACTCTGGTGTAACATGAGTGATTATAATTGTGGTCACGTACAAAAACCAACTGCATATCCGATATATTATTTTACATTGTACAACATGTGTGTAATTACTGTTGGTTGGGAAGCTACTACAGCATCAAATGGTGCAAGTGCAATAATGGCAATCAAATATTCACAATTTGGTAGCAGAATCCAAAAAGTAATTTGTAATCAATTGTGGCAAAGTCACGGAAAATCCACTCTGGATGATGATAGGGATACTCAATCCGACAACTCTTTTGTTTGTTGTGTCGTGTGTAAGCAAAACCCCGTATTATTATCGTTTAATCTAGAAAAGCGGTAGAGAAGATGAGAACATTGAGAGCGAGAGTGTTTGTAAAAGCGGTGCTGATGTTGGTTATTTGTTTGTTTGCCATGGCGTCAGAGAGAGAGTTTTGCTGGTATAAAATTTATCAAAGACAGATATGATGGATGAGACAACAAGATGTATGTCGTTCTAGCTTTCTATGAAAATTTACACAAGAGCAGATGCTGCCGCTTGAGAAGAACAAGAGGGAAAACAAAACCTGCCAAATATATCACACCTTGTACACTTTTACATGGCTTGTTTGTTTGAATTGAAGAGCGTGTAAACAAAAGCGGATTAGAAAATAGTGTAGAAGCTTCAGAAAATAAAAGTTGACAATAACAAGTTTGCTGCTTTACACTTAGTCTAATGTAATTCCCTGTGTTTAGCGCTGTTATAAGTGGAAACACGAGTAATTCAAGCAAGGTGGGTAAAAAAATACTAGAGCTAGGTAGAGAAATATCCTAGACTGGAGAGCTAATGCGACGTAAATATTTCTTGATTTTGTTGTCACACTCCACGAGCCGTATTCTGTTTTAAATTGGAATAAAGTCTTCATCATTGTCATCATCATCCTAAGCTTGCGTGTGTGTGAACCGAAGCAGTCACGCTGAAAAAGTAAGATTTCACCGGCAAACAATAGAACTTTACTCGTGTGTGTTTCAAGCATACAAGTAGATTGAGATTTTCAGAGGAGTAGGACACAGAAGGGGAAAATATATTTATTACTAGAAAACTGCGCGTATCCAGAAGCAATGGAGAAATTCATGCATGACGTGTTATTTTGGTGGATGGATAATCAGGCAATAAATATTCACGTTATGCAAACCGTTGGCGTAGAGTACTAGAAATCAGTACATATTCCGGTCTGTCGCCTTACAAAAAACAAACAGGCGTTCAACTCTTTCACAGGAAAATAATAATAAGCGATATATCATTTTGGGTGGAAATGTGCGTTGCCATACGTAGCGCACATTATAATGTGTGTGTGTATAAAGCCATTAAAATTAAAAAGCTTTATGGGGAAAAATTGCGTGTTTTGTATGAACCAAAAAGTGAGGAAGCTTTTGGTACATACAGTGAGAAATAACAATAAAATGCTAGAAATACATAAGCAATTACAATTATTGCACCCACCAAAAACATGATCTTTTGCATAAGACAAGTGTAGGCAATGACACTACAATATGAAATTGGAGAGATGAGTGGAGTCATTACGGAAAATTTTAATGGCAGAGGGTGAGAAGAAGTTGAGTGGGAAGTGAAGTGGGAAATATGCAAATTTTGGGTAATTAAGCCTGCTCCTTCTGATGATGCCGTGCGTGAGGCTGATGAGGCAATTGAATAAGTTCTCTGCTGCCAAAAATTATTTTGTCAAGAGTTGAACATTGAAAATAGGAGAGAGAGGAAAATGGTGAGAAAATGAATATTATGAAAGAAAAGGACAAGTGCCTACTGTACTGTCAGACCAAAGCGGTGTCATCACAAAATTTTGCAACAAAAAACAAGTATACAATTTTGATGTCGACAATGACATGCGATGATTTTTGTAATTGAGTTTAGTTGGGATGTAAACGCCGTTGGTGTAAAATAGTACACGTGTAGAAAATTATAGATTGGGTAATGAAATTAGTAACGTGAAGCTTGTACGTTCTGTAGACTTAAATTGATTAGTAATTTGTCATCGGCTAAAATTTTACTACTGATGTTTTAATTTGATTAACAATTTGAAATTTAAATTATGCAAAACTTTATGTTTTAAAGAGAACTTTTAAAAACGAAAAACTCGATGGTTTAATGCGACGGTTCATATTTTGAAATCTAATCGATTGACAGCCTTCATATTTTACAACGTATCAATTTTGCTCATGTTACCAATATTTATTTTTATGGATTAACCACTTGACAATCTTAACATTGACAAGCCAAACAAACAAAAATGCTTAAAAACCACCGTTTCATCCCCAAATATCTAAAACATTATTTATTTTTTACTCATTGACAACAAGCATTGACAGCATTCACAAACCCAATTTTTACAAAATCAAAGTGACAGAATAAATTTAGCCGTCAAACACCATTTGCGTTTCTCTGGATCAATTGGAGAATACATACAACACAGCTTACTAACTTTAAAGCCAGAAAAATCCATTTCCTGTGGAGTTCTTTTTACCCACAAGATAATCCACCAGAGAGAAAAAGGGGAAATGTGATCTACTCCCACGTCCCACGTAAAAAATATTTCTAACAAAATGTTACCCTATTTCAAAACCCAGTTTTTTACTCCCTGTTTAAAATTCTTGGTGGGTAGTGATCAAGCCAATACTAATAATAAAGTGTCATCTCATCTAAATAAATGCACTTTCCATGTGTGGTTCACATTTTTTATTCCAAGTTCTACTACTCCACACTCTCTAGCTTCCCTACCACACATTATACAACATACACAGCTCATTTGTATTCCGAGTGGTCTTCCTATTCACCACTTTACACAATTGAATTCTACATCCCGCAAAATCCGAAATATATTTCGTACAATTCAATTCTCCGAAAATTTTCAACCGCACAAACCATATATTCAATTGAATAGAATTTTGGTCCATGTTCTAAACCTATTTTATTAAATGCACGCCGAGAAATGGATTGTAAAAGAAAGCCACTTCATTCCGTTCTCATGACGATAATCACTTTTCCAGTGATATACTACCCTGGCGTAAATAAATATCTGGGCTGTTGTTCCATTGCGGTAGATTAATGTTTGCAGTGCCACTTGTACATTAAATACGGTGTAATCTATCTCCTTCTCTGTTTCCACTGCCCGGTTTTTCAAGAGCGACGTTTAACAGCAGCAGCAGTCGCTGTAACATCATCCATACAAAATAGTTAAGGTTGTGGGGCATCATCTGTGCTGCTTCTAGAGAGTCTGGAGTGGATTTTCTCCTTTTTGGATAGAACCCAAGCACTTGTTGTATTAGCTCTGAGCTTCTTCTACTCTAGACCACGGGAAATGTGTAGAGTTAAGTTGTAAATCAAGTTGAATTAGCCAACAAACAAGTCATGACAGTACTAATTGCTCGCTCTTTCATACTCTTAGGCTGTTGCTTCAACTTTTATTCCACTTGTAAAATAAATTACTTGGATAGAAAAACCACGTCAACGTTTTAGCCAGACATTTTTGGGGTATTTTGAGATACATTTCTAGAGAACGGAAATGACTAGCTAATATTTTAACCGTTTTTTGTATCAAAAATAGCTTGTGCTCAGCGTGTGTACACTTTACATTGTATTTTAGCACGTGCGGCTAGTTGACTGGATTATATTTTTACTGAATAAAACAGTGCCTTTGTTCAATAAATAGAATCTGTAAATTACCGGATTTACCTGTTTTCAACGCCGGGCAGGTGGTTCCATCTAAATTCAAGTGTGACGAATTAATAAACAGAAGCTTTATAAAATCTGCTGAGGTTTCTAATTAAGACAAAAAATAGAGTGTATAGAGAAATTGTACAATGGCCATAAATAATGTTAGAAGTTTTTCGGGTTTTTTGGTGCTGACTTATATATTTTTCCGTTATGGCTTATATATTGTTACTTTGTTGTTCAAGTGTTCCGGTATAATGTCCGAATCGGATATGCACTAGGGAGAGAAAATAAAAGAGGAAGTGTTCTCTGTACTTTATGACAAAGTGGAACAAATCAGTGCCATTAATACACTAGAAGTCAGACTGTGCTTGTGTGATTTTATGATGATGATAACTGTACCAATGTTGATGATGGGCCAGCAGCGGGAAAAAAGCTAACCGGAAGTTGTTTATGTTTCTATGGCTATTTTAGTTGTCATTGCCTCTTTTCTTTGAACAATAATGGCATTGTCCTTTGTATCCTGGTTGCTATCTGTTTCTCTGCCATCCCGGAAATTCCGGTTTTCTCTTAGTTTCCCCCAACTTGCTGCTTTTTCCGTCCAGCAAAAACTTAGATTCCAGCTGCGGAAAAAGCTTCTATTTTAACAGCAAGGCATTCAACTTGAACAATTTTTGCTTTCAGCTTTTTCTCAACAGTTTTTGCTACAATGCAATACTAATCCTGATTTCAACTCTAGTAGAAACTCAAAAGGCTTGAAAAATCCAAAACTCCGTATTTTTTACACAAGAAGAATATCTGCTTAGTAGGAAACCGCTGCTGGAGCAAAATCCTTACTGCTTTGTTATATGTGCTTAAAAAGCTTTTTTTATTATTGTGGATGACAATGACATTGAAAATGCTTGACTAGCTATAATACACCGCTGCGCTGTAAGGTGTCCTTTTATATATTACCACACAGCAAAAAATACAACAAAGCTTTCTAAAGGGTTTAAAGTGGGCAATCTTATCAGTGGGAAACAAACCGGTGATAATCTCATTTACCGCGTGTTCTTCACACCTTATTTACTCGGAACAATGGCAAAAAGATAACAAAGACGAATTTCAAAGCTGCAGAAAGCTTCAACTCCACATCTTTAAAAAATTTGAAAATTCGACATTTTCAAAAATTTCAAAATAAACTGTTTGGTCAAATTCCAACTTTGGTTTAGATCTCTCTCCAAAAATGCACCAAACGACACTTTACATAATCAAATTGACTATTGATCCAATCAATACTACATCTCTTACTATTTTATATTCACTAGGGCATAAATGGGGTTGGACAGCCTTCAAATGCAATAATTTTTTATGTAATAACCCAATAAAATTTTATGATCCACTAAGCCCTTTCTTACCACAGAGCACTAACCCTTAAGCCCAACGCAAAATCTAGATCAGTCAAACTTCCCTTATATATCAATATACCACACTTGTCATGCTTTTTTTCTCCAGTTTGTCCAATATTCATAATCAAATCTTTAGAAAAAAATGTGTATAAAATCAATGCACCAGTGCACTATGATATGGCAATGTCGTAAAAATCCAAAGTACTCATAATATCCAACAGCTCAACATCAACCCTTTTTCTCTCTCCCCAGGAGTATGAAATGTACTCTTTTTCTAATAACATTATTAAATACGCATAATATATCCCAGAATACCACTATCCAAACCTAAGGCTATACTTGATCTCATTGGAAATTCATCGCTTGTGAAATAACAAGGTTAAACGGAAGATTTACCACTGTAATAATATTACGCCGAAGGAAAAATGAATAAATTTCCAAATCCTAAAAAATACATTTAAAATATTTCCATTTTCCGCAAAACTTATTAAATTCTGCAGCAAACCAAAAATTTCTAAAAAATCAATATTTCCCATTTACAATCCTAAAAGCCAGTAATAACCACATTCCAAACTACATTTCATTTTATGTATTCACCCACAAGTCGCCAACATACTCACCCGCAAATAATTCCACACTCTAAACAGTAATCATAAAAGGGTTGAAAATCTCAAATAAATCCGCGTGATTGCCCCAAAATACCAAAGGGTTCTTAAATAATAGCCCAGTATAATATTTTCTCTTTCAAGACACCAAACTTACTACGTTTCCATATATATTTTTATGCAATGGTCATTCCACACGATTTTCCACGGACCGTTTGTTTACCATAATAAAAAAAATCTACCCAAAAAACTTTTTTTTCGACCGGCGCTGAGTAATACTAATAATATTCAGTTGCTTCTTCCCAAAAAAGTTACAAACGCGCCACAAAAAACAGCATTTTTTCTTCCCGATTCCATAACTTCCATTCCCAAAATAAAATGCTACTTTCCCCCAATTGGATTGCACATCTACTTTCTACTCTCGCTCGCTCTGCACACAGTGAGTAGTGGTGACCTTCGGATGACCTCTCATATATCAAGCTCTCCAGACTCCAGTCTCGCTCTCTTCTACCGTTTCCACTTTTCTCCTCAAATTTATTTTTCCCTACACGCTATGTGCCTATATATAACGTATCAATACTAATGTGTCTACTTTTGTCCTGGTCGTACATAGAAAATCAAACCACTTTTTTGACTGGGTAATCCACCATGGGGAATCCATTCCACTTCACCACCACACACAATTGCGGTCCTGGAAAATAAAACAAACCTCAGAGAGAAAGCTATCTAATCATAGCGGGTTTCATATCATTCTCACTCATCTTTTTTTGTACCACTTGAGTGGTTTCCTATACTTTGGGGCCATTCACAATACAAAAGCAACAAACCGTGCATTCTAAATCCCACTCAAATTTTGTTTAAAATATTGCTGTAAAATATATACGTCGTCTAAAATAACTTTTTGCGGGTAACACGCAATGCCCGAAAATATTTACTACGGTGGCCAAAGTATACGATGGCATGTCGTGCGATTCACTCTCTCCGTGTGTGTGTGGACACCCCATGAACAAAATATCTAAAGTTGAATAGCCAGGGCTTCCTCTGATTTTTTTGTGATGATCATGCAACCACTTTTTTAGTGCTCTGGAGAGAGAAATGCGCTTCGCTCTATTTATTATGTATATGCGTACAATATATTTTACATAATGTACGTTGTAAAGGAGCAATAAAGTGGATAATTTGCATTTTTTACTGTCCACCCGGTAAAAAAAAGCTGGAGTGTGGTGGATACTCCCTAGTGGATATTTTGATGGGGATAATATGACAATAGAGGGAATTTGCCTGGAAGCTGGGTTGTTCGCACTTGTATGCGTTGCAATGCATTGCACAGAGCTAGAATAATGTAGATTTTTGAGGTTTGACTACACTGGGAAGATATTTTTGAAATGCGGGAGAAAAAAACGACAGCCAATTTTTTTCGGGGTGATCTCTAGAGATTGTAGGAATGTATTCAGAAGAAAGGTAGAAAAATGTTGCCTTGGGTACTATGTTGAAATGTGGATTCTAGAAATAAAAATGTGTTCGCTAGAAAAATTTGAATAGATTAGCAGAGTAGATAAGGTAGAATGCAACCTGAGCAGTAAAAAAGTAAATTGGGTTTGAGGATGGGTCTAATGAAACACTATTTGATTTGCATAGTAATGTAGAATTGCAGTAGAGAAATGTTGCAATGTTTTGAAAAGGTGTCAAGTAAGATTGCACGCATAGTTTTGACGTGACGTGAGTATATTTTCAAGGAAATTCTGCTTTCCTTCCTTGGTATTTTCCAGAATTAACTGTTTCAACAGAAATTATACATTTATAATTATTTAAAATGAAGATTGACACTTCCCACGTTTAAATCTAGTAATGTTTGCATTATGTTGCAAAAAATGCGTTGGTTTGTGATCTTGTTGAGTTCTAGACTCGGCAAAGTTCACACGTGCGACAAGAAATTCTTTCAATTTCAAAGTTTCAGTTTTGCTAATAATTTGATATTGCAAAAATTATAAACAAGTAAAAAGTTTATCATGACTAGGTATGCTTGGGTTATCCCAGTGGTGAATAATCACCACGTAAATTCTGCGTTAAACCTTGTACGGAGTTTGAAAAAGGTAAAAACGTGTGGCGGTTTGGTTGCCCTGGTTTCAAGCAATTTGGTGTCACCGGAACTGGTTGAAACTCTGGAGAAATATTTTGAAATGACGGTGGTTACGAATATCACGAAACTAACTGGAAATTTAATGGAGAAAAAGAACATACTGGATGCTTTACTGAAACTAACCACATTTTCGAAAGTGATTGCTTTGCAACCGGAACTCCTTTTTGTTCGGCAATCGGATTACCTGTTTGATTTTATGGAGAAGGATGGACTTTTAATGAAAGACGGGGATGGGAGCACTGTTGGAATCGGTTTGCGTCCTGGTTCAAAAATAAATTTTGGAGATGGATTGGAATTTGAGGAGAAAAACTGGAAACTGGTAAAGGTTAAAAAATTGCAAGATTTTGAGGAAAGCGAAGATTTCGAAACTATACCCGATTTTGTAATTGTGAAGAACGAGGATGAAAATGCTATTAAGGCTTTGAATTTGAAACTGGGTGAATTTGAATGGAACTCAAATGAAAGAAACTGGATTGCTGTTGTGGGCATGGCTTGTCGTTTTCCTGGAGCTAACTCTTTGGATGAATATTGGGATATTCTGAAAAATGGAAAATGTACCAGTACCCATTTACCTGAAAGCCGATTGCCTTATTGCAAAAACAAAATTGAAGAAAATGCTCATGGAAACTTCTTATCTTGTCCAGTGGACAAGTTTGACCCCACATTTTTCAAAATGAGTCCATCTGAAGCGGAATATACCGATCCGCAGGCCAGACTTCTTTTGGAAGTAAGTTGGGAAGCCTTTGAAAATGCATCAATTAATCCAGAAATATTGCGTGGAACAAACACAGGCGTATTTCATGGCAGTTGGCTACAGGAATATAAAGAAGCAATGAATGAGGATAATGGAAATTTGGCAAAATCTGATTTTCTGCGAAAATATCTGGGCAACAGTTTTGGGAGTACAGCAGCTAAACTAAGCTACTTTTATGGTTTTACTGGACCAAACATAGCCACTGAAAGTGGCTGTTCCAGTGCAATGGTCGGAGTGCATCTTGCATGTCAGAGTTTGCTCCAAAGAGAATGTCCAGTTGCTCTAGCAACAGGAGCAAATTTGATTTTGCAAATGGATGAAAAGCAAAAAGTGCTTTGGGCTAAGGACGGAATTTCTAAAACGTTTTCTACTGAAGCTGATGGTTATGGCAGGGCTGAGGGTATAGCGGTGTTAATACTAAAACGGTATTCGGATGCACTCAAAGACGGAAATAGAATTCATGGAGTTATTTTAGGTAGTGCTATGGCTCAAGAAGGAATGACCCGCAGTTTTGGTCAACCGACTGTGGAGAGTGAAAGTAAAGTTATGAAAATGGCACTGGTAAATAGTGGAGTACAGCCGGAACAAGTTGATTATTTGGAAGCTCATGCTACGGGAACGGGAGTGGGCGATCCCATTGAAGCAGCAGCAATTTGTGAAGCTTATCAAGGAAATGGAAATAGAACTAGACCACTTTGGATTGGCTCAGGAAAAACGAATATAGGTCATACTGAAAGCGTATCCGGTATTGCAGGAATTATTAAAGTGCTGCTGGCACTAAAGCATCAAGAAATTCCAAAGCATTTACATGTAAAGAAATTAAATCCCAAGATAAGTTTTGATAAGATTTTGGGGAAAGTTGCTACTGAAAATGTAGCATGGCCTAAGAATAAGGAAAGACCTAGAATTTCTGGAGTTTCGAGTTTTGGTATTACGGGGACGGATATTCATTTGATTTTACAAGAAGCTCCAATTGTCACAGAGTTGGACCATTCATCATTTCCTAGCTTCCCGTTGCAAATTTTAACAGTTTCTGCAAAATCAGAAGAAGCGTTGCATCAACTTTTATGCCGTTATGAAAATCATTTGTCACCTGAAAATATTTTTGATGCCTGCTTCACCGCTAATACTGGACGGTGTCACAATCTCGGATTTAGAGGCATTCAAATTTTGGATATCACTGCACAGGCTATTCAGCAATATAAAACCAGTGACACAATTGATGAAAATACATTACCAAAAATTTGCTTCACGTATCCGGGCTTAGTAGGAGCAATGGATTTTAGTCAAGCCAGACAGCTTTACAAAATTTGCCATGCATTTCAAACCTACATGAACTATTGCAACAAAATTTGGCAATCCAAAATTTGCAATGATTCCAGTTTATTAGAAGTTTTGGATAAGCACTGGACTATGGAGGAATCAAAGCCTTATGAGTGGTATGCCTGTACTCTTTCAATTCAATACAGCTTGACCAAATTGTGGATGCTGTGGGGAGTAAAACCGGATGTGGTATTGGGATTATGTATGGGTGAAATTGCTGCTGCTATAATAAGTGGAAATATTAGCTTGGAATCAGGATTCAAAATTTTGCGTACTAGAGAATATCTTGTTGCGGAAAATAAAATTAATCCAGGAGCAATGTTGGCAATAAAATGTGACGTCAAAACTTGTCAAAATATAATTACAGAGGTACAAAAGTTAAAACCGGAAGCGTTGATAGATATTGCTACTATAAGCGCTCCTAATCAAACTGTAGTGGCATCAAGTCCTGCTGTTGTTCCAAATCTGAAGAAAATTTGCACTGAAATGGGAATAAAATCTCAGCAGCTATCAATTGAATTTGCAGCACATTCTCACTTTGTGGAAAATGCATTACAAAATGCTGAAAACGATATTTACAAAAATATTACCTATATAGTAGGCACGCTTCCAAATATATCCAGTTTAACAGGATCCCTTATGTCTGATGCAGAATTTAATTCCAGATATTGGTACAGTTTATTCCGAGAACCTGTGCAATTTTCCAAAGCATGTAAAACAGCAGAAAAAATGGGATGTACATTATATTTGGAAATTGGTCTTGGTACTGCGCTTACTGTACTAACTCAAGAAAATTTGGCGGAAATGCAGAGTACATCCGATTGTTTGTCTAGTTTTGGCAGAAAGGCTAATGCAGATAATTGTTGCTTGGAAATGTTCAAAAGTTTGGCTGTTTTATACGTCAGAGGAATAGATATTGATTGGCATGCGTTTTATCGATATCAAAAAAGCAGAGAGAAAGTAGATTTGCCTCATTATCCGTTTCAGAGAAACTCGTTTTGGTTTGAAATCCGAAAAACAAACCAGAATGCTATGATGATTCATAATAATTCTGCTAACAATTCGCTGTTCGGTACAATGCTTCCCAATTGTACTGATAAACTACTTTTTAATTCTTGGATTTGCAAAGACCAAATTCCCTGGCTTTATGATCATTTAATTGGAAACCAAGTGATATTTCCGGCAGCTGGATACATGGAAATGATTTTGAGTGCAATGCGTACAATTACCAGGAAACCGTTGAAGCTTTTGAATTTGAAAATTCATAAGCCGTATTTGCTTAACGAGAAAGAAAACTGTATGCAAACTTTATTTTGGCAAGAGCAAAGTACCTATAAGGCTGAAATACACGCAAGCAATGAAAATCAATCTCAGTGGCAGCTTTACGCATCAGCATCCGTTAGTGCTGTTGAGTTTGACACCGTTCCATGCAGCAAACGTAATTTGGAGAAAGTGGAATTCGATACCAATTTAGAAGCGCTTTACCAATCAATGTATAATGTCGGACTAAGTTATGGACAAGAATTCAAGCTATTATCTGGAATATATCGCAATGGAACGAAAACATATTTTAAAATAAATGTTCCCCAAAATATTGATTTGTTTACGTGTCATCCAATAATAATAGATGCAATGATTCAAGCTTTTATTGCACATTCAGTTCCCATTCTAGAAAAATTGCATGTTCCAGTACAAATCGGAAACTTTGTAGTGTACAAATCAATATCGAGTAATAATCGGTTACTTTACATTGTTTGCAAATATAATGATGTCACTCTATTGGAATCAGATGGAAGTATAGTTGCAATTATGGAAAATGTGCAGTTGATTTCAACAAGTGTAGCAGCAATTTTACAAGCAGCAGAAAACTTATCATTAGCAAATAAGAAAATGAGCCAACTTTCACCACAAGTTTATGATATTACTTGGCAACCAATGGAATCAGTTCAATCTGTCAGCAAAAATGTGCAACAACAAAACTGGCTGTTATTACATGCATCAATCTCAAGCATGTGGCTAAACAGTCTTATTGAAAAAATGCGGAACTTGAATAAACACGTAACGCTGCTCTCAATCGATAAAATAATTGAGGAATCTAACGCCATTGATGCAATTCAAGAAACTATAAATTTTGAAGGAATCATTTACTGTGTTACAAGCCTTGAAAATTGCGAGGAATTTCCGAATTCAAAGAAAATATTAGCACCAATTCTCCTATTATCCCAACAGATTATAAAAAGACAAATTGCAAACAAGTCAACACTAAAATTTCACCTAATTACCACCAACTGCTGGAAACTTGCTGACAGGGAAACAGAGAACTTTTCTGTTGCAAATAATTTGGCTGGTGTGCTTTGGGGCTTTTTACGAACATTACGAATGGAGCAGCCAACAATCATTTCAAAGTCAATTGACATATCCACTTCCAACCTAACTCAAATAGCTACTGATAATCTGATTGATGAACTATTTACAACTGATTTGGAAACTGAAATGTGCTATCGTGGTGGGAACAGATTTTGTAGACGACTAAAATGCGCTGAAGAAAATGTGAACCTACAAAGTTTACAAATTCCTGAAATCAACAGTGTGCAACAGTTCACCTTAAAGTTTCCAAGGTCAAAAGTTCTTTCTGACATTTGCTACATTTCCAGACAACTAATTGACACACTACCGGATGACCATGTGGAAATTGAAGTTTGTTACTCAGCTTTAAATTTTAAAGACGTACTTTCAATTATCGGCTCAGGCACAGTATTTGAAAAAATGCAAATGCTGGGTCTAGACTACGCTGGCATTATTACCAAAATTGGCTCTAACGTAACTTGTTGGTCAGTAGGTGACCCGGTATTTGGATGTAACTTTAATGAAAATATAGTAGCAAGTCATACCAGAATCCACCAAAATTTGCTAACTAGACTACCAAATAGCTTAACATTTTCTGAAGGAGCTGCATTTCCAACAGTTTTCATAACAGCTTATTATTGCATGGTTAACGTGGCTAAATTGAGTGCAGGAAAAATAATGCTTGTGCATGCGGCAACTGGTGGAGTTGGTCTGATGGCTATACAAATTGCAAAAATGTTGGGTGTGCAAATAATTGCTACTGCTGGATGCGCAAGAAAGCGAGCTTATTTAAAGGAACTTGGAGTAAAACTGGTATTCAATTCAAGAGATCTCAGTTTCCGTGATAAAATTATTGAAATCATTGGACATCGAAAAGTTGACATGGTACTAAATTGCCTAACTGGACCAGGCTTTAAAGAGGCATCACTTGACGTTGTTCGGGATGGAGGCTGTTTTGTGGAAATTAGCAAGTTGGACGTATGGACAAATTCAGATGTGAAAACTCTTCGACCGTTTGTAAACTATCAGTTAGTCAATGCAATGGACTTTAGCAAATCAACATACAAACCGCTTATGAGAAAACTTGTAGAGCTTGTGGAAACTGAAAGAATTCGACCGTTACCTTGTTCGATATACCTCGCAGAGGATATTGTTCCAGCATTAAAATTTTTGCAAAAGGCGCAACACATTGGCAAAGTGATTTTGGAAATGCCAACAAGCAAGCTTTTTAATGATAGGAGTACATACTTTATTTCGGGTGGTACTGGTGCCATTGGTCTGGCTTTGGCAAGCTGGATGGCTGAGAATGGAGCAAAATATATTGTTTTAGGCAGTCGTTCACCTCCAAATAGGAATGTAAAGCAAACTATAAAGAATATTGAAGCTCAATGGGATTGCAAAGTGATTTGCAAGCAACTTGATATTGCCTGCTGCAATCAGTGCAAAAAGATGCTCCAGGAAATATTAGAAGATTTTCCACCTCTTAGAGGCATTCATCATTGCGCTGGTGTCTTGGAAGATAAATTAATTCAAAACCAAAACTGGGAAAGTTTTGAGAACGTTTTGCGTTGTAAAGTGGATGGCGCTTGGAATTTGCATAAGTTGTCTATTGAAATGAACTTGAATTTGGATTTTTTTGTTTTGTATTCGTCCATGTGTGGTACGTTTGGAAATGTGGGACAAGCAAACTACACTGCGGCTAATACTTATTTAGATGCGTTAGCAGAACACAGAAAGTATTTGGGTTATCCTGCGCTTTCTATTAACTGGGGTCAGTGGGATAAAGGCATTGTAGAGAATAAGCAAGTTAAAATTCTACAACCATTTTCGATGGAGAAAGGTATAAGCGTACTGGAGAAACTTATGATCGATAATAGAACGACTGCTGGAAAAGGAGTCATGGTAGCGGGGATATTTCAACATAATGAAGTACTTAAATTTGCACCATTTTACCAAAATACACTTTTCGAGCATTTAAATTCAAAAGAATGTGCCGATGCAATCATGCCAAGAAATCCTCAAACTGAAAAGGCGGAAGAGAAAACACTAAAACAGCAATACGTCGAAGCCAAATCGGATGAAGAAAAGCAAGCTTTAGTGCAAAAATACGTCATCAGGATATTGTGCGAAACATTGGGAATTTCAGAAACTGGTGTTAAGGAAAATGTTGCAATTTCGGATTTGGGTATGGATTCCCTAATGTCTATAGAGTTTACTAATAAGCTACTGGCACAAACAGGAGATGCTGAAGTGGGTGATATTGACATTGGAGAAAGCAGCACAATTACAAGCATAAACAAAGTATTACATATTATGTTAGAAAAACCGAATAAAAAGTAGCAGATGGTTGAAAATTGCCACATTTCCCCCAAAAACTAAGTATCTGAAATTGTAACTAAACGAATTGAGTGAGCATTTAAAAATTACAAAATAAATAGGAAATATATAGCAATTGAAAAGCTGTACGGGACACGTGACTCACGCGACGTGAGCAATGAGCTCATGCACGTTGCTGAAAAACATGTGGAAGGTAGTTGGCTTTTTAATTAATGTGTTTACAGGTTATATGAAAAAGCATTAACCAAATGTTGTACCAGATAACCAAAATAATTTAAATAAATGCCAGAATGGGCGCGGCTACGACTTGTCTAGTACACAGTTTGGAAAAGGAAAACTGATAAGTACTTTTTTACAAGCTATGGTGAAAGTATTCTAAGTTGTTCTAAGAACACAATTATTCATTAAACGATTCTTTTTCTTCAAATAATCATGCAAGCAATATTCAGTATTTTAAACTTGTGCATTTTTACTTATCAATTATTTTTCCAGCCAGTAAATAGTTTAGCATTCCAATCACATACAGACTGCCTTATTATAACCATTGCTGAAGCTGGTAGACCAACACAATCTGCTCATCAAACACTACATCTCTCAAATTCAAATAATTATTCTCTAGTTTTAATCCCCGAAATGATTTACCACATTGACAAACTAAATTTTACAATTAGATCAACCAATAACGAAAGTTCTGAACCGCATATTTTTCAGAATCAAGGCTATTTACAACTGCATTTCAGACGTATGCACCACTGTTTGGTATTTCTACTCAACGTGACATCATTTGGGAATCTATTCACTGCAATTTATAATTCAGGATATGGCACCTCAGAACAAGTAGTATATCTGCTACCATTTCACCAAATATTTCTCAACGGCAAATTAAGGTTTCAATTTAAACTGCTCCTATACAGTGGAAATAATAATAAGCCACTTGTATCATTTCATGCCACAATATTAATTTTTATTACTTCCGGGGATGTTACTGAAGCTCCTACTTATTTTCACTTTTGCTACTTATGTGACAACTCAAGAAAATTTGCACTTGTTAATTACTCAGTGGGAATTAATCCTACCCAATTTTCAAATAAGCAGTGCTACACATCACATCAAACGTTGCTGCATTGTGGAAAAGACTGTCTGCAAGTGAGACGTTTTATAAGCAGTGGTTACAATTTCCAAGACATTTTCACCAAAATACCAGACTCAATGCAACCACCTAGCGCAGAGTTGCTCTTGCTGAAATTTATCATGTCCACAAAATATTTCAACACTTCTGATTTTATTTCTAGACCAATTCTTCGTTTCTTTCCGGCTGAAAGAGAGTTCCAACTCAACATCAAAATAAAAATTTCAGATCTTTTAGAAAATTACATTCCACGGTTTTTAGATAGCCGTTGGAAATGGGTGGATTTTCCAGTGCCAGTTGGGAAACTGGTGTATTGTACAAACTTGGCAAGTAGTTCTAAAGAACCTTGGACAATGTTTCGCTTTATTACCAAGTTCAAATTCTGGATAGCTTATTTTGCAGTTTTTGTTCTGCTTTGGTTTGTAACTAAAGACTTTATATTGTCAATGGATACATTTTGGCCAATTTTTGGACTACCTTTGCAATGTAAACACAGACGGATCATAATTTTCCTTTATTTATTAAGTGCCTCTTTTACTTTTTATTTAAATACTGCTGCGATTTCAACCGATTCAATGCCAATGACTGAACCAACAAAAACCTTACAAGTTTTGTTCACAGATGGATTTAAAGTACCAGTTTTAAATACAGTAATTTTAGAATCTGCAAAGATTCTACTTCAAACGTTAACGACATTTCAACAAGATATAATCTACCAGCACATTGGGAATATATCTGATGTAGCATACAACCTCAACAACAACATTCCATCAAGCTCAAAGAGAAAGCTGCTGTTGTTGGTAAATAAGCGTTTATTTCTCACTGACCTAATTTTTGGTTCGGCCCAATATTTTAGTGGCCTTGCAAAAATATTTATTTCCACTGACAGGGCAGTGGTATATAAGAAATATGTTTGTAACGCTGTGGCAATTCCGTCAGGGTTTGTATCTGACTATAAGTCAATAAGATTCTGGGGTTATGGAAAAGAGCAGGCGAGCAAATTGTTTCAAACACTGGTGGAAGTAGGAATATATCAATATATAAATAATATTTTGCAACGACAAATGTTTCTAAAGCAACAGGAATTAAGCTGGCATCCACTTGAATCAGATGTAGGAATATTTTCTCCGGTCAGTATTCATTCGCCACTAGGAACTCTTTGTATTTTGCAATTTTGCATGAATCTGTTTTATTTGACTATCTTTATTCTGGCATGCGGTTGCGTGTTTCTGATGGGTTGGCATGTCAAAAAGAGTAATCATTATGGAAGTGTTACATTGCACCTAGTATATTATAAATACAATTGCTTAAATGTTTTTAGGAAATGTCGTAAACGTACGTTTAAAAACTCTTTTTAATATTTTCAATTCAATTCAAATAGAAATTGGATGATTGCTTTATCAAGGTTTTACTATAAATATCTTATCCCCGTGCCATTACAAGCACTATTAAATAAATAACTCAATCGCACGCTAAATACCAGTAATTTGTATCAATCTTGTACAGAATTGGATATTACGCGTACAAAAATGCAATCGTACACTAATGGGTGAGCATGCTGCATATCAACACACGACACTACGGGAAAATAAATTATGAAAAAATGAAGAATGCTAGTGCTAACATTTCTATTGTACTAATTATTCCGTTGACCACTACATTGGTAACTTTTGCAACAATCATTATCTCACTTAAAATAAGAAGATAAGATACTTAAGAATAAAAACTAAGTTTATTTGACAAATTTAATAAAGTTAGATATGGTGATCATCACTTTAATCATCCATACTTTGTCATCTTGTCATTACAAAAATGTCAATATTTCTGACAACTATCGCATGAGTATAAAACACCGAAAAAGAATACTTTATTCGGAAGATATTTACCAATATTATTTCACAGATTTATATAACTACCTATGAAGTCCTGAAAGGTATATATGAACAATAACAACACGTGCACACATGAAAGTAGCTAATTCATGAAGTGGAATAAACTGTTGGCTATTATGACTAAAATAATGTTTATTTGCAATACGAACCGAACCGAAAACATTTTTTAATTGTTTTTCCGTGCCATGATAAACAATTTTAGAAATAATTAAAAATATGTTGATAAATATTTTCCAGTTGAAGTTTGTTGTTGTTCCTGAGCCATGAAATATACCCACTGAGCAAATTTGCATTTAACATGGTACAAAATATTTGTCGTCACGTGCGACAATTAAAGCACAAAAATAAGTAGGCAAGAGACCAATAATAAATTAAAATATTATATGAACTTTAATGAAATATTGTACATAAAATGATAAAACGATTTGAATAAAAAAACAGACAAGACTTTTAGAAAATACAAGGTTCATATTTTTCGTCGTGCGACTTAAGCATTATTGATAACAAACTTAAAAATGAAATAAATGTAATCTCACTACAAGAACGTTTTTAATTCAACGAATTTGTGAATAAACTCAGATTATTTTGTATATTTTCTACATGGTGTACTATTTGTATTTTTATGTCTATATTTAAGGGACAACTAACAAAATACTGTTTGTAACATTAGTACTAAGGACCCATACATAGTTTGCTATTGCATCTTTGCTCAATGCAAAATTTCTTCCACAGTACAACGGAAGAACCTGTTGAGCTCTCCATTTCAACGTGTAAAAGTAAGTGGATCTTAATCTGTTGTATCCAAAATACTGGGCACGTTTACATTCAATCAATTTGCGACTGGATATACGTGCATAAGTAGTATTTCGTAGTAAAAACAGGGCTAGAGCTAGTCCTCCAATAAATGCTGCTGAGAAAGTTAAGATCATAAATGCGGGAATAATTCTAGCACAACTTACACTAAGCCAGGCAAACATTGAAAGAATAAGTTGACTCCATACAATCAGTACCAAAGTGATTCCACTGATAAACTCTCGGCACACCCTTCCAAGTACGGATATTTCGGACATACATTTTAAAATTTGACTCTCTGGCAAAACTGAATGTTTTTGTATTGTTGAAAGATAGGATCTTGCCGCCGTGCCCATTAAAGCCGGTATAAGCAGAAAAATATATAAGTACTTGATGATGACCGCAAAGGCAATTTGAGCAATTACAAGAGAGGTTGCAAACAAAAACATGATGCTGAAAAAGTCCCAGTAGTACGGATCTCCCAATGGTAAAACATATTTCAAAATGGGAACTGCTGGGTTTATATCCGCCAGAGTAAGCACCATAGGTAATGGAATCCCAAATATGGTCACTCCAACCATAAGATAAAATAGAAGAAATCCGGCAATGTCCGTGCTTTGAAGATTTCTTTTGAATCCTACAGTTGTAAAACAGACTTGCAGATTAAACGCTCAAATATAAAATTTCTTTAATGAGTTAAGACTTACGAAGTTTCAACTGATTGGCGATTAATTTATTTGCGTGATGTACACTATTCCAAGTAGTGTACACTGTACTTGCAATACCAAAAAGAAGGTCAATGCATGACAGAACAAGCATCAGCATACCAATTTCAATAATTGGAAGTTGAATTGCTTTTGGATTAAACAATTTTCTCAGAAGTATATACAATGTTAAAAGGCAGTACATCGCCGTTGCAGAAACTAGACCGAAAATCCAAAGCAAATAGATTAAAGTTGGTTTGAAAAACTTGAGCGCTACTACACCGACATAATCTGTTTCTATGTCAATAAAAACACTAGGAACATGCCGATAAGTATAGTGATAAATTTTCAGCGACAAACTCACTAAATGAGTAAGCACAGTGTTTTCGGGCCTCGGTAAGCAACACGTCATCATTCTAGTTAAATACTAACTGCTAACGAAGAGAAATATCACTTTGCAAATTATGGTTTTATATGTAAGCGCAAAATATAATACAAAAAGCTTTAAAAGTCCACAATGCTTTAATGTAAAATGAAAACCACTCGCCCACGGGTAAAACTGATCTAATACGTTTATCTTAGAAAATTATATTTTAAAAAACAAACCAACGTATACAGCCTTTATTGGAAATGAGTAGTCAAGCTCACATAACTACATAAGTAGATACGTAGTTCTTACAATACATGTCCGATAGTAAATAAGCAGAAATCGATATTTTTTGTAACTCTGGCTCATGAAAGTTTTATTTAAGTCTCCGATGTTGTACATTTGCTCCAGTAGACTTACATTCATATAACTGTGTTTTAATATATTTTATATATAAAATAATAAATGATAAAAATTAATAAAAATCGATTCTTTAGTTTCAGTACCTAAGGTACAACTAATAGAATACTATTTGTCACATTAGTGCTTAAAACCCACACGTAATTTGCAATAGCATCTTTGCTAAGTGCAAAATTTCTACCACAATACAACGGAAGAACTTGCTGGGCTCGCCATTTTATTGTATAGTAATAATTACGTCGGAATCTATTGTATCCAAAATACTGCGCCTGCTTACAAAAAATCAGTTCTCCGCTACTAATGCGGGAATATGTGGTATTTTTTAACAAAAACAAAGCTAATGCTAGTCCTCCAACAAATGCGGCCGCCGTAGTTAAAACCATAAACAAAGGTATAATTTTGAAACAATTTACAGTAAACCAGGCCATTATAGATAGAAAAAGTTGACTCCATACTACAAGTACTAAAGTAATTCCGCTAACAAATTCTCGAAACGTCATTACAAGTACTGACATTTGAAACATGTATTTTAAAATCTGATCCTCTGATAGGGTCCACAAAGTTCGAAGGTAAGCTCTTGCTGCTGTACCCATCAAGGCTGGTATAAGAATCGAAAGGAACAAGTATTTCAGAAAGTATAAAATAGCAACTTGAACAACTCCAAGTGACAAAATAAACATAAATGCAATTTCCAAAATGCCCCAATTGTATGGATGTGGCAACGGTAAGAAAGACTTCAAAATGGGAACGACGGGATTTATATCCATTAAATTTAGAACCAGCGGCAATGGAATTCCAAAAAATGGTTACACCAATCATATAGTAAAGTAGAAGAAACCCGGGAATATCTGTGTTGTCCAAATTTTTCTGGAAACCTGCAATAAAATAGTACAAATAGAATTTTAAACATTGTACAAGAGACTTACATACTTTTCACAAAACATCTTACGCAGTGTCAATTCATTAGATACTAGTTTATTAATATGCTTGGTGCTGTTCCATGTGCAATAGACAGTGTTTGCCATACCAAGGAAGAAATCAAGACAAATAACTATGGCAATTAGCAAAACAATTTCCAAAATTCCCAGATGAGTTGCTTTCGGATTAAAAAACTTTAGAATTAAAAGATACACAGAAGACGAATATAAAAGAACGCCTGCAAGTGTGAACAGAAAAATGTACAATAAATAAAATAAGTTGGGTTTGAAAAACTTAAGAGCTACTCTATTAGGATGTATTTCAATGTCAACCAAAATTTTTGGCACGTAGTTGTAGGTATAACGGTAAATCTTAAGAGCTAACCCCACCAGTGGGGTAATAACAGTCTCTTCTAGTGAAACAGAATGGTTGTGTATATTCGGCATAGTTTACTAGATAACGCACAGAGAAAGTCTTTGGTCGACAACGCACTGTATTGTTCTAATGGTTGGTCAGAGTAAGTTTGGTAGCACAAAAATATTTTCCATAAGTCTGGTAAATATAATAGCAAACTTTTTTTATTACGCCTTCATTTTATTAAAAATCGATATGTTCAAGCGGAGAAGAACAAGCGGATTCTTTAAAGAATAGAATTTAATTCGTAAAACTTATTTTCCTAGCATGTGTTCTTAGGAAAATGAAATGTTCAATAAATAATTCAAACGTTGTACTTATACAAAACTTATGTATGCATGCATGGTTTCAGAGTGGAAAATTAAATAAAATTTTGCTCGGGCTTTTTTATCTTTGTCATGTAACATACATGATGAAATTAATCAATAAATTAAAAATTAGAGAATGAAAAATAAATTTTAATCAAGATTTTGTGATTGCTTAGATTCTGATTATTATTCAAGCAACTCTGCAATAGCAAATTGTTGTGTATTCCATAAAACCATAACATACAATTTTGCGTAAGATTCTCATATTCTTAGTTTTTATAATTTCTCTTTCCAAAATACCCATACACTTTCATAAACCACAAAATCTCTTCTTTTCTTTTTTACAATTTCTTATCATTCTCCCATCCCATTCGGCATTCTCTTCTCTCCGCATTTTCATTCCTGCTCTGCTGCGTTCTGTCTACCAAACAATAAAATCATTCTAGTGTGCCAAAACACTGCACAATACTTCAGCTACCTCCACAAAACCCTTTCATTCTCCATCCTTTCTCCTTTCATACCAAAATACACTCAACATATTGCAATTGTCATAATGTGGAAATCTTATTTCTGTTTAGAAAACCAAAAAGGATCTAATTCTCATCATCAACCGCACGTTACACTCTCATACCAGAAAAACTGCAACCGCATCATCATCATCTCATCATCTTATACAAGTATTAAATGTATATCAGTTGCATTCCTTTTACGGCTTAATAAATCCATGAATTGTGAGTCCGATAAAGGACTTATAGGATTTACCACACAGTGCATTTTTATTTTCATCCAGCGCTCAACTCAACCCGTTTTTTACGAGCATGTTTGTGTGCGTCAAGCATAGAAACGCATTCACTAAATATTTCTCTTTTTTTCGCCGCATCAACCCTTTTCTTTTCCGGTTGTGGTTTGCCAAGATAAGAGAAATCCGAGGACTTACACCGAAAAATGATTTCCCTGAAAAGAGCTTTTTTACTCGAAAAAACACATTTTCCGGATTTATTTCTGGTGGGTGGCGTACTAGTCGTAAATAAATTGCTACTAGAGCCATAATGCCTTTAAATACTCTCACAAGCCGTTTTTTACAATTTTATCTAAAAATAGTTTTTTTTACTAGCGGTGCTATAATAAGTATTCCAAAAATATAATAAGAGCTAGCATATTACACCTGTTTTCCAATTTCCTCTTCTTTTGATTCCCTTTCCCCACCTTGTAATATCCCTTTGATTTTATTATTGATTACCCCGCAAAAATATTGACTACACCATATATAATATTCCAAAGCTCCCCTCTTTTCTTTAGAAACTACCGGAATAAAAGAAAAGTCTGATTATGTATGCATGATTACCTTCTCCCCACCATTTTTTACAAACCGGCTAAATTAGTACAACAAAATACCGATCTATTGATCTACTCTGCTAAAGTTAGACAGAGTGTGCAACACAGCAACACAAAGCTCATTTGTTCCTGTTCCACGCTTTGGTACAATACAAGCTTTAACAAAAGAAGAAAAAAAACCTGGAATATTATCCATTGTTCTTCTTGTGAAGTAGGTATAATGGGCTGTTCTAACGTTTCTAAGGGCTCTTGGAGCTCCCATTAAACAGTGCGGAGAACAATAGAGCCATTTTTTAATTTCGGGTTATTAGCTAGACCATTATCAAGCTTATGAATAATTTTCGATTAGCCAACTTCACATTTTACCTCAAGTTTTGTCAATACAATTTTTAGAAAGAGTTCACATCACCCCATTTTTCAATAAAAAATCCGGATTTTGTTGTAAAAATTACTCAAACGTTGAAACGTGTTCTTTTTGCTTAAAATTGACAAATGACAAGTTATTTTACATTTTAACGTGAAAAACCAACATTCTATATTTTACAAAGCTTGTATGTGTCTCCAGCCTCTAATTTATTTTTCGGCTTGACTAACTGACTGAGTGAATGATAGGAATAATAATACTGATCACTATTCTGAAGAAAGACATCCCCGGAGATTTACCACATCGGCATTCAAGCTCTACACAGAGTGCACTCTGTAGTGATATGATACAAAAATGACAAAATTTCCACCCTTCTTGCTCCATACCAGACGATAAAAAATATACAAGTAATGTGGTGATATTTAAACTGACAGAGAGATTTTTTTCTTACTCAGAGTGTTTGGTATGCATTTCATTCATTCCGTCATTTGTTCATTGAGATATTTTTCTTTCTTTGAATGAATGAGAGCAACTTCATCTTGCTGTGAGCTGAGCTTGTGCAGCTTTGCACGTAACAATTTATCTCGGTCGATTGAGATTCTTACCAAGTGGATGTAATGAAGTAGTACTGCTCGGCTTTAAAAAAGCTTCCCCTTGTGTGTTTTTCTTTTTAAAAGAAAATGTCTCCACACTCCTTTTAAAAAGGCAAGGGAGAGAAATTATTTTTATTCGGGTGGAAATTGAGAAATCTCTTGAGATTCTTTGTAAAAAAAAGTGGAGAAGGGAAGCTAGAGAAAAAAAATACGTTTGGTGTAAGATGACAACGACGAATGATGAAAAGTTGTATCAACTTTTTTCTTATTGCTTGAGAGAGATACACAGTATTCCGGTTTATTGTTGATGGGAGACAAGTTAGGCATGGAAATGGAAGATGACTATCAGAAAAATGAATTGGCTGCTTTGGCTGGCTGATGATCATAGCTTGTGATTTGCTTGGCTTTTTTACAAATGAAATGGATGGGAAATGTTATAAAGTGGTTTGTAGTTGTAGTTGCAGGATTGCGTTGTCTTATCGCAGATTTTTATTATTTGAAATGTGGAATACGTGTTGTTGTAGTGAAAAGCTTTTACATTGATGAAATGCACAGAAATGTGGGTGTGGAAGAGGGTATTTTTATTTATCTAAATTGCATGTTTTTGTGGTTATTGCTGGCTGTGAAATGTATGTAATTTAAATGGCAGGTTTGGGTGCAACGCTAATGGATACTGAGGCAATTGGGGGAATTAAATGGTTTGTGGCAAGAGGGTTTACCAAAACAACTAACTCAGAAATTGTTTTCTTGCACAACTGAGGTTTCTCATACAAAAAATCATATCCTAATATTATTGCAATTTTCCATTTATGCTAAATCAACAACACAAGTCAATATACTGCTTTTTATAAAAATAAGCTTGCAATTTCATTAAATGCCACATAATATGCATATACATAACAGCATAACAGTTATGATATATACAATTTCAATAAACGCAGAAGAACAGTCAGCTAGATTTTACTTTATGCCTACATGCATGCCTTCTACATAGCGCACTGGCAACCCTCTGCAACCAACTCAATGGATTTGCCTAGCTCCCGCGTGCTTTAGGAGATGTCAGGCCAGAGAGTCACAACAAAGTTATTGGTGAAGCGAATACAGTATTATGCGTTTTCTCTTTTTATGCATATTACATGCCTATAACGTTTTATTTCTCGGTTTCTGTATTTTTTTAATTTACAAAGTTGTTGTTTGTTTTGTATAATATATTTGTATAAACGAATATGGTCTACCACAAACAAACCTTGAAAACTATAAGCAATATTTTGTATAAAAGTTCAACTTTAATACTCAAATTAGTGTGAGAATTGAAAGTTTTCTGGGAGTTGTAAAAACCTGATAAAATCAATAGTTAACAGATTTTAGAGAAAAGTATGTTGCTAAAGTTTCCAGCACGTTTTATTACCCTACAATTTATAATACGAAAAAAGCCAGACTGGATTGAACACTATAATTTACAATGTTTGTCTTTCGAAATGGAATATGTACCCGATTGCATAAAGATATTACTGAACAGTCAAAGATTTATTATACTTCGTACCCAGAATGGCTAAGGTTACGGTTAATATCCTCTCGCTGACCGAAACCTTGACTCTAGCTTTTGTACCCAATTCCAGTAAACAAAGTCTTGCAAAGTTGCATCGTGTGATCATACTACAAAAAATTCCCACGCGCAACAAAGTATAGCAAATGGAAAATGAATTTGCTTCAGAGATACCACCACCATAATAAATTAGCTTAAGTAGCTAGCGCTGCCTTTTCATAGGAAGAACTTGTAAATTAATTAATTTATTATGTCGATTTTACTGTTTTGTCACAAAATACCGTTATTTGAATAGGAACTTACCTGATTGTGGATTCTAGTTAGATGGCAGCATTCAATACAGAAAGGTGTTAAAGAACATGTATATTTTTATATCATCTTGAAATATTTCAACTGCACACTTTTTAGTTTGATTGATGAATGCTTCCATGCCATGTCACTACCCTTAGGCAACATAATATTACATTTAACAAAGCCTTTATATACAATATATTACCATGGACTACCACAACCTGAAGAAGTAATTTCATGACATTATCTTAACCTTTTGCATAAAAGCGCAAAAATATCTCTTGTGAAATCAGGCACAAATCCTGTTTACATCTGTACCGTTTTACGTCGTTCTACCCGGTATTTTAAAGACATTGTTTTATAACCTGTTCAATGTGCTTGCTTTACGTACTTAAATAAATAAAGGAATTTGCTCATGCAAAGTAGAATCGTTCTCGTTTTCTCTATTTTTAGTCTGATTTCAGTTGCGTGACAAGAAAGTTGTACCTATTTTGCTCCCATTGTGTTTCAGCAACTTACTAATTCATATATACACGTATGCAAATATGCTGTTCTCTAAATATTCGGGCATTTTCCTAAGTGTTTTTACCATTCTACTTTCTGGTCATCAGTCAAATGGAATTAGTGTGGAACAAGATTTAGCTTTAACTGCCACAGAAAAAACTAAACTTGATAAGGTTAGTAAGTTAAATTTCAGTTTTCCATGATTTATAAAAATTCGAAGAAATAATTTTTGCTACTTTTTGCAATTCCAATAGTTTCGAGCAATAGTATCTCCTTTGTTGTACCGGGATTTTATGCGCCACGATATATACCTAATTCGATGGTTAAGAGGTAAGAAAAATAATTTAGCGCATTTAAATATATATTATAATGGTTTTGCTTTATGCATCTTAATTATAATTCATCTTTGCATTTTATAATTATTAGCACGCGACTTTGACTTGAAATCTGCCGAATCCATGCTACGTGCGGTAAGTGCAGAAATGTTCTCACAATGAAAAAAATGTATATGATAGCTAAGAATCAAAAATAATTTTTAATCATATTGCAAAATTTAATAGCATTTAAAATGGAGAAAAGAGCAGAAAATAGATACAATATTGCAGGAGGACTGGAGTGACATGCTTCGGGATTTTCATGTGACGCAGGACAGCGTTGATATGACGGGAAGACCAGGTATTGCATTTAGTAATTTTTGACTTTTTATAGAAAACACAAAAAGATATTTAAAGTTTTAAATATTATGCTTTTGTCAGTTGGCACACTTGACATAATGGATTGGGACATAAGAACAGCCATTCTGGCAGGAAGGGGACCCCGTGGATTTCGTTATTTGGACATGCTCATGGAAAATCTCACCATGCAAGTTTTCGAAGCCCAAAGGAAAGGCCTAAATGTCACGCAATGGACAGTACTAGGCAACGCTGAGGGCTTTAACTTAATTGAGCATGGATGTCCCATGTGCATCCCACTGTGGATTCAATTTGTACAAAACGTAGAAAATCATTATCATGGCTGGCTTAATGAACTTATTGTTATCGAAGCGCCACCCACAGTAAACGTGATACTCGAAGCTGTCCGACCATTTCTTTCTCGGAGCACTCGAAATGCGTTGAAGATATTTGGCTTGAGCAAAACCAAATGGATGCCGTATTTAGATAAAAGGATAAGCAAAAAAGAAAGAAGAGCTCAGTATGGTGGGACCAAGCCGCCATTAATTAGAGACTTGTAATTTTAATTGTAAATTTGTTTTTGTTAATAATTTATTTATAATTTTGTGCTGTTTTACGCAAGCTTAAGTATGTTTTGGGAAAATAATTTGAATCTGTATATTCTGTAATTCTAAAAAATAATAACGTCGCTAACAATTATTACTGTTTGACGTAAAATATTATTTTAAGTGTTGTTGATGCTGCCAAAATGATATTCATACAAAAAGATCTTATAAAGTAAATAATATTTTGTTTCGCGTTACCTGACTTTTGCGTGACTACAGAAATTTCATTTTATTGCCTGTCGTACCAATTGCAATTATCATTTGTTGCATATATCCAGTTTTATCGTAATATTGAAGTGCAGGTAATGGGTCTTGCATAAAGTACGTAGAGTTTTCCAAAAAGATTGAGAAAGACTTTAATGTACCGAAATTTTTTATTTGTAGCACAAGAAACTAGAAAAGTCACCTGATGTTAGGGCATTAGTTGCTGAGTATTGTGGCCAAAAATCATTTATGTAAGTTGCCTAACTTCTGAGATGCACGAAGTTAAAAATAGGGTAACAATTTTTGTTCAAAAAATTTCATGCTAATTTTTGCGTTTCATAAACTCAAGCTGTGTTATAAGGGAAAAATATGCATCTAAGGGAAGAAAGGTACAATTTGTTTGTTTCTCAGCTTTAGTAGAATCTGCTGCATGTGGACAAGGCTACTACCTGGTACGTGTGGTTTCAGGAACAATAAATTTTTAAAACGATCCAATCCGAAAATTTTGGTAGGGTCAACATATTGTTTTATCTGTTTCTAGAGAAACACAATAAAGTCTTAGAATTTAAATCTGCCTATAATGACAAGGAATTGTTGATCTTTCCATGACATATGTACGTTATGATTTGAATGGCTAATTGTGTCTTTAAATAAAACATTTGAAACATAGCACCTTTAAAATTTGAAAAAAGTGGGTGCACCATGTATCACGTTACAATCATGCTTCGTTTGACATGAAGGATCCTGATTCAAATCATGCGGTTTGTTCAAACGTGTGTTTGAAATGTAGGATTTGGTGATAAAGCTGTTGCGTACTCTATTCTTTGTCTACATATTATTTTCAATGTATTTTGTATTGGATAATGAATGCAATGTATTTCATTCTGTATTTTTGACAAATGTACTTTTTATGTAACTTACTCATGTATTTGGTACTGTACTCGTCTCAGATTCATGCACGATTTTACCAAATGTTCAGTTTTTTACCTTTTTGTAAATTCATTTACCTTCTGTTCAAGTCATCACATTCTGTACTTTTCCGTCTACGTGCGACCTCGAAAGAAGAATCTCGAAGAATCTAGACGAGAGAACTCTGAGATTTTCTTGGGCTAATACATTGACTTTTCACTTCACTTCTCATTTGACTTTGGCCGCAGCGGCACGTAAAATTCATTGCCTTGTAAAAATAAAGCCCAAGTTTTTCTTCAGTTTTAATTGGAACTAATTCTGTAGTTTTTGTACCCTCATTTCACCACCTCTCAGGTGGCGCATCTCAGGAAGAAGTCCAAGGCATTTTTCTGTTCTTTTTTACCGTTTATTTGGCACCAAGTGCACTCATCATTTTTATTCATTCTTATTGACTGTGATCATCATCTTTCATCCCATCATCATCTCTCCCAGTTTGTTAAGGCCATACTAGCCACCTCAACATCGTCATCACAGAATCCAACACTCAGCATACTTCGAAGCTACCTTCATTTAAGTGCCACCACCCGCACACGGTTGTTACTTGAAATACTACAGATGACAATAAACCTGACGAGCGGTTGATGAGACCCCTGCTACAAATCCCTTAGAAAATACAGAACTCGAAATTTAGGGTTTGATCAAAACCTTGAAAATTATACTCTTTTTATCTTACCTGGTATTCATATGTTATAGCACTTGGGCCCATGACTAAATAATGTTAATGTACACAAGAACCTAGGCTATATGATAGACAAATCATAGTGACGGAACTGTTAGCATGTATGAAATATTTTTCACGAAAAAATTTTCTCAATCTTTTTGGAAAACTCCACGTATTTAATCTTAAAGTAACTTTTGCACTAATATTTTAAATAATTTAAAAAGGAAATGGTAAGAGCATATTGGTTATGCTCATAAACTAATAGTTTGATCATATTAACTTTTTTTTTACGTAAAAAATGCAAACATTGTAAATTAGAAATACCGCTGCACTAAGAAAACTTACCTATCACATTGAGATATTACCTTTCATTAAAAAACCTTTTGTTGACTTCCCACTGGAAAAATATAACACGCAAAAATGAAAGTGCAGTAAACCCGCCATCCAATTTGCTGCGCAAAACTCAAAACGCATGTATTTTAATTCATATACATAAAAGGTATTGTAAAAGACTATAATGTCAGGGACAAGTAACCCGTTACATTCTTAGTAGCTATCGGACAAGCAAGTTATCTTCTCATTCAGCATGTTTTCTTCCTTTTACCTATTACCGCACCTAGTGAAGTATACCACTTCCCGAAAATATGACAGCTTGGCATTTTCAGAAATCAGTTTAGCGTTTGTGACCCTAGTGCTAACCCTGTTTTTTGTAGTTGGCCATAATGGACTATGGCAAAAGCGAAAGACATGTGACTTTAGTAAACAAATATCCGGGAAATTCCAAACAAATATTGGAAAACTATCCGGTTTTAGGATCAATTCCTAAAATGTACCACTTGGCTAGTAAACCTTCTCTAGGTAACTTTTGTCATATTGCATATTCAAAAATTTAAAGAAAATTTGTATTTTTAAAGAAAAACAATAAATTATTTTATAAAATATTAAAGAACTTTTCCCGTGGTGTTACGAAATGGCACACAAATTTGGGCCAGTTTATCGACTTTGGTTAAGCAATCAAGCAACGCTTATCATATCATGTCCAGAAATTGCAATTTTATGATAATTTATCAAAGTTTACATTTTCAACTAGCGTGTATTTGATACGCACAGGCTTACCACACATTAAGATCCATGGTAAACCATTAAACGTTGCTTGCTGCTAAAGACGATATGAATATAAGATCGTCTTGATGATGTCTAAGATGTTCAGAAACAATGTTATACTATACAATTGCCACTGCAAACCTAAAACTCATTATTAGAGCCTAAAAGTGCCTGAAGAGCCTTGAAGTTTGCAGACAGGTAGACAGACAAACAGACGGACACAGACATCCTAAATAGCTCTCCTGCTAAGCAAACACAATTCTTTAATTAAATCCCTTTTGGAACACTTGCATTTGAATTTCTAATATATTTCTAACAATTTGAATATGCCATATTCAATATGGTCAAATAGGTATTTTTAGGAAAAGCAAAATTTTAATTTTACAACCAGTATCAATTTGATACATCGACACAAAATTTCACATCATTTGCATTTTCACAATAGCTTGCACCTAGTGAAGTATACCACTTCCCGAAAATATGACAGCTTGGCATTTTCAGAAATCAGTTTAGCGTTTGTGACCCTAGTGCTAACCCTGTTTTTTGTAGTTGGCCATAATGGACTATGGCAAAAGCGAAAGACATGTGACTTTAGTAAACAAATATCCGGGAAATTCCAAACAAATATTGGAAAACTATCCGGTTTTAGGATCAATTCCTAAAATGTACCACTTGGCTAGTAAACCTTCTCTAGGTAACTTTTGTCATATTGCATATTCAAAAATTTAAAGAAAATTTGTATTTTTAAAGAAAAACAATAAATTATTTTATAAAATATTAAAGAACTTTTCCCGTGGTGTTACGAAATGGCACACAAATTTGGGCCAGTTTATCGACTTTGGTTAAGCAATCAAGCAACGCTTATCATATCATGTCCAGAAATTGCAATTTTATGATAATTTATCAAAGTTTACATTTTCAACTAGCGTGTATTTGATACGCACAGGCTTACCACACATTAAGATCCATGGTAAACCATTAAACGTTGCTTGCTGCTAAAGACGATATGAATATAAGATCGTCTTGATGATGTCTAAGATGTTCAGAAACAATGTTATACTATACAATTGCCACTGCAAACCTAAAACTCATTATTAGAGCCTAAAAGTGCCTGAAGAGCCTTGAAGTTTGCAGACAGGTAGACAGACAAACAGACGGACACAGACATCCTAAATAGCTCTCCTGCTAAGCAAACACAATTCTTTAATTAAATCCCTTTTGGAACACTTGCATTTGAATTTCTAATATATTTCTAACAATTTGAATATGCCATATTCAATATGGTCAAATAGGTATTTTTAGGAAAAGCAAAATTTTAATTTTACAACCAGTATCAATTTGATACATCGACACAAAATTTCACATCATTTGCATTTTCACAATAGCTTGCAATAATGTTGTGGATGCGTGTTTAACATCTACTTAAATACTTTACAAACTACTTATAATGATACGGTACTTCCTGTACATGGCGTATGGCGGAAAATTTATTCACATCTTTGTGTTTTAATATGAGAATAAAAAGTTTTGTTGAAAATGCAAATGAAAATGAAATGAAAATGCCAATTTTATAGTCTCATGCTGAATAACCTCTGAACCGAAGAACCGAAGTTTGTTTTCATCAGCTTGACTTTGGTGCCCATGTCTTCAAAGAGGCGAGACAGAAACACCAGACATTCTTCTTCCAATTAAGGAAGGATCCTGTAGAAGGGGACTACAGGATACCTACTCCGTACTGGTCGCAAGCGACACACACCGAGCCGAGTAGGATTAGCAAAGACAGCTCTCCACTGCTGGTGAGCGGTCACCCATCCAACAGCTTCTGCAAAGGCCGTTGCTTAACTTAGTCATCTGACTGGAACTGTTAGGTACGTACCAAGCTGCCTTGCTTAAATGTTGTGTAACCAAGTTGCGTAATGTTGGGATCTAATTTGTTTTTAAATTATTGCTTACAAAGTTTTCTGGAGAAACATAATACTGCAAAGTATAATGGCGTAGTTTTGAGGCAACGTTACATTGCTTAGGCCATTTCACTGATAAATTGTGAAACTGAAACATCTTGTGAATAATGGGCTCCGTAATGTTTTACAAATTGCTTTCAAGTTTTTTGGGGAGCAATGCTTTTATCAAAAACTTTTTAGTGTGTTTTACATTAGCGTCTGCAGTAGTATACATTTTTGGAAACCATGGATTACGGAGTAAAATCAGAAGAGTACAAAAACAGCAAAAGTTACTCAAACGATTTCCAGGGCTGTCGCATTTTCCCATATTAGGATCATTACTAGAAATGATTCCTCTGGTTAAAAATCCATGCCGTGGTATAACTATATATCACTTGTATGTATTTTCATTACACGGCAAAATTCAAATATATTTTCTATTTCTTAGATATTCTGCCTTGGCTGAGATCTAACATGAAACGTACGGATCCCTACTTTGTATTCTGGCTGCTAAATCAACCTAAACTTTTTGTAGGAGATACAAATATTGCTCTTGTAAGTCTAAAAGAAAACTAAATTATATCAACCATATATACAAATCCTAATGGTAAATGTTAATTGACTAAACAGGATTTGTTACGCAATGGCGCATTAAATGCAAAAGGCACTGAAATAACATCAAATGGAAAAACTGTAAAAAGCGAGGGTCTTTTAACAATGGACGCTGAAAACCATCCACAACGTAGAAAAATTTGGCAACAGGGGTTTACCAAAAAGATTATTGAAAACAATAATAAAATATTTTACAAAGAGGGAAAGCAATTCGCTAATTCACTAGCACAGTGGGCAAATACAAAGCAGAATTTTAACATGATGTGGCCAGCTATAAATTGCACATTCAAAACTATAGCCTGTTAGTATACTACTTACAATTGGTTAGTTAGCCAGAACTGATATCCTTTAAAAAATATAAACTCTGAAAACGTTTATATTTTTTCAGATTCAGCATTTGGAGGAGAATACTGTGCAAAAATGCCAGATTCACTAGGAAAGCAGCAAGTTCAAACGCTCCATAAGTTATCAGTTCTTTTATTCAATCGAATTTTCCGCCCCTGGCAGTGGATTCCGGATAGTTTATATCTGCATTTTACTTGGGATGGTTTTCAAGTCAACCAGTATCAAGTCTGCACACAAATTCACACAAAATGCTGTGAAGGAGCGACAAAATCTGCGAAATTGTTATCCCAAAACGGAACTACCCTGCTTTTTAGATTTACTATTGGATTATAAAGAAAAGGGCGAACTAACGGAAGAAGAAATTGCTAAGGAACTTAATCTATTTATTGTAGCGGGTTACGACACTAGTGGACTAACATTACTTTACCTGTTGTATTTAATAAGTTTAGATTCAAGCATACAAGGAAAAGTTGTTAACGAATTAGTAGGTATATTTGGAGAAAATTTAGATATTTATGAAGAAATAACGCCAACGCAAGTACGAAAAATGAAATATTTGGAAATGTGTATAAAAGAGACTTTAAGATTGTATCCTGTAGTACCATTTTCATATCGACGTACAATAGAAGATGTTGAATTACCAGATGGCAGAATTATTCCAGAAGGAGTGGATGTATACATAGTCATGCCGGTTATTCATAAGGACCCTAAATACTTTCCACAACCGGATAAATTTATGCCAGACAGGCACACCAGTTCTATTCCAGCTTTAATACCTTTTTCATTAGGAAGTAGAAATTGTATTGGTCAGGTTTATGCCATGCAAGAAATAATAAATTGCAAAAGCACATAGTTAAGTATCCCTAGAGGGCCTTAATCAGGCCCTTAAAGCACAAATTTTAACAAACTGGTTTTAAATTCGTAATGCTGGTCAAAAACTGACCTAAAATCATGTGTCGCATGCTATAGGTACTATTATAAATAGTTGTAACATCGCTGTGACCTCTGACCTAGAGTTGACCTATTGACCTGAAGTTCAATAGGGTTGTGGCTGAGGTGCTATTGTGTCTGTACACCAAGTTTGACTGTTAAATTACGTGTCGCACAGCATGTACGCTGTAAAACTGCTCTTTCTTGCAATTAAGGTCCTGAATCAGGCCCTTAATGCACGAATTTTAACAAACCAGTTGTTAATTTGTAATGCTGGTTAAAAACTGACCTAAAATCATGTGTCGCATGCTATAGGTTCTATTATTAAAAGTTGTGAAATTGCTGTGACCTCTGACCTAGAGTTGACCTATTGACCTGAAATTCAATAGGGTTATGGCTGAGGTCATGTACTATCTGTATACCAAGTTTGGTTGTGATCGGTCCAGCCATTGCTGAGAAAAACCCGTACGGGCGGACGGACGGCCGGACGGCCGGACGGCCGGAGCACAATATTATCAAGTATCCTGAGGGATACTTAAAAATTATTGCGGCTTGTTTGTTGCTCAAATATAACTGGGAGACTGTGGAAGAAGCAGGATTAGAACCATTAATGCACCCGCTTCTAAGTCCGGATAACGGGATAAAGTTCAAAATCACAAACCGGTTTTCAAATTAAAGAAAACACATTAAAATTTTGCTCTTTATAATATCAAAATCTAAAAATTTGCTATGTTATAATGTAACCATTCTTTAAATAGACGCATCTAAATCTATTTACCAAAACTTGATTTAAAAAACTGAATAAAATGAAGTTTTGTTTTTAATACTAACTTGCTTTTAATCTTTCTTCAAATACTAGAAGCTGTTTGCAAAATCAAAATGTATACGCATGAGAAAGTATTTATATTTCTTTTACAAAAGGTTTATATTCTTTAATCAAAACGAAAAATGACAAGTACATAAATGAATTCGGAAACCAAGAATATAGGTAATACCAAAAATACAATGACAATGTTTTACTCACAGAGCCGTAAATGGTTACACACCTACGTTTACAGCATCATTTTTTACTTAAGATTGTTTTAAAAGTTGATTAATTCAAGTATAAATGCAGGATCTTTACAAGACTCCCATTAACTACATCTGTAAACCTATGGGAATTTTTATAGCATGAAATTGATTTTAAAAGTTGATTCAAAAATACATTAAGCACCGTAGATTACATTGGATTTTAAAGTAGAGACAGAAAGAATAACTCGGCTACAAAACAGAAACTTATATTACAGTTATTGATATTGTAATTGTAACAATCTGACTTAATCCCGGTTCAATATCGCCACCTTTTAATCTTCATTAAGGAATTCTCTCAAGAAGTTAAACTCTGCACAGCAATCCCAACCGCCCTGACAATTCTCATTAGTGTTTCGGATAACAGTGACATTCAGGATAGCTTCCTTCAACGCCGCCTCAGCTTCAGCACTCAACTGTAGATAATTAATTATAAAAATTATTATAATTGGCTAGATTTGGCTTTTGAAAACCAGATATTTACTTTACGAGCAAACTTTTTGGCTTTACCTGTTTGTTAACGCAGACATGAACCATTACTAATTTAGGCATTTTCAAGAATCCTCGTCGAACAGATAAATCTCCAATTGAACTCTGACCGCAGTACGCCATGTACACAAATCGTCTCAGGTCTAATAAACCGATTAAAATAAGATATAAACTCTATCGATAGTATAATGAACTTTAAATAATATGCTTACTGCTGAGGCGACGAATGCTCAGAGGTTCCCTTTCATTTGAAGCACTATCAGCTTCCGCATCTCCAAAGTTGTAACATCCCGTAAGTGCCTCCTCCCCCACCTGACTTCCTCTAAGAATCCCAACTTCCTCCAAATCTGGCATCCACTGACAAACCGCCTTCCAAATTTCATCCGTCATAATTCCCTTAAACACCTTCAGATTCGGCATCCAATCCCCCAAAAACTGAATCGTTTCGAGGCTCAGGTTACATTCCAAATGGAGTTCAGTCATGTGCTCCAACTGAAGTCTGAGGCGTATGTCTTGTCCCGTTCCATTCAGCAAATCCTCCCTGCTTGGTCGATACCGATCTCGAAACCAGGTAACACGTGGTACCCACCTCCCCGGAAAGTACAATTGTTCCATGTGGTTCGCCATAGAGGCACAGAATCTGTCTATGCGGAGCACCTTCAGATTTGGCGTCTGTTCCAGAAAGTTAAAGCTAGCAACCAAATTCCCGTAAAGATGTAACTCCTCCATAACTGGCATCACCACAGGAAACAAAGGCTGCTCATTCGGAAATACGTCGTGAATCGGTGCACGAAATACCTTCAGAGTTTTCAGGGTGCTGCTAAAGAGGTGAATCAAAGGCTGAAAAACTTCGGTGAGGTCGGCAAAACTAGCGCTGTCAAAATCTTGTGGATTGATGGGATTATAAGTTTCCAAAGTAAGCGTAAGAAGTTCCAGAAGCAAGCGGAAGGGACTCGTATTCCAAACATGCAGTAAAATAGGAACGCCTTCCTCATCATTTCGAAAAAACCGAGACTCCAAAGCGTCCAGCTTTTTCATTGCAAAATATTCTTTTGCTGTACAAAAATAAGCAACTACAAAATCAGAAAGATTGTACACCCGATAGTTGTAACTACGAATAGCCAACTTCTCCAACTGGTTGCAGCACTGCATCATCTCAATGAACCCCATTGGAACCTGCCCAGAAATATCCAGTTCTCTGACATGAGGAACTAGTGTCATCCCTACATCTTCTAGGTTGAGGTTCATTGTCTGTATGAGACGCCGATTGTTAACGAGCGACACATTGTTAACAAAGCCAAGTTTCTCAAGAAAGATTCTTCTAAAGTGCAGTTCACTAAAGCAACACTCAGCAATGGCAAAGGACTTCAACTGATGCTGTCCATTGTTTAAAAAATTCCACAAGTTTGTATCTCCAAGTCGTCCTGTTGAAGAAAGCGATAGGCAACTTGGAACTCTGATCCCAAAGTCAATGTCAAAGAGTACCAGCTTGGCAAATGGCTTCTGCTGAAACTGGAGGGGATCTTGAGAAGTTGTCATAAATTCCAAGTACTTGTTCACCGGAAGATAATTGCCCGGGGGTTGAAGAATGCTCTGACTTCGAGTTCGGATTGACCTCTCGGGTGGACCTAATCGCAAGGGAGCCACTTTCCTCCAGACCTTCTGACTACTCTCACTCCACGTTTTGCACACCAACCGGAAGTTCTTCAGATCCTTTACTGTTACAGTAGACTCCATGAAGCTGAACACATTGTCCATTACCTACAAATCCATAAATCCTCATAAAAATTCCCAAAATAAAAGTTTATTTTCAGTTTTAGTTAACTTACCAACGAGTTAAGCAGTGGGTGCTCTTGATTCCCTTGTTCCTGGACATTGCCTCCCTCCGGGATTTGATTCTGGACCCCTTCCGCCATCTCAATCACCTTTATCTGATCAAACTATTCATCAATCAAATATTTACCTTGGAAGATCAATAAAACAATCAACACGCTTTAATTTCAATTTTTACTAAAAAAAACGCTTACCAGTTAATCTGTCAAATGTTCACGTTATGCACCAGCACAACTTAAAACCGTCACTCAACCGCAATTAATTAATGCTAATCAAACCAACCACCACCTAACCAACTAATCTGTCTTGAAGAAATTCGGCAGCAAATGCTGAGGATAAACGTAAGTTACGTAACACACAGACAGACCGACACACGCACTCTTAATTGCGAAATTGCTAGAGCTACTCAGCTGGCTGCTGGACAGATACACAAAAACTGCAACAAGTTTCAACTCCGCTTCTATTTCTCCATCATCGCGGTGCTCTTTTTGTGAGTTCAACAGGTGGAAATGCTGATGAAAATCCAACAAGTTTCTGCCGAATTTCTTGTGAAAGATTAAAAAGTTAGGTTGTGAGGTTGGATTTAATTAATAATTAATTGTGATTGAGTGACAGTTTAAAGCTCAAGGTTTTGCTGAAAGGTGTAGGTGGTGCCGTTGCATAAGAGGTGAACATTTGACAGATTATCAGGTGAGCGGAGAGCGTTAAATTTTAATTTAATTTAGGGATTAAAAACTGGCTCTAAAACCTGGGTGTCTTTGTTTTTTTTACCTTATTTTGGTTTTAATTTATTGATTGATGATTAGTTTGATAAGGTGACGTGATTGAGATGGCGGAAGGGGTCCAGAATCAAATCCCGGAGGAAGGCAATGTCCAGGGACAGCGGGATCAAGAGAACCCACTGCTTAATTCGTTGGTAAGTTAACTGAAACTGAAAATAAAACTTTCCTGTTAGGAATGCGTGCAATTTAAATGAGGATTTATGGTTTTGTAGGTAATGGATAACGTGTTCAGCTTCATGGAGTCTACTGAAACAGTTAAGGATCTAAAGAACTTCCGGTTGGTGTGCAAAACGTGGAGTGACAGCAGTCAGAAGGTCTGGAGGAAAGTGGCTCCCTTGCGATTAGGTCCACCCGAGAGGTCAATCAAAACTAGGAGTCAGAGCCTTCCTGGCGCTCAACCACCACCTGGCAATTATCTTCCGGTGAATAAGTACTTGGAATTTATGACTGGTTCTCAAGATCCCCTCCAGTTTCAGCAGAAGCCATTTGCAAAGTTGGTACTCGTTGGAATTGACTTTACCATGAGCGTTCCAAGTTGCCTAAAGCTTTCTTCAACACGAGGACTTGGAGATACCAACTTGTGGAATTATTTGAACAATGGAGAAAATCAAGTGAAGTGGTTTGGCATTAATGAATGCTGCTCCAGTGAACTGGACTTTGCAAGAATGTTTCTTGATAAACTTGGCTTTGTTAACAATGTGACGCTCGTTAACAATCGGGAGAGGAGTCTCGTACAGAGAGCAAACCTAGATGAGATCACACATGCTTCCCTTGTCAGAGAACTGGATATTTGTGGGGAGGTTCCAATGAACTTTTTTGAGATGATACAGCGCTGCAGCATGTTGGAGAAGTTGACTCTACGTTGTAATTACAACTTTGGGAGCTGCAATCTTGGGTATTTAGTAGTTGCTTTTCAGAGTACGAGTAGATATCATACAATGAAAAAGCTGGATGCTTTGGAGTCACGGTTTTTTAAAAATGATATGCAAGACGTGGCTTTCTTAGTACATTTTTGGAATATATTAAATGGTATTCGCTTTCCCCTGGAGCTTCTAACTCTTACTTTGGAAACTTACAAGTACTCCCATCGACAACGTTTTGACAGCACTAGTATTGTAGACCTCACCGAAGTTTTTCAGCCTTTGATGCGGCTGTTTAGCAGCACCCTGAAAACTCTGAAGGTGTTTCGTGCACCGATTCACAACGTGTTTCCGAACGAGCAGCCATTGTTTCCTGTGGTGATGCCAACTTTGGAGGAGTTACACCTTTACGGGAATTTGGTTTCTAGCTTTGACTTTCTGGAACAGACGCCAAATTTGAAGGTGCTCCGAATAGACAGACAGTGTGCTTCCATGGCAAACCACATGGAACAACTGTACTTTCCGGCAAGATCGATGGAAAAGATTAGTTGGTTTCGAGAGCGGTATCGGCCAAACAGGGAGGATTTGCTGAATGGGACGGGACAAGATATACGACTCAGACTTCAGTTGGAACACATGACCGAACTCCATTTGGAATGTAACTTGAGCCCCGAAACGATTCAGTGTTTGGGGAATTGGATGCCGAATCTGAAGTTGTTTAAGGCAATTATGACGGATGAAATTTGGAAGGCAGTTTGTGAGTGGATGCCAGATTTGGAGGAGGTTGGGATTCTTAGGGGGAGTCAGGTGGGGGAGGAGGCACTTACAGGATGTTACAACTTTGGAGATGCGGAAGCTGATAGTGCTTCAAATGAAAGGGAACCTTTGAGCATTCTTCGCCTCAGTAGTAAGCATTTTAAAAGTTTATTATACTGTCGATAAAGTTTATTTGTTAGGTATTAAGTACGATCTGAGAAATGACTTATTTTAATCGGTTTATTAGACCTGAGACGATTTGTGTACATGGCGTACTGCGGTCAGAGTTCAATTGGGAATTTATCTGTTCGACGAGGATTCTTGGAAATGCCTAAATTAGGAATGGTTCATGTCTGCGTAAACAAACAGGTAAAGCTATAAAATGTGTTCATTGTTAAGGCAATCTAGCTAATTATAATATTTTTAAAACTTAATCTAGCTGAGTGCTGAGGCTGAGGCAGCATTGAAGGAAGCTATCCTGAATGTCACCATTATCCGAAACACTAATGAGACATGTCAGGGTGGATGGGATTGCTGTGGAGAATCTAACTTCTTAAGAGAATTCCTGAATGAAGATTAAAAACGAAGGCAGTGATTTTGAACCGGGATTACCTAAATTACATAACAATTTATCAGATTTTTACAATTTCTGTAAAGGATTATTCTAATTTGTTGTTCCACTTAGAAATAAAGTAAGGCTTTCACTACTTTGCTACATGTGGGCATCTTGCTTACTTTATTCCTGATTTTCTATGACGTACATTTCTATAAATATTATAAACATTTAAGTAGTGGTAGCAGTAGTTTTAGTTATTATAGTAGCAATTAAAAACAATAAGGTTATAAATCCATGTAAACCTTCTTTTAGATATATATCAGTTCAGCAAATTACTTTAATACAAAAATACCTTAAAGATGATTGGTTGTAATTTTTTAAGAAATGTCATTTATTGTTCCTGGCTTTAGGTCTTGCTTCTTACTGGTATCAAATTTGCATTTTCAACATAAAACAAACTTGAAAGATAAAGATAAAATGTTAGTGGTGCATAATTTGTTTAATAATTTGAATCTAAATGGTAAATCCTACGATTAATAATTTATTAAATTAAAGTAATTCAGTCTTAGATTGTGAAGTGAAGGATAAACTGAATGATTTCCGTTTTCTTAAATTATTCACTATATATTTATAACAGTATTCCTCCAACCGTTCTAGTAACCAATGTATTGTAAAATGTGAATTTAGTTTCCTTCTTTAGAATAAACGAACCTCCTCCGCACATTAGTGAAATTGGTTTCATTGCACGTAGCGATCTCCAGTGTATTTTAAACTCCCCTTAAGACAATGTAAATCAAAAAATATGTTTAGACAAGGAGAAACGCAAAGGCATTATAAAAACAAAAACATAAAATTTAGGCATACAAGGCTTATGAAACCAAACTAAACATACATGACGCAAGAAAAATAATATCATCAATACTGGCTTTCTTATGACGTACTTAGCAAATAATTTTCTATAAATACTATAAAACATATGAGTATTGGTAGAAGTTAATATAAAAGCAATTAAAACAATCTGATTATCCATATAAACGTTCTTTTAGATATATACCAGTTTAGTAAACTACTTTGTTTTAATACAAAAATATCTTATTGAAGATGATTGGTTGTGAGTTTTTAAAATGTCATTGCTATCTTTAGGCTAACGCGTTAAAATTTTTAATCACATTGTCTAACCTGCAGCCTAAACAAGCATAAAAATAGAGCAAGCTTATTCGTTCTTAAAGCATAAAAATGGTTGTTAATATTTCATAATATTCGTTGTACTAAAGTTGGTTAAAATATAACTAAAAGGCAAATTCTGGAGTATCAAAATACGTTCTTGAATCATTAGTACTAAGTTTTCCCTTGCCGTAGACAACGGGTATTTAGGTACTATCCGTCCTTCTCCAATGATGGAACGATAGTCCAGCTATTTCGTTCCATGTGCACACTTTTGTAAGTGAATATATGTATTGCAATGTTTGATTAACTGTTATTTTAAATAAAGAAAGCATAATCGCGTGATATTTGAAGCTTTTTATTAAACCATTTAGGTGCACAAAATACTAAGTTTTGTATTTCATGTTCCGACTATAAACCGATAAATATTTATAGACAAGGAGAAATAACATGCGATTATAAAAACAAAAGCATCCCTTTATTTAGGCATACAAGACTTATGAAACCAGACAGACCATGTATGATGCAGAAATATGTGAATATATAAATTGCAATGTATGATTAGGTAACTGTTATTTTGAATAAAGCAATCATTATCGCGTGCAATTTGGCGGACTTCTATTAAACCTCATATTAGATATAGGTGCACAAAGTACAAGGTTTTGTATATTATGTTCCGACTAAAAACCGAAAAATATTTTTGGACAAGGAGAAATAACGAGTTATTATAAAAACAAAAACATCACTTTATTTAGATAAAAAGCTTAAGAAACCAAACTTATGTTTCATAACGTACGTTATTCTTAAGTGGGTTAAAGTTTCACTCAAAGCAAATTTTAGGGTTATCAATTTTTGAATCATTAGTATTAAGTGTTCCCTTGCTAAGTGCATTCATTTTTGCAGATAATATCTTATAAACAACAACAGCTTTTAATACTTTCAACAAGTTCCTTCAAAAAAAGTAATTGAATTCAATTAATTTAAAAACTGCATTCCCGGCAGTTAGCAGAAAGGTTATGTTTACAATATTGGAATAAATTTAGTCAAATTTTAATTTAAGAGTTCATTCATAGTGAGTTTAAACAATCGAGACTTGTATGATCACAAGTGCGTAGGACAAAAAATCTTAAATATAATTCTTTGAAAAATTCCTTTCAATTTGCTGCAAGAAACGTATTAAGCTAAAGATTTATAAGTTACAGAAAAATGTTGCAGCGTCAAAATTTTCAAGACCTCGGTAGCTTGATGTACATTAAGAGTTACTATAGATGGGCCGCATGGTTTGGATGCTCTCCCTATCAAATTGTATTTCTGAACAACCGAAAACCTGAACTCCAGAAATTCAAAATGTTGCGCTACATTACGCTGGTATGTGTACATAAATTAGGTTTTATGCGAAAGTAATGACTAGTAATTAACATATACGGTTTTTTATTAAGATCTTCTACGTCTTGATAGCCTTGTTAGCGCATCTACAGGACTTAATCTTTTTGTATCGGACCGTACGGCGCTTCTATTTCAACCAATTGCAGTCCAAACCTACGTTTAATATTTTAAATCCTTCCGCTATAATCACGCGCTGGGTTTATCTGGGAATTGTAACTTATATACTCAATTCAGATACAAACATTCTATAGTAGAGTACCTTGGAGGGGTTCAAAGACTCCAGAAGCTTGTCTCCATTGGCAAAGATTTTGGGACTCATGAGGTAAGCAAAATTTAATCGAAAATCGTCGTATGCTGATTTATTTAATAAAACCTATAACATTTACAGACCCGGTTTGCCTGTGGAATCTGGAATATTGCTCTTTTAACAATGGGAGTGACAGGAATGTTTTTTCGAATAATTTCTCACGGGGTTGATATAACATGGTTACTAGTTATCATTTCGAATAAAAATTACAAAATTGCAGGAATAGAGTGGTTACCTAACTCCCCATTAACGCAGTATTTATCTTTAGCTATATATATTTTTGGGCATGCTGCTTTAAACCTAAAACAGTTATATGCTAACGCTTTTGTACTAAGCATGATTTTGCAATTTTGTGTACTTGCCGACCGTTTTATTGAAGTGGCGCAACACTGATAGTTCAATCAGTTTCTGAGGGAAGTGTAACTGAATACAAAAGATTTCGACAAAAGCTTAAAATCCTGATGCGGTTGTTACAAAAATTTGACAAGTTGTTCGGAACGACTGTTTATCTAAGCATTTGGTATTTAGTTATACATACATCCTATCTGTTTGCCAATCATCTTATGCAAATTGAAAATGTGTACAGCTACCCGCAGTGCTCTTGATAGCTGCGTCGTCCGTGTCAATTCTGTATTTTGGGTTACGCTTTTCACAAAAGGTAAGTTTTTCAAACTGGATACCCAAGTACAGTTTACCTTCTCAGGTAATGTCAAATGATTTTTCTCAGATGTCCAGATTAACCAACGCTGTGCTTATTATAAGCTCCAGAGCTCAACTAAGCTCAAATAAAATTCTCCTTGCATTTTACTGGCATCAAACTCGCATTTTTAACATTAGAGCGAAGTCACTCAAAATAACTCCTGGTTCTTGTCAATTGGTAAGATGTTTACGAAATCAAAATATTTTGCTAATAATCTAATCTAATGTCTAAGTCATTTAAATTTTGTAGATTATAGCAATTTCAATGGGCTTTATACTTGGACTGATTACGGAACTTGATACTTCTAAAACTACACAATGTGCAGTTTAAAGTGACACAGCTTGATTTGCACCTTAAAAAGCATCAGTGTTTGGAGTTTCAAAACTACGTGCAAATGCACTGTAAAAATAAAATAAGATTAGTATCTTCAGGAAAAATCTGTTGTAGCAAGAGGTTTTGTTTTTGAATTATTTACGCACATGTAAAGTACATAGAGTATAAACCAATCCGCAAGCAAGATAACAATGTAAGTGGTGCTTTATTTGTGTATTCATTTTCAATTAAGTTGTTGATCGTACGATTAGTAATGTAGCTTATGTAATTACAATTAAATTTAATATGTGAATTACAAATTTGATATTTTTGTTTTGTTTAATTATTCACTGTAACAATATGCTTATAACAGTATTCCCTCAACGGTTCTGGTTACCAATGTATTGTAAAAAGTGGACTTTGTTTCTTTCTTTAAAATAAACGAGCCTCCGCACATTAGTGAAATTGGTTTCATTGCGCGCAACATTCTCCACTGTATTTTTAACTCTCTTTTAGATTGCATGGTAATATATAATTTATATTTTTGTCTTATTAGCAACTCCTTTGTATCCTCATGGCTACCCATTATATACGGAAACATCAAATAAACGGTAACAAGATACACAATACCCACAACTGGAATTAGCCATGCCACGTATAGGGGAATTTTGCCTTTTAAAACGTACTTGACACTAACTACGTTGCACAAAACAATTGTAACAAAAAAACTACCGATAAAAAGTCGAATCCATTCTGATAGACATGCTTCCCACGTACGAAGCGTAATCTGATAACGCCAATACCACCGGAAGAATTGGTGACTGGAAATACGTTTTAAACGATTAATAAATTTTGTTTGCAGTTCAAGCCACATAAATACAGTTATAATTAGCACTGTATACAAACGACATGCTTCTGTTACGTTGCAATAAGCAAAACATAAACGCACTGTAAAGGCAATTATGTCAGATATTTTGCAAGACAATTCTAATGTACAAATGTTGGGTTTTATATAATAAGTGTATACATTTAAATAAGGATCTATTTGAGCTATAATAGCTCCAGGTGGAAATAAACAAGCGATTATAAACGCTATACGAACCACTTGGTGTAGAAAAGCACTGATACGTTGAAATTTGTCTTGTTGTTTGGTTGAAAGTTTACGGTGTTGACTGGAGTTGAATTTTCGAATTAGAAGGTTCATACGGTTGAAAGCAAGAACCAAATCGTCTATGTGTATAATCATAAAGTAACTACAGCTGAAAACAAGTACTGCAATTGGTAGTAGAATTATAGCAAACATTACGTTGATTAAAGAAAACTGTCGAGCGTTAAGAATCGTAAAAACACATGAAGTTATTCCAACACCCACACCAATTCCAAACACGTTGAAGATCCATGGCCAATACTTAGGATTGCGGTGACCGCCAGGACGGCGATAAAAAAAGCGTGTTTTTGGATTGCAGTTTAAAACAATTTCAAACAGACGTTTAAACGTTTGCTGGCAATATAAAAAGGTTTCTGTACAATAAATGTGTTGAGTCAATCTTAACATGATTTATATATATTTTTCAAGCCTTTTTGAATGCGAAAGAACACGAAAGTCTATATTACACCCAATAGTCTAAAGTTTAGTGATGAACTACTTTCCAAATTCTGATTTGTGATGTGTCTAATTGTAATGTGTGATTGTTATAATCTTGCTGCCAATTCAAATTTATTATTTCTGTGTGCCTTGACAAATAAGCTGTACTGACGTTTGGCTATATTGCTGACAAAGAAAAATTTTTAGGTTTTATAGCCATTCTATAGATACGCAACTTTTTCTATTAAATATTTAACAGTAATAAAGTGGCAATTTTTTTCACTCAAGCTTATAGATTTTTAGTTATTGATGTCAGATATATTAGATAAGTTAAGTGGAGTAGTGAGTTTTTATGAAAATCATAAGTACATGAGTGGGCAGGACAAGCCAACCGAAAGCGATATTCGCTTGATGCTTTGATAAATAGTTAAAGGAAATTACGTCAAGCTTTTGAAAGTGGGAACTTTGTTTTTTATTGCTATATATATTGCCGGAGTTAACCCCTATAGTTTTGGTTACGTAATGTATGACTAGGGAAAGTGGTAGGTGGTGGACAAGCGATGATGTTTAATGAATTATTTAAACGTGTCAATTTATTTCTACTTGGCAAATGGATTTCACATTATGAATTCTGACTTTGGCTAAATTCTGTGGTCAAGTTATATAACATATTAGCCCCTCGTAGAGTAAAGTTCAGCATTAGATATTATTTTAATGAACTAGCAGAGAAACATATGGTGTTCATTAAAAACTGAATACTTAATAGGTTTGCAAAGCCTGGTATAGAAGTACGATACCCATAGAGAAATCGATTGCTGAGAATACGTTTTAACTGAATTGCAAATGTTGCTTAAAACGTAAAAGTAAAAAGTTACATAACAAATTGTCATTAGAGCAATTTCTGTAAAGTTACAACATCACGAAAATATGAAATTGTGAAACGCAATGCGCGTTGCCCAAATCAAACTACTTGCTCTGTTGAGGCAAATGCGTGTTAGGAATTAGTAGTTTTAACCAAATTACGAAATGGTGCTTGTTATTCATCATAATACCAAGATATACATTCATTATTGCCTATTCCTTAGACTGAAGCTGCACAATAAAGTACGTGATAAGAATACTGGCCAACTGTAAAAAAATATGATTTCATGAATAGAATCATGCACTGATGAATGAATTATAATCAAAGCACTGCATAACCATTCATTAGTCCATTTACCGATCCAAGAAGCGTGTAGTTAATAGTTACCAGTCCAGAATTTGCAATGCCAACAGAATCGTTTGAAATTGAATCCAGTAGTAATGTGACTCGGGTAGAACTTAAGGTTATATGTTCTTCGTTAGAATGAAGCCATTCCTTAAACCGACGCATCTAAACCCATCAACAAAAAACTTTACTCAACACATGATAAAATTGCATTTGAAACTAATGGTTTGATTCCAACCTTTCTGCAAATATTAGCAGCTGTTTGTAAAATCAAAATGTATACGCAATAGAAAGATAGTATAATAATGCCGTTGGAGATTCCACCAAGCAACAACACGTCCTTGAAACTCAGCGCGTACATAAAGAGTCCCTCTCCAATAAACGGAATAATAACTTGACCAAACGAGTCATTAAGAAGTTGTGACAATTTGCATAAAAATTTGTATCGTTGTAGAATTAGGCTAAATCGGTCCTTTCTAGATTCGTTTGTACGAGTTGATACAAGTGACGTTGAATTCAACAGTACTTCAAACTCCTTAGCTTGACTCCACAATGTCAACACAACCATTAGCAAGCCTGTATCAACAAATGTTCCCACTATGTACCTGCAGGCTAACAGGATAGCTGTCAGTGTAACAGACATAGCTTCTAAAACATAATCTGATGTTTCAACACTGGAATTTGAACGATTTGCAGAGACAAACAAAAATTTGGAATCGGCGACCATTCTTTGGTACCACAAACTCCAAAATCCATTTTCAGCATAAGTCCCTTTGAAACTGAATTCAACTGAAAATTCTCCAAGCTCGTTCGAAATTGGGGTAAATAGCCGGTATATAAATAGAAACAACTGGTAAATGAATATGCTCCAAATTAAACGCTTGAATGTAAGCTGCTATAAAAAAATACATTAGAGGAATAATGCTAACTTCATACAAATTTTTAAACTGTTAAGTTACCTTGTTCTTTCTGTAGCCATTTGTGCCATTTTTTAACCTGTCCTGTTCAAGAAAATTTAGAATCTGCAGAAAAATTTCTCGTTTTTTCCAAAAGCAGCTCATTGCAATAAATTTGTACAAGATTCGAAAACTGTTATAAAATAGTTTGAAGTAGGTAATAGGGGAGCTAGGGTTCATTCTCTGGATGTCATGCCGTAAATAAGTGAAGTAAACGTACAAACCGCACACATGGTTTATACCACACAGAACCTGAACAATGAACATGCAACATTTCACATTTAAAAGAAACCATTTCAAGACTTTTTAGAGAATCTATTTTGTACCTTCTGTATACGCCAGCCAGACAATATAAACATCCCATTTTCGGTGCGTCTGAACCGATATGGAACATAGCACAAATAATAGCAAAGAAAAATATACTGGTAAATAAAACTGGTGGGCATAATATTCAGATAACTCTTGTGACAGGTTTTATAGTCAGATTCAACAAAGAAGGAAACTTAAATTGTCTGAGTAAAATCAATTTCTACATATAACTGTCGCAAAGCAATTAAATATCATCCGATGATTATACATTTGACCAACGCCTAGACAAAGTTTGTTTTAATAATTTGCACAAGTTTCAGTTTAGTTTACTTTAACAAACAATTGAAATAAGTAAATACATTTTGGAACACATTTAGAAGTACTGGAAAAGTTTGAGAATGTATCCTATCCTTCATTTAGCTGATTGATTGCAATGTTAGGTGGATTTATAAAACCACATTAAGCGTTAAAAGTCAAAATATCGAAACATGTTTTTGTCACTTAAGTACTTTTATTACAATTAGATTACATTAATTGGTCAAAATTAATGTAAAAATTGATCATATATGGAAATATAATACCATGGAGCTACTATATATCAGGTTTGAACTCAATTTTTAACGAGTATTTAAGTTAATTGCTTAAAAATACAATTTTAGGTATTCATAGCCTTTCAGTTTGAATCACTGATTATAACTGTTTTATGTGGCGCAGAGGTCAGGTCAAACTTTAAATTTAGTCACTGATGAATTCCCTAAAATCATAAGTCACTTTTGGCCTACTAGAATGTGTGTAGTCTGTGGGTCCGGGAGATGGTACATAAAGGCAGTATGCCTACTTGGGTCCGGGAGATTGGTACTACTACCACTGCTGCTGCTGGTACACTCTTCCCCAAGAGTTGGTGATGCTGCTGAAGTGCGGCTGCTGCGGCTAAACCATGCCGTGAAACCCAAGTGCTTCAACGACCAATATCGCACAATCCCGCAAGCCCCTCGCCCAAACCCCAATGCCAATACTATCGCTGCGCCTAGACGTCACCCCTATAGCTATCCTAGCTGGCTGGCACGCCGCTCGGTCGCCCAATAGTTGACAAGCTAGCTGGACTCACTTCGCCCCAAATCCCCAAAATCCTCAGGAAAATCCCCCAACAATGTTTCCACCTCCAAATCACCTCCAAAATGCCCTAATGCAAACTGATGTGATGACCTTAACCACAAATGATGGTGGGCAACAGGAGTTAATTGATGAAATGGCTAACACCCAATGATAACTGCACCCAACGTAACCGCAAATGAACCACAAACCACACACAAGATATTTTGAGATAAACTGTCAAAACTCAGATAATTTTATTTATTTAATGACTGGTTAATCACTGGTAGAATTTAGGTATTTAAAATATTTAAGGTAAAAGAAAACTATGAGGAAAGATTGCTACGAATTATAGGCCTTTATTTTTTGGCCAGTAAAATTACTACGTGCTCTGCTCTGCTTCAAGTGCTATAAGTGAGTGTGTGGAGAAGACGAAAGATGCTCGCTTCCCCAAAAAGTACATACATATAAAAAAACCAATTGTATAATTATAGAGCACGAAACTATATACCACAAAATGACATTATATTAGCTTCCAGAAGGATCTGGAAGCTTCCGTAGATAAACTTTACACATAAAACCTCAAAAAATACATAAAAAGGTACAAAGACAGTTTTCTATACACAAAAAGGTATTCTGGACTTTTTTACAAATACAATTTTACGTGAGATGCCTCTCACCGTTACAAACACTCCCCCCCATTGACCGGAAGTGTCAATCAAAAACTGATACACGGTTAAAACATACTATTACTATATCATAAAAATTCTAAAATTGAAAAGAGATACTCAGTGCAGGACGAATAGGAAAGATTAGAAATACTCCGGGGTGCACAGCTAAGTGCGTTTGACAGAGAACTGCCCACGGAGGTGCCAAGTTCAGAGAAACCCACTTCAACACTGCCATCGGGTTTTACGCCAATGCAACTTTTCCAAGTGGGTGTAAAGAAAAGAAAGAATCCTGCACCTCGTACCATGCTACTATTAACATAAAAAATCAACTTAATTCAATCAAAATCATTAATTCAAAAATGAAAAGTAAAATCGAAAATTAAAAATCAAACTTTTTCCGTGTCAACATTCACAAGGGGTACCAATTTCTGAATAGGACGATCCAATATGCCAGTACCCGTTTTCACGCTAACTCTTCTTACAAGGCCGTCTTCACTTATTGTCAGCCCTTCTATCCGCCCCATTTTCCATTGACCAGGCGACGACTCCTCGATGACCAATACTAAATCTCCAACCTTGACGCTCTCAGACTCCCACTTCCACTTGTTGCGCTGCTGCAGAGTATTCAAATACTCAGAACTCCATCGATTGCAAAACTGTCGAATCCTTTGCTGTTGCACCTGGTACAGGTTGAGCCGATTCGTGGCTATTCCATCCAAGTTGGTTGATGGTACAGCAGTTAAAGCTTCCCCAACTAAGAAGTGTCCATCTCCCGGATCCGATGATAGCGCGTACTGGGGCCGGGAGTTTAGACCAGCTTCTTTTTGATACAAACTAGTTGGAAATGGTGGTAGTCCTGGCCTTGACAGCCATGCTGGCCGCTTCCACCAAAAGCTGCTTTCCATTAGTTCCCGTGCAGCAACACTACGAGACCCCAAGTCGCCTTGTCTCCAGCTCTCTACACTTGTCAGCTTCTGGATTCGGGAGACACGATTACTCAAACCTATTTTCCATCGGTGGGGCTCCACTTGTATCCACTTCAGCGTGATGGTGGGGTCCGTCCACAGAAATACAGTACCACACAAAATAAGGCACTCCACCACCCGCTTCATCAACTTTGTCAACATCACCGCCGTCTCTGGTCCTAACCTTCGTAGTGTCACCAATTTCACTGGCACTACCTTTTTCTTACTTGTCATATAACTGACATTCATGGGTCCATCCCCACTAAGGGTTCTAATCCAAATATTTGCCCCTATGGCACGTTCACTCGCACAACTTGACCCATGAACTTCATATTTTTCCCAAATTAATTTTTGTCGCGGAATCTCAAGTTTTTTTTGAAGGTCCAGCTCCGTCCGATAGTCATTCCACTTTTTTAAAACATTGTCAGGTACACGCTCATCCCAACCACTCTCTAACTTCCACAGATTCCGTAGCACCGTCTTTGCACGCACCGAAACATATGAATTTAACCCAAGGGGGTCGAATACTCTGACAGCCTTTGACAACAGTTTCCGTTTAATGAATTCACAATCATCACTGAACTCAATCCCCTTCAATTTAAACACTTCCCCTTGAGAATGCCACTGAACCCCCAAGGCTTTAACTGTATCCTCTTCATTAAATGATTGCGGTTCACCATGCTGTAGCTCCCTTGGAATGGCTGCTTGCATTGTCGGACTGTTGGAAGTCCACTTCCTCAACTCCAAACCTGCCGTTGTTGCTGGTGTTGTGAGCTCATGATACAACTCTACTGCTCCCTCAGCTGATTTGACTGATGCTAATGCATCTTCCACATTCTCTACTTGAAGAAAATGCTGAGGAGCTGCGTTGAGGGTGCCTCCCAGAAGTGGTTTATCCCAAAAATGCTGCTTACATGCAGCTTCTCCTGCACTTGCTTTTCGAACTTCTGGAACCTCATCACTTTCACCAAACTTCCGCTCAATATCCAAACAAGGATCACTGGTGGTGTGGTAACTTGTCATCTCCCGAACCCGCTTCTCAGGACAAGTCCCACCAACCAGCCACCCAAAAATACTTTCATGCGCTGTCGGCGCATCCATCTCGTTACACTGCCTCTTATGTTGTAGAAAAACACTGTCGAAGTGCTTTATCCCCAGAATCAAATCACATCTGGCTGGCTTGTCCCATGATGGGTCTGCTAACTCCAGCCCTTCCAGATGAGCCCAATCGCTTTTCACAGGTACTTTTGGCAGGTAACCAGTAACTTTCTCCATAACATGACATCTTGCAGTAACCCTCACGCTACTGCCAAAGCGGCTCTCGAGTGCTACCTCCACAATTCCACTTGTGTAGCCTCCGTCGGCTTCCGCAACACCCCTAACTGCCACTTTGTCGGACTGCTTCCTCAAACCCAAGCTATCGATGACCTCCTCTGAGATCAAATCAGATCCCGAACCCGGATCCACCAAAACTCTATAAGGTTGAGGATTCCCAAATTTGTCCCGAACGTTGACGATAGCCGTCATCAGCACCATATCTGGCTCTACTACTGCATGATAACTCGCCACTACCGCCTCATCCTGCTTCCCCTCTCCGCTACCGTTGCCCAAAGTGCCCGATGCACTAGCTGCTGGTGCGGTTGGTATGGGAGCAGTCTTCTCTTGGTCCAAATGTAGAAGGGTATGATGCCCTCCTCTACATTTCCTGCAGGACCCTTTCCAATTACAATTCCTCGAAAAGTGCTTACCCAAGCACACAAAACAAAGTCCCAGGTTTTTCACGATTTCTCGGCGCTCCGGATTAGGTTTCCTCATCAGCTCTTCACACCTGAAAACAGGATGCCCATTGCCACAAACTGGACACACGTTGCTCCCTAAAGATGCCGTATGCACCTTCACTGGACGCTGCTGCCCCTTCATATCTGCTTTCCTGTCCTCACTTTCACTAACTGACTTCAACCCCCGAACATGAGCCCGCAGAAATGTCAACAATTCATCATAAGTTGGTACCTTTGTACCGGTCATCCTAATCGCCCATTCACGTCTTGTTGCACTGTCCAATTTGCTACTCACAAGCACAACAAGTAAATCATCCCACTGGTCAACTGGGCGCTTTAGCACTTTCAGAGCCCTCGTAGTCTCATCAAAAACGTCTATTAAACTTTGAAGTTCCGTAGCACTTTCCTCCTTTATGAACCTGGCTGTGATAAGCTTCTTCACCAGCGCAAACACGATTTCACGCTGGTTATCGTACCTCTCCTCTAACAGTTTCCATGCTGTTGAATAGTTTGCGTCTGTGGTTGCAAACGACCGAATTAAATCCGCAGGTTCCCTTTCAAGGGCAGATTTGAGGTACTGGAGCTTCTGTGCTCCACTTAGAGTTGCATTGCCTGATACTGCTGCACAAAATAAATCCTTGAAAGATGTCCACTCCACAATTTCACCACTAAACTTTGGTAACTGAATAGCTGGAAGCTTGATGTTGGCTACTACTGGTGCGGATGAGGGAGGCTTTCCAGCTGATGGATCTAAAGACTCAATAATAGGTCGGAGGATACTCACTGCTTCTAAGTAGGTGTCATCCCCTTTACCCCCTCTGCAAACTGCACTTTTAGAGCAGCATCGTCCACACAAGTCTTAATTAGCCGCACTTGCACTTCTTCAAAATCGCTGTAGGTTTTGTCCAGCATCTTCATCAACTGAACAGCATGATGATAATCTAGTGGAGTGGTGGCATGTTCAATCACCCTCTTGTGATAACGATTTAATTTGCCTAAATGGCTTGACCTAATTTGTGCATCACCCATTTTTACAGTTACTGGCAACAACAACTCACAAGAAATCACAAGCTTCACTCCAAGTTCACTCAAAAAGTCACATAAAATCCAATTAAAATCACAGTTTAAAATGTCAATTAAAATGTTCAGCCAATTAAATGTTCACAATTAAAACTCACCACAAGTTTATAAAATGTTCACACTAAAAACCTCACCACAAGTTCTTTAAAAATATCACCAAAAATCCAATTTTGGGCCAAACGACACAAAACCACAACCTACTGCCTACACTTAAAATTCCGGTTCTCAATTAATTGGTAGTTAGTCCGTCAATTATCACAATTATCCGGTTCGAAGGACCATGTTTTATGTGGCGCAGAGGTCAGGTCAAACTTTAAATTTAGTCACTGATGAATTCCCTAAAATCATAAGTCACTTTTGGCCTACTAGAATGTGTGTAGTCTGTGGGTCCGGGAGTTGGTACATAGTGGTAGTATGCCTACTTGGATCCGGGAGATTGGTACTACTACTACTGCTGCTGCTGGTACACTCTATCCCAAGAGTTGGTGATGCTGTTGAAGTGCGGATGCTGCGGCTAAACCATGCCGTGAAACCCAAGTGCTTCAACGACCAATATCGCACAATCCCGCAAGCCCCTCGCCCAAACCCCAATGCCAATACTATCGCTGCGCCTAGACGTCACCCCTATAGCTATCCTAGCTGGCTGGCACGCCGCTCGGTCGCCCAATAGTTGACAAGCTAGCTGGACTCACTTCGCCCCAAATCCCCAAAATCCTCAGGAAAATCCCCCAACAATGTTTCCACCTCCAAATCACCTCCAAAATGCCCTAATGCAAACTGATGTGATGACCTTAACCACAAATGATGGTGGGCAACAGGAGTTAATTGATGAAATGGCTAACACCCAATGATAACTGCACCCAACGTAACCGCAAATGAACCACAAACCACACACAAGATATTTTGAGATAAACTGTCAAAACTCAGATAATTTTATTTATTTAATGACTGGTTAATCACTGGTAGAATTTAGGTATTTAAAATATTTAAGGTAAAAGAAAACTATGAGGAAAGATTGCTACGAATTATAGGCCTTTATTTTTTGGCCAGTAAAATTACTACGTGCTCTGCTCTGCTTCAAGTGCTATAAGTGAGTGTGTGGAGAAGACGAAAGATGCTCGCTTCCCCAAAAAGTACATACATATAAAAAAACCAATTGTATAATTATAGAGCACGAACTATATACCACAAAATGACATTATATTAGCTTCCAGAAGGATCTGGAAGCTTCCGTAGATAAACTTTACACATAAAACCTCAAAAAATACATAAAAAGGTACAAAGACAGTTTTCTATACACAAAAAGGTATTCTGGACTTTTCTACAAATACAATTTTACGTGAGATGCCTCTCACCGTTACAAACAATAACTAAACCAAATTTTGTAGAACTAGTCCAAATACACTTACGTCTATTCTCTCAAGAGGATTATAGAAAGTTGTCCAGTTTTATAGAACACACTGTCAATAGTGAATCGTAGTATAACAATAATTTCATCAGCAGCGGGCTCGAAAAGTTTAGCAATGTCATGGGCGTTCCTGAGCATGTCAAAATTTAACATTACGGCTTGCATTATGCTTTGTGCAAGACCATATGTCAGTGCTTCGTTGAGTATAAGGTACTCCGCTTCCCTAATATTTCCACGTATTACTCGAGCTGTGTCATTTACTTTAAGAGTAACGTTATTTCCAACTTCGGGGTTATCGCTGTTGGCAACAGGTTTAGTCCGATCTGTACCACTGGTAACAGCTGCTTGGATTTTGCAAATGTTTGCAAGCATATCTCATCAATTTATCAGTTTTGAGAAACACTGTAGACCTAGTTGTAGATTATTTATCCATTCTGCAATACATACATGACATTGATTAATGGTTATAATTACATATTGCATAATAATGACACAAACAACATTATAGCATTTTATTAATTGCACAACTTATACATGTCATGTCAGGGTATTATAGTTTTGTAAAAATCAATTGTCTGTAATCTCATCATTCTGTGTTATTGATTGTCATTATTTTCTAAATCCCTTTCTTTTTTGAATCCGCCAACACATAAATCATTTGTGCTGTAAAATTGGTTCTTGAATATTTAATGAAACAATGTCTTTGCGAATCAATACCAAACCAGCACAATAAGAAGCTTGCTGTGCTGCTTTGGTAGTGGAAAGTTAAATTTACAAATAAACGACATGCTAAAATGGAATCTTGGCACCAGGTATTTTGTTTAAGTTAACTTGCTTCTTGCACTTGTATCAACATGTAGGTGTACATTAGTGATCTTTTACACTTTTTGCATTCGGGAGAAATACATTTTACAAATTTTTGTCGCTACCTAACTGCATTAAAAAATCGTCATAATGTATTTAACTGCCATTGTTAGTGCTGAGAGTAACTAATGGGGTTAAAAATGGGAGTGTACTTGAGATGGTCCTTTATTTATAAACAAGATAGATTTAAGATGACTTATCTGCTAATGAAAATAGCACAACTTAAAATAAATTATATAGGACCTTTTGTGGCCTGATAATATAAAACTTAACAGCTAAGTATATAAATCTGTTTGCGATATAGTGTTTTAAAATGGTATTGATTATTGAACATTTAAAAAATCATGGATGTAACTTTTTCCTATTATAGTTTAATACTATTTTCAGGTATTGACATTTGTTTGAAAAATAACTTTCGCAACATAACTAAGCAGATACAAATAACAACTCGTAGCCTTAAAATGCCAATTCTTGTTCAAATACTGTGGTATGTTCATATGGCCATCTGTGCTTAAGCATTTCCAAAATACTAACACACCTTTTTAGATTATTTTACTTTGAATCTCTTTAAATTAAACCATAAGCCATCGCTCAGGTTTCACTTGTACTAGAAAGCGATACATAACAGTAAGTGTATGCAACTTCAGTCATACTGAAAATTTGCTGGAGACCTCAACTTTGCGAGGCAGTGCAAACGGTTTTGAAAACGGTTTTAATTTCAGTTTCTTAGGAAAAACATTTATCTATACTTTAGTTTTTGGAATCCGTCGATATTCAATTTACCAAAGTTTTGATAATCATGACTACTCCATTACTTTGGAAAGCATATCAGCTTTATGAAGATACTTTTGACAGAATTCTTTATCCTCACATATTATCAGTTGATGTCCAATCTGAGAGTTTTGTGCTTGAAAAGAAACTACGGAACACTTTACCGTTTTATTTAAGTTTGGTAAATACTGCTGTAGCTCTTCTGTGTTTCATTTATACATTGTTATGTTGTTTATTAAACCAAAAGGTTCTGCCAATTTATATGGTTTTGTTAAACTTTCAAGTAATGTGTGTCATTGCACTGATCCTCAGTTTTAACTATGTTATTTTGACTTATGGCAATGAATTATTTTGCGGGAGCATAAACTCTTTGTATAGTTTTGAAAGAAGACTTAAACGCGACAGGAGGCCAATTGGATATGCTTTGATGCTCTCAGCTCAGCAGCTACAATTGCAAGGTAATTTGCAATTGTATAAAATTAACATGCAAACACAAATTTAATCCTGATTTTTAATGATTTCAGAAATGCGAAAACTACTTTCTTTGAACGACCAACTCGATCTTATAGGTTTACTGTTATATTCACTTCCAGTTTTTAACTTTTTCTCATGTGTTGCTATTCCTGTTATGTTCTTTGCGCTGGGAGTTGGAAACGTGTTTAATTTTCAAGCAATTGATTCTCCTATATGTCGTTTTTTAACGAAAACTTTATGGTACCTACATTTGCAATGGTATGCATTCGATTGCAGCAGAACTATTATAATATTTCTTCTTCCAATCACCTCGGTTTTTAACGTGTACTTTGATTGTCTTAAAATTATTAGCCTAAGGCCTGCAAATGAAAACTCTGTTCAGACTTACATTCATCTTAGATGTATTTATCAAATAGGCCTACAACCTCTTAGAGTAGCAGCTGGTTTGATGATGGGTTTAGGATATGTTTTAGCTGTAGTGGGTTCTTGGATATTTTTTCTAGGCTGGAAGGTTTTGCCACTGGAGATATACATTCTTTTGGCAGGAGTAACTGTGATAATTTACGTAGTAATCCAAGAAACTGTACCAAATATTGTTAGAAGTGACCAACTAAGTCGCAGGATTTTGCATGAATTATGGCCTGGCAAAATATTGGATTATTGGCTACCTAGGAATATATCTGGTTTGCTTGAGTCAAGCGTGACTTATAGAATTTGGCGTAGAAAAGTACGTGCCCAGAAGGAATTAACGTTTTACTACGCAGCAGCAGCTTTTGACAAGGAAACAAAAACAAACTTTTACTATCATATTTTTCTGAGAACTGTAGATGTTATTATTTTAGTTTCAAATTGTTAAACAATGTTGTCAACCTAGCATTCTATGCTACATTATGTTGTATGTACCTATAATGGTTTTTCATAAATGCAACGTTTCATGCATGTTTTATTTACTGCTGGAAACCATAGAAATACTATAAAAGACACTAGCAATACATATAAGTATAAAATGATTTGAAACAAACGTATTCTCATATAGATTTTATAGATAGAGCTTCTTTAGTTGCTGATGTACCAAAAAAATCGATCACACGTGTAAAAAAACTTGGGCTATTTAAACGAATTATCATAGGAATAGACAAAAAATAAAACAATATATGAACTTAAACATACATGCGATTCGGTAGTAAGCCGTGGATAAGGATAAACTTGTTTTTATAAGAAATTAAATCGATAAAATACATGTGATATTTTAAGGTAGCACGTTTTTAGTTTGGCAACTTAATATGCTTCTATATATTAACCAACCTGATGTCTGTAAAAACAATCTAGAAAGGGTTTCTACATCGACTCTGCATATTTGGTTATGCATTGAAAGCTGCTACAGTGTAAAAATTTGAATTTCACAGATCTGCGGTTAACATGAGTGTTTTTTCATACATTGGAAAACGTTTCCAACTTACTTATTGGACAAGTTTAGCCCTTCACTTGTATCAATTAACATACGGTATTTTACCTTCCACACTAATCGATATAAAGAATTACAAGCCTGAAAACGTAAAAATATGTGCAAAATTGAGAAACTGGAAACATCTGCTCTTGCTTTTTGTAATCAGTTCCAGTATATGCTTCACCGGTATAGTATCGTTAATACTTCTACAGCAGAAATGTTACGGTGGTGCAGGCATTCCTTTGAACATTGTTCAAGCCATATTTTGCTTTATAATATTGACAACAGCTGTGATGGAGTTTGCTATTGCTGGAACAATTAAGCATAACTTGAATTTAATTCGTCCGTACAACAAGTTTTTACGTTATCAATTCAAATTTAAAAGCAAATTTAATTCGCAAAGTTTTGACTTTACTGGATTTTTGCTATTTTATTTTATCTCAGGTGCTGCAGCTTTTGGTCCCTTATTGCCGTTTGCTATGTCGTATTTCTATGTCAATCCAATAGAAGTATTTCTAGAAATTTACATTCTTCCTTCAAAGTTTCATAGAGGTTTCGCGGAAATACTGTTTGGAGAAATTTTTGCGGTATATTTTGCATTCGTTGGGTGCTACTATCTGGCAAAAACCTTTTTTATACTGTTGTTTATAAATTTGACAGCTCTTGGTGGATCTCACGTTTTCCTAAATTCTGTTTTATTTGCAAAGCAGTCAGAAGGAAAATTGATTCACTTTTACAGCATGTATATGATTTCGCACTTAAAAGCCAGAAGTTGGATTAGCAGCAATTTTATGGTATATATTTCATACAGTCAAATATTTTTAACTACATGTGCTTGGATAAGCGTGCGTGGGTCCAATGTTTTACCTTGGTTCTTTTCCGTAACGTCGGCAATAGCTTTTACTGGTGGTCTTGCCATTACTGTATGCGCGCTGCAAATAAGCGCAACGTCGAGAGTACAAAGTTGGAAACTTATCCAAACACATAAAAACATGTGGCATACATTTAACAGAAAAGCTACTAGATATTACTATTTCATAAAGTTGAAAAGTTTACAATCTATACCAATGTCTTGTGGTGGATTATTTTACATCAGCACCGACACTGTAAAATATTATTTGATTGTGCTAAGTAAAAATATTTCAGATGTAGTGTTGCTAATTAAGGCGTAGCAGGTTTTGTTAAATTGGTGAGAGTTATGGGTGTTGTAGACAACAAATTAGTTCTATGTTTTAGTAGCAAGGCGTATCTAAACGGGGGTATGGTATAGTATGTAGGTTTTCGTCGGAAAAGTGTACGTATGAGGCGTTTTTGACATTTTTAAAAGAGGCTTTGGAATTAGAACTGTTCCCTTAAAACTAAGAAACTCTTCCAATTTCAAACAATTCTAATAATATCATTGTAATAATAATAATAACTTTATTTAACGTCAGATTGGTTCCCACTTGGAGTGGCAAATTACACCATTGACACTTACAAGAATATTATTGAATTTAGATTATAGAAAATACAGAATACATGAATTTTCATAAGCATAACGGTAATAAGACATTTTTAAAAAGGAATTAACATTGATTATTAACATTGTGGATTACATTGTCGATACATTCTAGAATTAAGTCATGATTATCTTCGTCATGTATTGTATACTCCGATGTGTAGCATTCAAATGTTAAAACTCAAAGCTTCTGTCTGTAGATAATTAACTTCTTCTAGACTGTCTATGAACTCACGTTGCAATAAACTCTAACTCTATTCATAGTTGTATATGCTAGTGAATATTATAAAAACTAGCATAAAAATAAAAGCATTACAAGTAATAAAATTAAAGCTCATTCATAGTTTTTTTAAAATGATTTTAAAGTACCATTTATGCTAAATTTTATGCTACTGGTTAAGTTGTTTATCTTTAAAAATCGATTACTGGTACGAAAATAAGGATTGGTTTTGTAAGATTATTAAACGTACTACCACATGAATGCTAACTCCTCGGCATATAGAGCGGAGAGTCCCTATCCTTCCCGTGTATTTTAAGGAAGAGTTCACTAAAGCCAGGCATCAGCTGATGAAATGGTGCATTTTCATAGTATAAAAATGCGCGACCTTTGTAGCGCAAATGCCCCCATAATAATCGATTCAGTACATATGCCGAGAGTAGAAATTTACATTCCTGTGGTAGTATTGATCAATATCATATGTACATTTTTAAATATTTTTTACTTGTTATGATACATAACAATTTAGAAATTATATACAATTAAAATTGATTAATTCTCTTATGACTGTCAAGGCCCACGTGTCTAAATAGACATTTGAACCACCCTTTGATGCCAGTGACCCCTCAACGCCATGGCCAATCACAAGTTTAATTTGCCTCTCTGTACACTACTGCCATCTAACTTCCCAACTTTTGAGTCATGTTCCGATGGACGCTGCAGTTTTCGTAAGTATAGAGGGAATAATACAGCCATTGAAGCTAACGGTTGCTGACTATTTCGTTATCTGCGATGGTGATTTTGTGTTGAGCCCAGAGGACTGTGACATAATCGAAATATGAAGGTAAAATGATAAAGCTGATCATGAAAATATGCAAAAATCTAACAGCGTGTTTCTCTAAAAATTTCAGGCTCACATTATCCAGTTTTGTTTTGCAAAATAAATTCTGAGCAATCTAGCTCTGATTCTTAAACAAATATTTTGAGCGTCCAAAAGAATTTATTTGAAATTTAGAATTTTCAAGCATTAGGAAAATTGTAGTGCATACCAGTAACTTTACAAGAAACATCACATAATATTATGCACAACATTCCAACATTCTACAACATTCCAACCCGATGAAAAATTCATGAAAAAGCATAAACTGATTATACACTTCTCAGAATTGGTGATATGCAAATGTTATGTAAACTGCTTATTCCAAGAACAAAAAAAGTAGGAGCGAAGGGGAAAAATATTTTACAAAAACTCTTTCTAGTCACTTCAAAATATACAGTTTCAAGTTTAGTTTATATAGTTGGTGCAGGGTATATAAAACATGTCAAACGAAGGAAGCACACTATTCTCCTCCTCCCAACAGATCATCATCCTCTTCTCCGACAAACTTGTACTCTGTCTGCTTCAGTTCCGTCACCTCTCGTCGTAATTCCCTTACTCGTTTTTCCTGTGTGTACTGGTCCGTACTTTGAAAAAGTGAAATCGATCAATTAATTAGAAATAGATTTGCAACTTAAATGTGAAGGGTGAAGTGTGCAATTGTAAAAGTGACCAAGTGATCAAGGGGCTCGCCAACTTAGCTTTGCAACAAGGCTCTTCTGACCGTCAATAGTAGATTGCATCTCCTTAAACTGGTAGTGAATGTACTGGAATAGGTGTCTTTCGGATTCCCTATACCGCTTGAAAAGTTCTGACAGTGTATCTTCCTCTTGGTCAGGCTCCTCAACTTCTTCCACGTCACTCGACTCCTCTTGCTCGTTGTTTGGAGAGTCCTGCTCCGTTGGAGGGGTGGGGGGAAATTTTTTCTTCATATCCCTGGTTTCCACGATAACTACACGGGCAGTTATTTTGCGACAAGAATCTGCGGCTTCCTCCAACGAATCCTTGGCACGTTTGGAAGAGCTGCTTGCAAGTGGAGTGGACTTCCCTTTCCCGATCTGGCGAGACAGGAGTGTCATCATCGTCATTGGAACTGGGAGTAGTACTGGGGTAACCTGAGCCAGCCTTGGTGGACCCTAATTTCAAGGTCGATGGCTAGTGAAAATTGAAAAAAGGGGTTTTGAAACACCAACTCTGAAACTGAAAAATATTGTTTTCTGAAACTGAAGGAAACTGATTTGATTGTTCAAAATTACCCAAATAACTGCTCTTGAAGTTGATGCCTTTCCTGATCCCACTTGCTGGGTGCCCGCAGGTGCAATAGACCTTCCTGTACTATCACTTCGTTCACGACCAGCCCTTCGCAGTGGAGGCGGGGGCATCTTGATCTGCTAACCACAATAATCCACAAAATTAAAACAATTTCCTACAACAACATCCTAAAACAAGGGTCAACAAAACATCACAACACACATCACACACACCTCAGATTCCAATGGTGACGTTGGAGAAGCTTCTCTCATTACTTCCGTCTTTTTTGTGGTAGTCACCTAAAACACCAAAGGGTCACGGTCACGTAAGTGAAAGCTCAAAAATAATACACTAAAACCAGTAGGCGACATGAACATGGAGCTTTCTACCTGCTTTGTAGATTTTCCACCACCAGAGTTCCTTGCCCGTTTGGATAGCAGGGTATCATCCAGTAGTTCATCATGCTCTTTTCCACATCTATTTTTCGTTTACCCGTCTTTTGTCCTGTCAGCGACATATTCCCAAGTACTTTCCACACCTTTTGGGGCAAACTGAGAACCGTGAACCGCAGAGAATCGTGATAACCTTTGCAATCGCTACTTCAAAATGAACATGCAGCCGATTGGGATTGACTATTTTAAGATATGTTCTTCTAAGACTCAAGTTCTTTCAATATCCATTACATGCTTTTTTTGAATAGGAGTTGGCAACAGAACATCAACTTTTGCAACTAATAAGGCATGGCTTTGTCACAATACAGGACATTGGATTCTGTACAGCAAGAAATCTTTGCAACATCCCTGGGATTGCATTGAACGAGGCTGAAATGTTCATTGTAAGAACACACAACTATAATCATGATCATTCTAATCAAGTTCATCAAAATTACCCTAATTCCTCACAAATATTTAACAGAGGGAAGATAGAAAATACATGCCAGGGGATTTTACGCTTCTGCTGACCTATTTGCGCTACGTAAAACTCGCTTTCAGTTAAGTACTGGCTCCAATGCATTGGATAATTTATTTGGTCCAATTCAAGAATGTGACCTGGTGGAGATCTCGGGATGTGCTTCCACGGGTAAAAGTTATAATACAAGTTATCTGGTTCACGTGTTAGCTAGGAATTGGACTAGTGGAAGTTTTATTATATTAATTACCTACAGTCAAATGCTTTTGCGTACTTCTACCTGGATAAGCGTCCGGGGTTTCAAAGTTTTACCACTGTTCTTTGTCCTTGTATCAGCTCTAACATTATAGGCGGCCTGGCGATTTCTTTGTGTGCACTGCAAGTCAGTTCAAAGAGATTTTGCAGTTTTCAAATTATTCAAACACACAAAAACAAGTGGCACACGTTTAATAGAAAGTCTACAAAGTATTACTATTTTACCAAGTGGAGAAGTCTGCAACCTTTTCCATTATCTTGTGGCTCGTTGTTCCACATAAATACGGGTGTTGTGGCCTATGAAGCTGTAATAGGCACCGGGCATATTGATATGGGGGGTGGTCTGGTGTTGATTGGTGCCTGTTTTTTATTATGTTGTTTTATATGGGCATAAAGGAGATGCACATCATCTAACGCAGTTTTTTGCCCTGATTGCGATGGTGTAATTAGTTTGTGATTTCAAAATGTAGTTTTTGAAATAATCGTCTTTGAAGTTCGAAGATTGCGTATACTTGGTGAATGATTTGTTTTGGCAACGGCCGTTGACTGCAAGTTCGGTGCCGCCATTAGGGCAATTTCTAAGGATACTGGTTGTTTACTATTTGGGGTCAAGGGAGATAATGGAAGAGGAGAATCTTGGCTATATAAGGAAGTGCCAAACCATGGATCGGTGTTATTCGTCTTTTCGTCATTCGGTCAATCGTCAGTCATTTGTGCTTTTGTCATTCTCTCTTGTGATTGAAATTGTTGTAGTAAAAGTTGAAATGTTGAATAGAATTGTTCTAGTCTTGTTATTTTAAAATATGTTGCATCACACTACGCCGCATAGTTTACTTCGAATAACGGGT